>WEIV01021218.1:38317-66650 GCA_013390005.1 Calyptomena viridis
CCCCCTCACAAGCAGAAGACTGAATTACACCTATAGACTGTGTCAGGCATTCCTGACTCACCAATAGAAATGTCTTTCCAAGTCTTGCCCTCAGTTGACTTCCTACAAAATACTATGGAAAGTGATTTCAGCAGTCTCAGTAAAATTATTTCATCATTAGTTGGCAATTCCAAACATCGATGTATCTGAAGGGGAAAGCAAGAATCACAGCTGCATCATATGACTTGTTGGGAAGCAGATTCTTTAAGATGCTGAAAAGCAATGTTGCAAATAACACCATTGTGGGTTCTATTATATTTCAGGTGTAGCTACCCCCATGGCTTTCCCCCGTCCTTCTTCAGCCCTGGCTAGTCTGCTGCAGGACACCGGATAGGCGGGGACCCTTCCAGTCAGGAGACCTCTGAGTCAGGAGGCCCCTTTCAGAAGGTGCCTCAGGGTTTCCAGAGGGGTGATGGTGCCTCTGCACTCCCTCGAGGGTTAGCTAGTGAAACAGAGGATGAAGAAGTGCTGGCAACTCTTCATGGTTGTATAGAATATAAGTTTATTCACTCCAGAGGCATCGAGCCTCGTGGAGGGTCCAAGCTTATCAGAGACAACCAGGGAAGAGCCTTTCCCATTTCCGGTTTATGGTTCTTATAGGGGGCTCCAGCCAATGGGAAAGGAGGAGAAGGGAGGGGACAAACCATCTGGGGTGAGGGGTGGGGGACATAACAGAACATACCAAGTAACAGAACAATAATATACAGAGAGAAATACGTGCTAATTACACACCACCACATTTCAGGGATTTCCATAACATACAGAGGGGACTTGCAAGTGAAAAGATGTTTCAGTCAATGTCCCCTTTCAGGGGTGAAAGTCAAATTGTATAGGGACATACATCCAACACTTATGAGTACTGGTAAAACCTCCTGTGTTTGCAATAGATAACCAATTATTTGGTGAAAAAAGAAGATAGCAGTTCACTTTCTTAAGAAGCTGCCAGCATTTATACAAGGCAGAATGTAATGTGGCCATTACCACACAAGGTACAGAATACATAAAACCAATTACAGTCTAATAGGTGGTATTTTCAAATAAAATTAAGTCTTCAAACAAAATGGACTTGCAAATATGACCTCTTTTAGAAATGTGGTTGTAAAAGATGAAAATAACAGATAATACAGTTTCAGCAAGGCTGCACTCAATTTGTTTTTTTTTTGTTTAGGAATCTACAACTCTCTGAGCAGCTCCCAACAGAGGTATGTTTTGTAGTTGATTATTTTTGATCATGTATCTGTAATTGGATTTGGGGTCTATTTAAGAAGGCACTACAATTTTTCTACCTGGTCAGCTGATTCAAATCTAAGACATGAAAAGAATATTTTAGGTCAGGGCCTAAATTGTACTGCTCCTTTCCAGAATTGTTTACAGATATTTCCATTATGTTACTCTGCTAGTAGTGTTTTAATAATATAAATCTTCTGTCTAGATATGCATGAGATGATTTTTCTCCTTCCATCAATCTTCTAAAATTTTTTCTTTTTTTTTCATTTTTCATCCTTAATCACCAGTACATGATCCTCTGTAGAAGATGAACGTGTCAAATCGTTAACAGTTAATTATGCCTCAATGCTATTGCTTTATTCTTTGTCATGCAAAAAGTTCTGGCCTAGTAGGTGAATTAGACAAACCATCCTTTCTCATTAGCCATTTTAATCCCAAACTAGAACTCCAGTTTTACATCAGAATTATGTGTTAGTGCTATGTATTTTCAAATGTTTCTTTTCTTAGTTGATGTCAGTTTGCTAATTGCAAATATTTACAGGACATTCATCAGATTACTAATCATTTAAGACCAAATTTCACACCTGCAGTATTTGTTATATTTTCAGAATGCAGTGTAAATAAAATATCATGTACAGAAAAAAAAAAGCCTCAATCCCTGCAATCTTGCAAACTTGCTCCTTGCACAAAGTGAATGCAGTGCTTAGGATACATTAAAGGGTTTGCTCATTATGTTCGGAGAGTGTGCATGGGAAGTAACAAACCCAACTCTCCAGTCCACTGCCTAATAGTTCACAAACACCAATTCATACTTGGGTCACTATCTAAACTGAGCAAACAATATACATCACCCACCTTTCTGACTTTATGGAGAAGATACTGATGGTCTTATTCTAATGCCAGTCACAGCTTCATTCTCTCTACATATATAAATTGCATCTTCTGCATTTGTGTTCTGAGCACGTTTTGTTTTAGTCAACATTTTAATACATTGATTTATTGCTCTGAGAGAAATCAGAAAGTAGGATTTTCTGAGTTATTTGACCAGGCTTTTTTTTAAATATTGTTAGGTTTTAGAGACCAGAATTTAAAAAATCAGTATCTGTTTTCTTGATAAGCAGTTGAAAGAAGACAAATAGGAAAACGCAATGTAATAATCAGAGTGGGTCCCATGTAATTTGAACCGATGTGTTCATTTCCTAAGGAACTAATGTGTTAATTGCTATTTTTCTTACTTCATAGATGTTATCCTAGTTAGCTAAAAATCCATGTTTACTGAGTTTCCCAAATAGTGCAGAACTTGATCCTACAAAACTATCATCTTCTTTCATGATGGAAATGAGAAGCTTATGAGAGTATATAAACTACTGTTCCTCTTCTCTTCATTAAGTGAAGAAACACAGTTTTCACTTGTTCTTTCTCTCCTCTGGGATGGTTCTGCATACTTTCACTTCTTCAGATGAAGGATCAGACTTTTTTGCCAAAAAGTTCTCTAAAACTGTGATGTAAATCAAAGAAGTTTTGTCTTCTGTTTCCTCCAGATATGTGGAGAGAAATGAATGGTCAGGAAATGAATGAGTTGGTTTTTCTTTGCACTTACAGAAAAAACATCTGGCCTTACATTCATTAGCCCATTAAAATAGCTAAATATATGCTCACTAAAGGCTTTCTACGCAAACAATTGATCTTATAAGACTCTGTGTGGAAATGAACTTTATTCTTCCTCTCTTTTTTATTTTTAACCCTGACTTTCCGTTTACTTGTTTTCAAATATATTAGCACTAATTCTACTCATGTCACCAGCTGATGCCATGGAGTTGCACATAGGTAAAAGAGAAACTGGGAAGGATTGAACAGTCCATCATTCTCTGAATGTCAATGGTCCTGACATTTCCATCAAGTAGAACAATGCACATTTTTGAGTATATGGGTTTACATCCTTGTCTGGTAATGCTATTCTTACATTATTTTTGTCTAATCTTTGCCAAGGTATTTACACTTGGCAAAATGTAATTGAACATTTATACACAGTAATAATAAATTACAGCCATTACTTGCCCTTTTAACACTTACAATACATTATGGCATGATGTCTGATGTATTCACTTAATACATAAAAAATGTGTTTGTGACAGAGTACTGTAGATGAGGTTGCTAAGGATTAGGGAAGGAAGTTGTCATTTTTGTGTGTTCCAGACTTTGCATACTCTTCCTATGTGTAGAATATATTGATTCAAAGATTCTGACATTTCCCTTTCTATTATAGCAGCTGTCTCCTGCTCTCTAAATGACAGCCAATAAACATGGCCAGTGCCCTCCGGATATTTACAGGCTTCAATTTTTCTAATGGCTCATTATACATTCCCGACATACTATGTCTGCTATGGGATCTTTAAAAAGTAAAATATAGCATTACATCAGCCACTTATAAAATCCTGTTATTACTTCATGAAAACCACAATAAGAATATTATTTGTTCCTTGAGTTTCAGCACCCACCTTTCCAGGTGCTGTGTGCCTTCATCCTACTTGAGTAGGAGAAATGTAGCCCACTAGGTAAACTTGGCTACATCACTAGACTAAAGGGAAGCCTTATAAAGTTATGTCTGCACATTGAATTGACATTGTTCAATGGAAGATGTCCTAAAACAACAAATGGTAGTGCTATTATTTCAGCAATATTACACAAGCTCTCTTTAGATGAACTTTAATAACCTTTTACCAAATAGGTTTCTGTATCCTTCATTAAGAGGTTCTGTTTAGAAAGCTAGTAAATATTTTCCTTCTTTGCCAAATGCAGGTCTCCTTTTTCTTAACTTCTACTGGCCGCTCCTCACTTCACAGTGGCAGAATCCAGAAGTATCATAAGATATGTATCTACTAAATAATTCTAGATATTCAAAATGTAATTTACACACCCTCTTTCCCCCACTCATTAAAAGAAAACTATCTCTGGCATCACAAAGCAAAAAGTAATAGGTGTTCATGAAGTCCCAGCTGATGTGATACATAGACCAATGGCCACTGCACTTGGAGCTGACAATGCAGTACATTTGCCTCTGATCTTTAAACCATTCAGCACTTGATTCTCTGGAGTGATTGCTGCAGAACTGATGATGATTCAGTGTTTCTTTCAATAAATGGTTCTTCAAAGCCCAAGACATGGTCTCTCTGGAAGAATTCACAGCCATCTGCTGGCAAGCTAATGTATTCATCTCACACATACAAATGGGTTTGTGGATGATATCTCACTGCTTTGCACAAATCTGACTTTATTGGCATTGAAATCAACTTGCACCATTGCAAAAATGGAGTTCTAATCTGACCCATGGATTGCACTCTATAACAAAACCCCCTCAATTATAGCCACAGGAGAAAATGTCGGAAGAAGGGATTCCTGTAATCTCTTCTTTTCCTTCTAATTGCTCCCTTAATAAATTTTGCATTTGTCTCACATTGAAGAAGAAACCTAAAAGACTATATTTCTTTTTTTTTTTCCTCTCTTTTTTATTTTTAACCCCCCAGTATAACTCAAATCCTTTGGTTATTCCTAATTTCATAAATAATTTTGTAACTGATCATGGAAAATTTTTAAATACATTAGGCAGCCCCTCATATATTTTCATTGCTGGCATCAGGATAAATGTTTCTGAGGGATATGCATTATTTTTGATTGCATTTTGCTGATAAATATAGTTTTCTCCAAGCTACAGAGATTGTACTATTTTACCAGAATCATCTGTCTTCTAGGCTTGCTTTGTATGCTCAAGAAAGTGTATGGAAAAAGCTGAGATCAACAGCTGTGATGTTGCCCTGCAAGAAATACTGCTGAATATCTTTCACCCCCAAGAAAAATTTCATATGATACATTTCTGACATTGACCGTCTTGAAGTCACAAGAAAGAGCCGATAGACCTCAATGGTCTGGATTAAAAACTGTTGTTTCCAGCCTTCACTTAGTAATAGTCATATGAAGTATGAAGTCAACATTTTCAAACCCAGTGATGCAAAAGATGCACAGTAATGCACTCCTTTTGTAACATCTCATCACATCAGATCCTTGTTTTACATCACAGCTATTCCATTGAAGTCAGGGAACCTACCTTGGCTGTGGGATGACATGAGTATAATTAGGAGTAACTTTATTAATTGAGTCAACGCATTTAACAACTGTAAACCAATTAACTTATAGAACAACCAGGGGCATATGTTTGGACTTGTGAATCCATAAAACCAATGGGCATAACTTTTTTTTATTCGTTGAAATGAATTTATACTCAGAATCAATGTGGAATTTGGCCTCTCTATTTCAAAATGCAATACATTGTGTAATATCTTTTCAGTTTAGGTAAATACAGCTTAATATCTAATTGGGTTTTTTTACACATCTTTTGTGGTTCTCATTAATTACAGTACCATTTTAATCTTCAGTATTTCTGGATAATTTTCCAATTAATTCCCAGAAAGCAGGACTGAAGAATTCACAAAATAACATTTAGACACTCCCTAATTTCTTACTGTTTTCAGGTGTTCTGTAAAGAGCTAGATCCTCTTTTTTCATAGCTCTCCTTCTAACAGCTTTACTCATATATCAATAAAATGTGTTTCCAAGCATAATATTCTCTTGGCATAATCATCTGTTCATTCAGAACTACCATCTGTGCCTTGCTGGAGACTTCATTCTTTTATGAAACTGGCAGTGGTGACAAAGTTCATTTGAATTCTCAGGATATGCAATCATCAAACAGCTTGAAATTCTCTTCTCAGAGCCAGTTTTCCATACTGATGGGACTTTTAAGTACAGATAATTTGTGATTTTTTGTTGTTGCTGTTGTTGTTCAGTGTTTCATGGAACACTGTCCACCATCCTTGCCATCCTCCCAGCAACATTTTTTCAACCAACTTCTTAACTAAGGCAAGATGGATGAGACTCCCCATGAAGCCCATCAGCATTTGTTTTCTAATCAGCACTACAGATTGCTGTTGACTTAAATGAAGCATATTTCCCACCTAGGGAATGAGCACATTGCATGCAAGCAGTTCATATTTAAAAATAATCCCAGGAAAAGATTTTATATCATATAAGGCATGAGAAAGGAAAAAAAAACCCACCAAACTACAAACCAATACCTTTTGGATGCAAAGGTAAATCACTTTTCCTTATCACATTTATGAGGTGGAAAGGTTCTCTTTTCCTTCCTTCTTATAATTTATAGGCGCTGAATTCACTGCTAGATTCCTGTGAACAAGCTCAGCTTTTCTTGCTGTCAGTTCTTTCCGCTAGGTACTTTCAGAATTTCTAAGTTTCAGTCACAGAATTCTGTAGAAGGTGACGTGGTGATTTACTTTTCTGTGCTTTTTTTAAAGGTATTTTTGCAAGAAAGTTACACCTCTGGCCTTGGCACTTGGTACGGTATAGTACTTGAAACTTTGACTTTCAATCATAAACGGAAGAACTAAAATCCCTGATTTGTCACTAGGAAGTCTAATGCATTGAAGATTCTTAGTTCCTTGGGATGCATCTGAATCACACACCTGTGGCGGTGTGTATTATAAGTTTAAGATATGCATTTGTATTTTATGTACAGTTCTGTTATCCCCAGTTATCCCTTATTAGCCCTGTTTGTAAATGGACTGCCCCAGCCTCCCCCTTCCTTTGATCCCACTTAGTTCCCNGGACGTACCACCTGGTTGGAAGCCCCTGAGTCACTGGGTAGCCCAAGTCCTCCTGTGGAGGGCCAATTGGTCGCCTGGTGCCTGATACTGCCCAGAGCCCCTCAGGGTGGCTGTGAGCTAGCCTGGGCTTGTCACGGTGTAGCCATCTGAGGAGGGGTCACGGCACACACTCTTTCTTTAGAGCTTGCTGTGACTATACAGAAGGTCATTATGTGCTATTCCCTGCATATTCTGTTGGCAACCTAGAAACTTGACTTGTAACGCAAATGTTGAGGCTTTGAAGTGCTCAAGTGGTCCTTCTCTTTAATGTGGAGCTCTTTAGGACAGCAGAAGTAGTAATCTAGAATCTGTCTCTGTGTCCCTCTGAAGGAGTCCATCTCTCTACAGTGATTACAATTCCTGATGCTTTGCTCAGAAGGACCTGAGTTCCAGGTCCCCACAATGGAGTGGTGTGCTGTGACATAGGTAGGGTTTTCCAGCCTGAAGAAATAGCAAAAAAGATGGGAAGCTGAACTAGAAGTTCAGTTTCATTGTCTGTACTGGGTGCTTGCCAGGGTGCTTCACTGTTGTCATTCACTAGAAATTTCTTTCCATCTTGTTTCCATTTGGTTGTGTGGGACATTCCCAGAAAACTGTATTTCTTGGTGATGTAGTTCAAATTACAGAAAGCATCTGCATAAGCAGAGACGTGATCTGGACATTTCAATTTGTCTCATAAAACAATTTTCTAGAAACACTTGTAAGGTGAATTGCAAGCTGATGTGCAATATGCAATGCATAATGTCAGAGAGAGACAAGCCATCCTCTGCTTCCACAGTGCCACCTAAGTAGAGTCCTGTGCAGTGGACTTCTGTGTGCTGAAAGGATTATTAACTCAGGGAACTGGCAAGGTCTAGGGTAAAAAGAAGCTGCAAGTTTTAAGTAAAAATGTTCTTGATAACCAGCCAAAATAAGCTGAAATGTATTTACAAAGAAATTTGTTAAGTTAGGCAGGACTACAGGTTTTTTATTGATTCTCTCTCAGTCTCTAAATGCCGGTGATTAATTTACAGCCTGAAGCGTGACTTTTTACCACAATCATTATTGCGAGCAAAGAAGGTGTTGAACACTCAGCAAAGCCAGTGATACCACCTGTGTTAGTTGGCACTACTTTGAGGAAAAAAAAAGTACAAATACTTGTGAAATGCCTAGCCTAATGACTTCTGTGATAGCAGCAAAGGATTCCAATATTTTCCTAACATTAATAAGAGGTTTAATTTTTTATCCTTAAAGCCTCATCACCTTGCTATGCTGTATAGCATCAATTTAGGGATGTCCTAGCTATCAATTCTGTTCCAGCTATGGATTAAGGGAATACTCAATATGCATTCACAAGATGTACAAAGGAAGAGAGAGGGTTACTTTACTATATGCTAGATTTCTTGAATCAACAAAAAGTGATACAAAAGTTCACAGGCTTGATTAGGCCACTGATTTATTTAATGCAGTATCTTGTTCACAAATCACAGACCAAAACTACGGCACCTTTCTGAATTTTAAATCTGTGCATCATAGTGCCCTGCAAATTCACTTTATATGGCATAAATAGCCCAAACAGATCTTGATGGCTTGGAAAATCTGGCCCATACTATGGTCTTGCATAGCTTTGACTATTTACAAGATAAGAGACTGAAGAACACTTCAGAATTTTAGTGCATTTTTACTGCATTTTTTACTTTAGCTTTGTGCTAAAGTCAGTGATGTTTGGGACATGTCTGGATCCATGCCCACAGCTCACAATGACTAGGTCAAAGATTTCATAAGGCCTTCTGACTTGACTTTACAAAATGCTCTCCAAAAGCATATCTGTATTTCTCAGTAGTGAAGACAGAACTGAATTGTCATCTGAAAAAAAACCAGCCAGAGTCAGGTCCCTGTATTAGGAAAGGTAAGGAAGTAGAGCTTTTTGTGTCGTCAAAAGGAATGCATGGTCTGAATTCCTCAGGATGGTATTTCAGGTTAAGAACCTTTGTTCAGTGGATATATTAAAGCTGGAAGTTAATATTTCATCATTTGCCCTCAATGGAGGAAGGAAAATGGAACAAAATCAAGCAAAATTGTTTAAAAACCACAAAAAGTAGTTCTGCGAAAAAGAATGAGAAGTATTATTCAAGACCTGTCAAAGTAAGGGAAGAAAAACCTTGAGCTGGCAGTCCAAAGACAGCTTCCCAGAAAGGAAAAGATCAGGTAGAACAACTCATAATTTGTCTTACACCTTTCTTACAGATAAAGTGAGGCTTTGAAGATTTAAAGTGTTCAGAGTAATAGATTCTTCCTTGGTTCCTTGACTTTTGACTTTTTTTTTTTTTTTTAATGTAGTGAAGAAGCATTGCAGATTCTGAGCCCATGGTGCCTTTTCTAATATAATTGGTCTCATACTCGCTTGTTCTTGCTACTGCTGTTAGGCTTATCTCCAGATCTGTGACAGTACGGACACTGAGATGAATTAGATCTTCCATCATAGCCTGTTCACCTTCAAAGTAAGTTGCATCAGACTCTGCAAAATCCAGAATTACTTATTTTGCTCCGGAAAATTTATGCAAACATCTATCAACTAAATAGATCTTACCACAATAAATTCAGAATGTATGGAACTGGTAGGATAGCTATCCCTTCTTAGAATGTGGGAATGATCTCAAACAACACTGTCCTTAGAAGATACTTTTTTGATACATAACTCTTGCTGATGTTCCAAAAAAAAAAAAAAGGTAAGATGATAAAGTAGCAATAACATCTTTCCATCAGATTTCTGTGGCATACAAGAACACACAGAGGTTACAAAACCTGCAGTCTTGACAGTGACAGTGTTACCTTCCTTATTGCTGACAGAGGGTTTGAATTTGAGGTTTATGGTTGATGATGACAGATCCAAGATATTAGCAACTTGATTGGTATCTTACACCTCATAGTTATGGTGAGGGCAAAACCCACAATGTTCCCATCACCTTGACATGTACCTTGTGAAAGCTGGAAAAATGCAGGCACTTGCTTTACATGGAGAGAACAAGTAACTTTGGAGCAATTTTTTTAGAAATATAGTGCAAACCAGTATGTTAAATACATGACTAAATTAACATGAAATTAAGTCTTTTGCTCATGCTTACAGAGGACATGTAGTCCTCATCCATCATTGCTGTAATCTGAGCACTACACAGTCAACTATAAACAGGCAGACAAAACACACAAATTAGAGAAAGAAGGTCAGCATAGCCAACTGTTTGTTTGTTTGTGCTTGCATCAATCTACTGCTGGATCCAATGCATTGTACGAGATTGCCCACATTTACTAGAACTCCTTTATTCCACAGCCCTTTGTTTCATAAAATGTTCTTTTATTTTGGAAGGGCAAGGGGGAATCCCTTACCCTTTCCTTCCTTGCAGCAAGTTATATATATTTATATGCATACCACACACATATATATAAACACAGGAACAACACATAGAGCTTTGGTCTATTCTTTTTTCTTTCTTCTTCACTTTTAGCATCAGGGAAGGTGATGTTGTCTAAATAGCTTTTATTCACAGCAAGTGATACAATGATGTGATGCCACAAATATCAGCTAACAGATGGATTGTACATTGTTGACACCTGTTTATTCTTATGCATATTACTTTTTACAGTTTGAAAGGAAAATTGTATTTGAAATTTTGAAAGAAACATGATTCAGACAAAATTAGTGGTCAAGGGCAAATGTACTCAAAAAAGCGTGGTTTTATTACTTTGTCATAGAAAAGTATGTTTTCCTTTCTGCATAAAAATATCATAATCACTATAAATGGAAGATACATCTAGTCTTACTTTCAAGTTTATTATCCCAGGAGTTAAAATGTTGCTAATAATTTTTTTTGATCATTATGTGTAGGCAGGCAAAGGCTGTGACTTTACTTTTCATATGGATTGCCTGTGGTATCATATCAAAATCATGGTAACTATGGGTAATCTAATGCGGAGGTTCACATCAGAAATAATTTCTTGTGATACATTTGCCATCCATCTCTACATTATCAGTTATCTTCAGCCAGAATGAATAAATCAAGAATTTTAAAGTCAAAACCTAGTGATACCAGGAAACTTCTACTTACGAGTTGGCAGGAGTAGACCTTGAGTGCATTTTGGGTGTGCCACGTCTTATAATAGCTCATTTCCCTGTGTAAAGAAAGGATGAGAAGTCTCAACATATTGTTATACTTGAAGCATGAAATTACTTATTTTTCAGACCTGAATTATAAACTTCTAAAACAAATAAAAGGAAAAGTTACCTGGAAGATTATTTGTTATGACTGAAATTCTGTACCAGCAAACTGACACTACACACAAACAATCAAGCAAATATGAATGTTTATTTTTCCTCTTTCTAACCTGATGAACACGGTATAATTTCAGCAAGATCTTCTTAAATTAATGAAGTCTAGTGAAGGCATCTGACTGGGAACCAGTCTGTGCACATGTAGATTAATATGATCAGATGTTGTCAGTATGGGTACATGCATTGCAAGTCTGATTCCACATATTCAGAGCTATATGCCACAGCACTCTATAAAATAATGTCATATTTTACACTGTGAATTTACTGCCTTGCTTATTACTTAACCATCCTTAAGATTATAACTACAAATTATTAAATGACAAGCACAAAGTAACTGGACTATTTATTTACCAGGCTGCTGAACACCATCTTGTAAGGCCACTGCTTCTTATCCAGTCACATCTGTGATTGATATAATTTCTTTGTGCTCAGCTAACTAGATTCTTCTTCTCAAACCAATTCTTCTGCTATGATGATGGACAACAGTAATTTTTTAAGGCGATGAGAAATCTCTTTTTATGTACAAAGAATAACCTCCCCACGTGTTTCATTTTGATGTGAATGTCTTTGCTTGACTCCCCAGCTGCCTGGGGAAAGCAAGACAAGATATTCAGTGCAGACGAGTGACAGGGTTTGGGGAGGGCACCCTCTCTCCCTTCAGCACTAGCACAGGCTTCTGCTCCTCACTCCTTTCTCCACATGAATTCTGAGCCATGTCTCAAGGACACATTGGCTACATGGAAATCAATACCATACAAGATGGTCCTTGATAACTTTCTAAATTAAGATGAATTAGGGCTTTCTGTTGGTTTTGAATGGACAGCCCAGGCTGCCAAGGCATGGCTTGTGGTGAGCCTTGCTGGAGGAGACTGCTGGAGGGATCATGGGGAGATCCTGAAGCTTCCATGGATAAAAATTTTTTTCCCACTCCACCATTGTAACTCATGCACAGAAGATGAGAAAAAAATAGTAAATTAACAGCTGATAACTAACATGGAGGAGCATTCATAGGCTGAGTCAATTACAGGTAGTTTAAGAGAAATTACGGCTCACTTTCTTGCAGGTGAGAAGTTCTACTTCTGACTCCATGTATGAGTTCAAGTTCACCCAGGCAGGGTATTTGACTTTGAATCCTTTGTAGGGTATTAAGGCATAGGACACTCTCTTTCAGGGTTACAACCGTACTTGTCCAGGAAGTTAATTCAGGACTGGGTCTCTGGAAACCTAGCTTTTGTATAATAAGAATTTAGGACTCTTCACATATGGCACCTTGGTATGCCAGAAGTATTGTTATTTACTATAATGTTTATGTTTGTTGTATTTTTTCATGCACTGATGAGAATGTGGTCAGAGAGAATACATATATTAACACCACAATATTTAGACAGTGCCATTTTTTCTTTGCTGTCCTCCTCGACTAATACTTTATTCCTATGAGTATAGTGTTCTACAGTTTTTGCATGGCACAGCATCATCCTGAAGTTTAGAAAAAATCTTGTTTGAAATTTTGCTGGTGTATGAAAACCCACCATTTGTGGAGAAATTCGAAGTCCTTGAAAATAAACAGCTTTCAGAAGGTATTGATCTAGCTGTGCTGGTGATGATAATAGTCAATAGCAGTGATGAGTGACAGACGTGTGTATTTCATAATTCCATCTACAGTTTTAAGTAACAAACACCTTGGATGCAACTTTGAATTTGGGTAATAATCAATTTGCATAATCTTGATCTGCAAGTCTCTTGGTTTCTCACGCTGCCAGTCTGTTGCAGTGTACTGGTAATCACAATGCACTGTAGGAATCATAATGAAATTTTGTGTTAATATATATTGAATGCAAAAGTATTGGTCTTTTGGAAAATCTATTCCTGATAGATTTTCCTGCTCCTGGTTTTATGATTTAGCTGACAACTTACAGGAGAGTCTTACTCCTAGAAACAGTTCCCTGTGTTTTCTTATTTTTGTTGGTGCAGTTTAAGAAGTTGATGTCTCATTTCGCTGACTTGTACTTAATGTTAATTTGTTCAGATCACTGCAAATCTGCCACTGCTATTATGTATTAGCCATTTGAAATAGGGTTGTTTTAGTGGGCACCTGGCATCCAGTCAGGTCAACCCACCACACACAGAAAATTCTACTAAGGTGACTAATGCAAATATTGATTATATGCCAGCTGGTTTTACCCATTTTGTATTTGAATTTATGTATATCGTGTCCTCCTCACAGTTGTGCAAATATGTATATGCTCAGTAGTGCAGAAACCCTTAATTACTTAAAACTGTAGATGAAATTATGAAATACACAAGTTTGTCACTCATCACTGGTATTGACCATTATCACCACCTCCACAACTAGATCAATACCTTCTGAAAGCTGTTTATTTTGAACGACTTACGTAACGGCAGTGACCAGGGGTTTATAGCATACTTTATCTGTCTTGGAGGAATTTTTCTGTCTTTGAGCACACCAAACTTGTGTTCTTTATGTCTGTTTTTTTCTTCTGACTATGGAGTGCGGTATATGCATTTCTTGATATTTCTTTTAGATTTCTGATAGCTTAATTTATTGTCATGTCCATTCAACTTAACTTCCTCTCCCTCCTGCACTTGGTGAGAACTGAGTGTTTCATTTGCTTTTGACAGGCACACACAAGTCTCCAGTGACAGAATAGCAATGCTGGAGGTATTGTTAGCTTTAGGTTTTTAAATTTGTGCAAAAGAGACTGATGTTCAGAACATCTGTGAATACACTCTAAGTAGATCCTACTTCTGTTTTGAATCTACCTTTACGGGGTAAAAATAACATCAGCTTTGTTATTGTGTAGAAGTTCAGCATCAATTGTACAAGGCTACATTTTCATTGCTTTTATTCAATTTCTTTACTGTGTCTTTTTTATTCCCCTAAATCCCAGGCTACATTTTCTGCCCTAGACCCTGGTTTCTGTAATTTATCCGATCTTTAAACTTGCTCAGGACCTTATTTTGACAACCTCATTTAAAATGAGCAGTCGTTCACTCCATTATAACTCCCATTGAAATCAATTGTCATCTTATAGGTCATCTTTAGTACTAAGACAGCAAAAATTAGTTTCACATATCTGCAGAGAAGTAATCATCCCTACTGTTTTTTAGTAAATGTTACATTTCAAGTTACTCATTTGCCTAAATATTGAAGCCATTGAATTGTATCCATGATTGTATCCATTGAATAGCTTTCCATTCCCAGGTCCACTGATTCTCAAGAACAATCACCGGTATCATTTTCCCCAAAACAGGTTTTTTTACAAGGTAGTGGTGTCTGTTTGCTTTTCAAAAGCTTATTTCTTCTCTCTTTTTGTCTGGTTTTTCCTCATACGCATTTATTTCCTATTTCCTCCCTTGTTTTAATTTAATTTAATTCAATTTAATTTCTTTTTTACTCTATTCAGTTATTTGTGTAAGTTAACTTGTGAGAGTGAAACCCTGATTTATCTCACTGAATTTTAAGAATCTAAGGTACTCAATTTAGGAATTTACAATAAATTAAGAAAAACCTTCAGTGGTTCAGGCTTTCTAACATGTCAATAGTTGCTTGAAGATGATTACTCATCTGTACTTATTCTAAAACTCCTAAAGTAGGTACTGCAGTTATTGAGCTAGTAGGTGGAGTGAATCTAAATGCTATTTCAAGATTTCATACTTCAGGTGAATGATTGTATTGCTGGAGAAGTGATGTCAATTGATAATCACTTATGTTTCTAACCTAGGTTTGCTTGCCTTTAACCTCTAACAACTGCATCTTGTTGCTCCTTTGTATGTAAGTAAAAGGGAATGGAATTGATAAGCAAATTATCCAGTCTCCAAATAAACTTTGTATCTGCTTGAAAATCTCTTTTACTTTTCTGCTGTCCTTTTTGCCCATCCAAGTGTTACTTTCTAGCTACAGGGCTCTGATGCAGCTGGTACTGTCTCACACCATTAAGTCTTTTTTCCTGGACACTTCTGTCATCTGGAAACCATACGTACTATTTTAAGAATATATTTATATCCTTTAAGTGATTCATTGAACCAGCATACTTTCCTTTCCTGTCTGTCTGCTAACTAAAGTTACCTTTTGCTGCAGTGCAGGAGTGAAAAACAAGTGCATCATGTAACCCGTTGTTTATACATTAAATCAATATACCTAATACAGATGTAAGCTCTGCAGTGCATGTTAAACTGCTTCGAGCAGACTAACAGTTTTCATAGGATTCATGTCATATTTTCATTTCTGCAGGTAGACATTGAACATATTATAGTTTACCACAATTGGTAGCTTTTCAGTTTTCCCTACAACTGAAACATGGTAGACCAGTAATCTCAAAAAATCTTATCTCTGTAACAAGGTGCATTGGTGAATATGCAATATTTGTGCTAATAATTTTCAGCTGTGTAAGTTCCCTGAAGCTGCTATCTCACATCAGCATCAGAACAAACATGGGCATTGACCAAAGCCTGGCTGCTCCCTTTTGCAGCTGCCAACCCAGGGTTTCAGTCGTCCATGAGCAACGCCCAGTTGGGTGAAGCCCAGCTGGGTGACTTTGACTCAGCATTCCAGGAGAAGAAAATATCGTCGAACTGCAAGTGAATTCATAAGCTAAAGACAGGTGGCAGAAAGAAATAGAAAAACAAACCAAACCAAAACAAACCACCTGAAAATGCTTATTGAGCTAGCATTAGTAAGCACAAACTCAGGAAAAAGTAGAGAGAAGAAAAGGTATAAAATCACAAGGAAAAGAAAGCAGAGCTGGAGGATTAGCTCAGGTTTGAAGATCGGCCATTTCTGATGAGTGATGGAAGCTAACGCTTCCCTGCTGACTGCTCAGCCATCAGTCACCAATGAGCATTCCTCAAGTGCCTTTGTTGGGGTGCTGAAGAAATTAATGCTTAGCCTTATATCATTTTAGTCTTGCCTTCCTACTGTGTAAATAACTGCTATATAAATAGTGCATGAACTTGCTTTCAGAAGGGTACCCAAATCAAATTATTCAGGTATTATGCCTATGTTTTGAAGGTGGGCAACAACATATGTCTAAGGGCAATCTGTGTTGTGTTGCTTAAAGGCACTGGTCTTTATAGACTATTTTTCATTACTAATTCAGCTATGTGAATTGTTTTACAGTGGTAGAGATAAGATGAGGTGATGAAAAGTAGTGATGCAGTTGTCATTTAGATGCGTCTATTCCAACAAATTGATTTCCTACCTTTCAGCTCCTTGAATGGGTTTCAATACTAACTGGCTCTGGGAAGATGTAGGAAAACAAAAAAGCTCTCGTTAGAAAGGAAAGAATTCTTTGAACATGGTCTTTCCAGTCACATCATGGTAAACTTTGTTAGCTTAATTGATAAATTCCAAAGGATAGTTATTGTCATCTCTACTACTAATGAATGTAGAGCTTGTGTGTGCCTCTGTGTGTTTGTTTGAGTCTGTGTGCATGTGCATCTGTACGTGTGTGTGCATGTGTAAAGGTAAAGGTAGCTGCAATAGAAATCCTTACGCTGCTTCAGTCAATTGTCACTCACAGAATATGCTCCTGTGCACACTGAAACATATTACAATTTCCAGTAGGAAAAGGAAGTCTTTCAAATAAACCTTGAAGCCACAAGCTAGGATTATCACTTGTCTTCTCTTTGTAATTGTAATGTAACATTCTACATTATATTTCCATTTCAAAGAAACAGAGACCTATTCAGCAGCTGTGCAATCACCCTCCAATCACCACTCCCATTTAACCTCACATAGATACTCCTGGTGGTCTATGTTTTATATTTCACTTCTGTATTAGAATAAACCAGATTCATTTTAAAGGTCAGTAATTATGCAAGTGAATGGCATTTTTATGGGCAAAAAAGATTTTTGCCTTCATTCCTGAAATTATTATAGTTGACATAGTGCAAACTATCATATCAACAAAGGAATCTAATAATACAGCTACTGTCATGATTGATTTGGGCTTAGATCTTGTAAGCAGTTAAATGCATCCAATATCTCTTAGCAGTTTTATTAATGTGTTTGTAGTCATATCTGTGAAAATAAGCTATTCAATAGCATTACTTCTTCATCTAAAGAAGTGGGCCAAACTCTTCCACTTTTATTGTGTCTACTTCTTCAGATAACAAGCAGCTTTACCTCTGGAAATGAACAAATCATTCGTTCACTATCCAGGAAATTTTCCTCCTAAAAATGTGTGATCTGGAGGGGAAGCAAATGATATTATCGTAGGAATAGGAAAGCAAGTTCTTGAGTGAATTATAATTGTCAAAATTTTAGTTCTGTATTTAGAATACAATCTGAAAAGGGTTATTTTCATCGATTTGTAGAAAAAATAATACAGTCTTGATGACTTAGAAAACTTAACAGAAATGACGATCCCTGCAGGCTGCAAGAGGTTGTGAGGACTCTCACCCAGTAAACGTGCAACTCAGCCCTCAAGCACATAAGGTTTCAGCTAATACGAGGGAAGACACTTTGTGGTGTAGATCAATAAACACCAATAAAGAATACAGAATTTTTGAGAGACAAAGGTTAGACTAAGATGGTATGATGTACTTTATAAAGGCCATTGCAGATCTGATTTTCTCTGAAGCAATCCAAAATATTTATTACTATCCATGAGTTAAGACACATGTTTCTTTAACATTGCAAATGACGAATAAAATGATTTTCACTCAGGAAGTATTGTAGAAGTATTCTAATAAAACACTCGTTTTCTGTCATTTGTGTTGAACTATCACAACAAAATTTTTCTAGGCAGTCTTCTATGTCATATAACAGGTAATTTGTTTATTAACTTTTACAGGATGGGTTTCACTTTTATTTATTTATTAGTGCAATGATATTTATTTTGTCCCCTTCATTTGTTGAGTCACTTTAACAGAAAGGCCACATTTTCATTTATCCTTCAGTTCCAACAGAAAACCCTCTCTGGGAACTGCTGGGTAATGTAATACAGTTTCAAAACTCAGCATAAATGAAGGGGAAAATATGTGGATCAGAAAGACAAAGCAAATGCTACCTGAAATGAAATATCTCAGTAACAGAGAGGCAAGGTTTTAGATATACCCTGAAATATTGGCGTTCCAGGTGGCATATAAATTGTATGTTCCATATACCATTTAAGCAGTATAGGGATTTTTCAAAGAAATATCATGTCTGAGTGTCAGCATCTGTGCTGCTTTTGGATTTATTTTGCTTTGACAGTGAAAAAGTGTCTATCATGCTGTTTTGAAGATATTTTGAGCCTTAAGTGTTAGTTTATGGACCTCCGTATAAGTAGTCTATGATGTAGACTTACTTTCTCTTATGTTCACTCAACATGGCTGCCTTGCTGAAGGATCACAGATTCCAGTTCTAAAGTTTGCTATCACATGGACTGCACTGTGGAGTTCATGAAATGAGCTTTATGAGTATGGAAACTAACTTTAGGTTCTTATTTTTGCCTTAAGCCCATTGATGAAATAATGTATTTGTTTTCTACTCAAGAGACCTTTTCCTTTATAGAGCCAGGATTCTAAAATTTGCACAATTACTACTTTATTTTTCTTCACTTACAAATGAAGAAATATAATTAGTATAAACTCTGATGAATAAGTTAGACATCTTTAAATACGTCAATTTCCATATATAAGCTTTTTGTATCTGTTGATATGGAGCTTCCCAGTGTTGTGGTTTAACCTCAGCTGTTAACTAAATCACACACATCTTCCTGCTCACCTCCAGTAGGATGGGGGAAAGAATCAGAAGACCAAAAATGAAAAAACTTGTGGGATAAGGACAAGTTAACAGATAAAGCAAAACAAGGAATTCATTCACCACGCCCCACGTGGTTGTCAGCCATCCTCAAGGCTCCATCATTCGTAATGGTGACTTGGGAAAACAAATGCCATCAGTCTGAAAGTCTTTCCCTTCTTCCTTCCAAGCTTTATATGCTGAGCATGATTCCACGTGGTGGGGGATATCCTGGGGTCAGTTGTCCCAGCTGTGTCCCCTCCTAACTTCTTATGCACTCCCAGTCTCCTCACTGGTGGGTCATGAGAAGCAGGAAAGTCCTTGATGCCATGTAAGCACTGCTCAGCAATAATGAAAACATTCCTGAATTATCAACAGTTTCCAGCACAAATCCAAAACACAGCACCATACCAGCTACTATGAAGAAAAACGAACTATGAAGAAGTACTATGAAGGAAAAAAACCCCTCTAATCCCAGCCAAAACCAGCACATACAGATTCACTATGTTTTTCTTTAATTGTAGCTAAAATAATTGAAATTACATAAATAGTGCATTTACCATAAAATTACATAAATAGTGCATATACCCATACATAATGGGAATTTACTTATATAACAACTGTAGCTTGGTGTGTATAAAGTATTAAAAGTCTCTGCCCAGGCTGTTTTATCTGCATTTATTCTTTGAGTATGTTTCTGAACAGACCTACATGCTGGAGGACCAGTCATGAAAAGTCTGCTGTTGAATGCAGTCATGCCAAGGAAAACTGAAAAACCACTTACTTATTTTAATCCTGTAATGGCATTAATTTCATTAATATTAGACTGGATGTGATTGTTCCTGGAGAGTCACAGAATTACTTCCTTCCTTGTACCAGAAAATCATGTTGCTAGATGAGTCAGCAATGGATTTGAAGCTTTGCTAAAAAAAAAAAAAGTAAGAAAGAAAGAGAGAGAAAAAGAAAAGTAATACAGACCACCTGAAGCTATCTATCTGAAAGTTAGGGAATAATGAAGTTCATGTAAACTGCTCATTTATACTGCTGAATTGAATCTAGTCATTGAATTTGTCAAAAGGAAACAAATTTATAACACTTTTTTGTTGGTTTAGTCTCTGAATTTGGTTCCAGTCACAAGCAGGACTAGGTGACTACTAAGATACTGTCACTCATAGACAGAAAAGCCCAGCTATTTCTTAGTGTGATTAAATCCTCCTTGTAGCAAACAAGGGTGAGATTAAAGTAGCTAATCCACACACCTTGTTGAAAGGATTCTAGGAAGGACTGAATTAGCATCTCAATTTACCAATCTCAGTACCAAGGTCACAAAAAGAAATTGTCTGAATTACACAGTGGTTCCTCACATTCATGTTGTCATTATCTATTGATAACGTGCTCTCAGAGATCAGATCAAAACAAAGATTATTTCTTTAAATTTTGATAGCTATAATAACAAGATAACTTAAAAGTAAGAAACAAGGAAATGCCAGTTGGTAAAGCAAATAAAAATATTCACCCTTTGGTCAAAAATGCTTTGTCATAGTGAAAGACATTCTTTGCTAGGTGTAACATCATATAAGTATTAATGCGTGAGTCATCTTTTAAATTCTTAAGTGTGGTGAAAGGTTTCCATTGATTAGTATTAAAAATGCATATTTTGTACAAGTTTCTTTTTTTTGTCTTCCATGTAATTAGTTCCTTATTAACTTTACTGACTGGTAAAAATAGGCTGTACGATTTTCATGTACAGAAGTACAATTTAAAAATCAAGATATAGTATCTTCTTCTATATCTTTCTTATACCTGTTAATAGAGTTTTCTCTTACAGCACCACGCGTTTTTTTTAGCTTGAAATATCTGATAAATTTCAATTAAAAATTTTAATTTGATCTCATTCAACTCTGACTAACAAATTATCCTAGTGATGAATTTAAGGAGTATGATCTTGGACATTTGCCTGTGCAATATACTTTTCCTTTTGAAAATCAGTTTTGCATCCTCTGCCTGAAAAGGATATGCAATGCAATGTGATCTTTTTTACTCCAATGACATCTAAAGCTAGGTTCCATCATGGACATCTTAGGGTTTTTTGGAAAATGTATTCCAGAATCAAAAGAAATAATATTAAAATGTATCTGTTGGAGTCCAGGATATCGAGACTACACCTCGGATTGCCCTAGAGGGTCTGGGACCCTTGCAGAGAATCCAGGAGGATACAGTTTTTGATCTGTGTCCCTGGGAAGGGCTTCCAAAACTGATGGAAGCAAGAGCAGCAGAAAAATAATTTGGATTATGGTTTAGTTAGTTATAGAAGTGAAGCTTATAGTTTTAGGTTTTGTAGTATAGATATGAAAGAAGACAACATGGAGGATTTTGGGTGTTGCCCTGAGTTCTTCTTCTTCATCTTCTTCTTGCTCCTTGCACTGCAGCAGAGCTGGCATTTGATGATTGGTAGAATGGATTTGAGGTAGAGAAGACGTGTTAGTAGTAAGTTAGGATTATTGGTACCGAATTGTAAACAGAGTACGTGCTATCTGTTAATTGGCTATTAGTGTCCTTAAAAACCCAGATACAGCAGCCATTTGAGGCATTCCAAGGTATTCCACACCCTACTCCCTTCTCGCTTTGTGCTTCCTCGCTTTGCCCACGCTCTGATATGTTAAACCCTGGTTTGGGTGACATGCTGAAGCTGTGATAAAGCTCAATAAACAGCAAGAAAAACTGAGAAGCTGTGAGTTTTATTCCTTTATCTGGTACCGGACTTTGATAATAAGAAGAGGTACTCTAACAAACAACCATCCTCTGCAACCACGAGATGTATCAAGTTAGAACATGATACATCTGAAATGATGAGTATTAGGTGTTTTAAAGAATGGAGTCAATTTGCTCATTTTAAAGTAAAATCACTGTCACCATGTTGTTTTTCTGACTGAATCATTCAACTCCTTTTGTCACACATACTTTGGCTGATGTAATAACATGTAATTCTCACAGTGTCCTACATTAGTTAGCCTCCCATTGTCTTACATAGTAGTGTTTCTAACAACAGCAAACTGATCACTGAGCAAAGATGTCTCTCCTTTGGTCAGGCCATTAGGAACAAAATCTTGATCACCTGGATGCTAGTTCTTTCTGTCTCAAAGAGTATATGTACTACTGCAATCAAAGAAATTATATTGTATAATTAAAGTAAATAAAACAGTGACTTTTATTAAGAAATCTTAGAGGTGGATTGAAAACCATTTAAAAAATAATACTAGACACAAGAAAAATTTGTCATTTCCGGATGTTTTTTAATCCATCTAAATTTTCAGTTGGTTGGGTTGATAGAAGAAACTCTAGTATCCAGTCAGAATAGGTGAGTGAAAATTTGTCTTATAATACAATTTGCTTTAGCTTATATGGTCAGACAAGGCAGCAAAATTCTGATTTCACTTTAAGGAAGTAGAAGACACTCTCGTTCCCATGAGTCATTGCAGGGGTGGATGACAGACCTTTAAAATTGAGAAGAAGCCATAAGCTAAACTTTCTAAGAGTTGTGTTAGTTCCATTGGGAAGCTCTGCCATCTTGTGCTCCAATAGAAAATAAATCTGGCTTCCCTAGAGGATGAGAACTATAGGGCTTTGTGAGTTCTTTCTTACGTTTTCTTAAATAAGTCCAGGTGTAAGTCATTGGCCTGTGATTACAGTGTAATGTAAGAGTTCTTAGATCAGCTTACCTTTATGAGCACACATAGTACATGAGTTTCTGCAAGTTTATCGAACTCCAGATTGCCTGCAATAGACAAGATTTAATGTGATAGGTAATGTTGCTAGCCACTTGAGATTGTCTTCATATTTACAGGATTGTGGCACCATTTAGAGACTTCACTTCTAACAAGTCAGGAGAAAATGTACTTCTTTACTTGCTGAACTGTGGATTGTAAATTGAATCAAGTTATCACTGGTGTTAAAAAAAAGAAGAATCATGTCAGTCATTAATGGATTAGCTGAAAATTTTATTAAGGTACACAGAGGTATTGAGTGACCTCTTCTGGAGCCTGCAGCAAGAAAGCTTTAAAGTCCTGCTTTTGAAGAATCACTATGAAGTCCTTCTACAGAGGGAAATTATGCCAATGCACAGGAGAGTATGTTGCAAATAACAAGGGACAATAATGACTTGTTAGAGATGCGAGGCAGAAGTGAAGCTATGCCGATGAGGGAAGACTCGAGATGCAGCCAATATGGTTGATAGATCAAGCTTCGATTTTATTGCGCACACTAATCCCTTAAATACACAAGCTCTAAATTATGCCTACCAGGCAATAGCTAATTGGATACATATCAAAAGGCTACATTAGCATAACCAAGCCCCCTTTGTGGATTCTTGTTTATCCCTCTTTCTCAGTCTTTAACCACAACATCCTGGAGTTGTTGTTTTCAGCTCAAGGACAGGGTCCTTATCTTGCGTATCCTCAGCACTTTCACAGCACATAGTCAGCGGCTCCTCGCTGTATACGTGATGTGCTCGCTTGCTCATTATGGTGTCAGGCCTAGCATGGAGTTTGCTTGCAAAGCTTTGTCGTAGACCCATGCCCCAAATCATCTAACCATTCTTCAACAAAGCTATTAAGGACTCAAGGTAAAGGTAGTATTTTTTAATGGAGAGAGACCAAACACAAGCTTTTAGCCAAAAAAGCAGATCTGACATGAACAAAGCAAAAGAGTTTATTGAAGCTTGAGAATATTTGCAAAATAGTATAAAAATAAGAAAAAAAAAATGAGAGATGACAGGTTGAAAGAGCCTCTGGAACAAAGATAGGAATAGCCTTTTTGGACCAGTTTGAGATTACTTATATGAAGGTTTAGGGACAACCATAATGAGCCCTGGAAGAGTGTTTTTCACAATATAAAAAAATTCAACTGGAAAGACTTTCTTTAGAAGACTTCCGTATTCCATGGGTTTCTCCTGCAGATCAGCACTGAGAGACTGGAGGTGGCTTGATGACTTTTTCAAAGTGTGGGGGAGTTGCTTGCTGTGACTATGTTTGTGAGACTTCCTTTTATTGCTCAAGGACTGCTTTTATTCACAGAGTTTCCATAAGGATAGTTGATACAAGAAGAAAAAATAAATCCAATTGTGAGATGTGTATGCAAGATGTCAATGATTTTGTGTGTGTTGCTTTTCATGATTTTGCTGCTTTGAGAGTTTGCTTCCACTTAGCCTATTTGTTTTAGGAAATCTTGCTTTATATGAGAAGTTTGAATCTGGAAAGTTTTTTTAAGAATTGAAAAGGACACACTAGGACCATTTCATCGGGGGATGTCTATTTTGAGTATAAATAGTAATTTCTGTATCATTGCTCTACATAGCTCTGTGTTTATTGGTATGTCTCAACTTGGGCTGACACAGACAACTTTTCAGCTTTTTGAGATTATACATAAATTATGTGCTGAAATATTAATCTGTTTCCCTGAGAGAAACTCATTGCTTGGGAAATACACATTGCTTGTGAAACTAAGGAATACTGTCCTCAGAGCAGCTTCATATCTGCACTGGAGACTTAGATAAATGAACCATGGCTAGATTAGAGTTGGCTTTTTAGTGTAATTGAGATAATTGTTGGTTTTGTGGCAGGGCCTGAATGATTTATAAATTTTTATGTTGTCATTCTTTGTTGATTGCAGTGTCCATGAAACAGGCGGTGTGCAAGTATGCACAACTGAAGCAATAGCTTGACTGAGACATGATAGCTACTGATTTTATGGAGCCAACCATAAACAAACCAAGTTTTCAGACCTTCATGATCCAGAATATGTGTCTTAGCTGTACTCAGCCAATCAAACTTCCTAACTTGAAAACCACTGATGGTCTTCAATGATTACTGTGTAACTGTTCATATACTAAATTCCTCACAAAAGGAGTTCCAGGCATAACATTCATGCAAATGAATCACCTTCTGTACATGTTGATTAGCTATTCCATGTGAAGAGATAATGCCCTTCTCCTCTTTTCATGTGGATGCTACTGCCCATGAGACTTTCCAGGAAGGATGGCCTTCACTTTGCCCAGAATACTGAGCATGGCACATATGGAAGAATGGGATGCTGCACTGTGTTCACAGGGATTCCTGCCCTCTTTAAACTGTAGTCTTGCAGACTGGAACAATAGTGGTTCTAGTTTAATGCTGATGAATAAATAAAATAATTTTATGGCTGATTTTACTTTCAGAGGCACATGGGTATCAATCAGAATGAGTCTTCTGAGGCTCAAGACAGACTACATGACAAAAGTGAGCTGGATAGTTAATTTTCTGAGGTTAAGCACATTCATCTGTTGAACTATGTTGAATGGAAACCTGAAACTCAGTTTGTTGTTTAGGTTTTACATTTGTTAGATAAACAAACACTGTGCAGGTTTTTCTGCTGATGAAAACTAAAGAAAAAATACTACAGGAAAAAATAATCATGAATGGAAAAAAACTTGGACACATAAAAATTTAACTGCAATGGAATTTAACTCAGGCAGCAAATGTAAACCATCAGTGAAATTACTTTTGGTGCATGAATATCAGTCTATGTCTGCAAAATCTTAACAGCCTTTTGCAGTTTGTTTTTTTGTTTTTTTTACAAACTGGTACATTAGTTGACACAACATAGCCTTCCAGAGTGTCAAGGCAGTACAATATAATTTTTTTCTGGGCTCATTTTGAAGTCTGAATGGAAGAAGTGTGACTCATTGGTTTAATAAGCAAAAGATGGCTAATGTGTTATTTGTCATATCACTGTCTTACATATTTTTGGCTCTAGAAGCTAGAGTGCTTTAACCTCTCTAGCCCTGTGAGCCATTTCAACTTAAGATGTAGACTAGATTGTTTGTAGTCTTGAGTGTTTCTGCCCTGATTATCTGCACGTATTAGAGTTCATTTTTACATTTAAGTTTTCCTGGATATAATGATTCTGTATCACCTCCATTACTGTTCTCTTTGAGCAGCTAAGTCTGGATTCATGGGGAATACTGGCATTTTGCAGCCTCTCTTTTGATAATTGGCTTTCTACTTTAAGATTTCAAGATGTTAAATAAGTTTGACATCAGTCAATATGTTTTCAGTATTTAAATCCTATCTAATGCATTACACAAAAAATCCTGTCTTCCAGTTCCAAGCAAACCGTCATCATGAAAACAAACTTTCCCTTCCTTTGAAAATGTTTCATATTTGGATTACTATCCTACCTGAACTAAATGATTCAGCTTATTTCTGAAATCTCCTTTTGTTTGGAAGGAAGAGAGATCTAGTCATAATTTCCAATTAAAGGAAATTAGTAATTAGTTCCTGGCACTCATTCTACACATATATGCAGGCCAATATTTTGTAGAAGTGAAACAACAAATAAAATAGATATAATAATGTTGTCTGCATAATGACTGGAAGAGTTTGAAGTATTATTTGTATGTTGTTGAAACACCACATGGAAATAAAGAATGGTCCAATATTGGACCACTGAACATGGACAAATGTTATTAGATTATGAATCTGATACTAAAATATTATACTAGAATACAAAGTACTCATCTGTTTTCTTTACAGTGAATGAAGGGAACAGCAATACTTGCTGATTTGCAAACAAGTGTGAGATCAAATGTACTGCTTTAGAGAAGGTATAAGCTATTCATTACAATAAATGTGCAGGGAAATATACTGACATATGATCAGAACTTAAAGGCCAGTTTTCAAATTTGTTCTCTGCTGAGAAGCTCCCATTGTGACACTTCTGGTCAGGCTAATTAAACAGTTCAGTAGATAAGGTGCTAAACTCTTTTGGAAGCTTGGTTAGTCTTTAATTTTTAATGAGAGGTGAGCTCCTGAAAATCTGGGCTGCATAATGAGAACCTTCTATTCCTAGAATCCCCAAAACCCACAAGTCACTTAACTCAGTAATCCCTGGATCAAGAACATGCACTTTTAATTTCTAGTAGGGTTGACACTATACTGAAACACATGACCATATATACTTGTTAAAAAAAGGAAAAAAATAAAGCCAGAAAAAGGGGTCAGTGCACGGGTCTGTTGGAAAGGTTAATGGAGTAATGTGATTTCCAGGGAAGAAAGTGGCCAAGAGCAACTTTGAGGTCTTGTTGGAAAAAAACTTTTTTGGTCAGCAAGACAACTACATTTCACGGAAACACATAGGACAGTAAATGTATGATTATGAGAAACTTCCTCTACTTGTGCTCTTGTGATTATTTCTTCTATTGTGTTTCATTCATCATATACAGTTCTCATGTAACCCAATGACAGGCAGTCACTTGTTTTTCTTGAGTAATATGTAATCCATAATGATGCAGAGAAGAAGCTACACGAACTAGATACCTATTCATGACATCAAAAATCGAGTCAACCAAGTGCCACTAGACATACAGTATCATAATCTAAGAAACAATGCAGAGCATTCCCAGCCACAGACACCATTCCAAACATCTGCTACCTGGCACTCTGGGTTGTTTAATGGTTATAGGTTTTTGAGGTTGGAAGTGAGGCCTTCATTCTGACATTCTGCACAGATTCTAAAATTACTGGAGCAAAGGGAATGACTTCTACAGAAAGTACCTCGAAATGTGGTTGGAATGACAAAGTTTCTCAGGCCTATTTTGAGGTCTTAGATTTTCTGCTTTCTGGTATGAGGAATTATAGGTTTGGCTACAAATGTACTTTTGCATTAATGCTATTATAACATGCAATTTACTAACCTTTAGGGAAAATCTCTATGGATGCTCTCAGTTAAATTCATTCAACTTAACAACATTAATTGGAAGTTTGGTCTTGTTGCCCCCTTTTGAAAGGTGCATAGGACTGCACCTGTAGGAATGTGGTTCTTAAAAAACTTAATTGGCAATTATAAGATTGTTGGATAGTGGTGGGTCACCATGACTTCTTGAAATGTTATCTGTGTGATTTAAAGGAAGGATAAAGCAAGTAACTTTGATGTATACAAAGTAAAATTCTTATCTCAGGAGAAAGGTTTCTTGGTAGTTAGAATTACTGCATCATGTGAGAATCCATGTTTTGCAAATAATGTGTTTTGATAACACTGCTTTCCAAAGTTGAAAGGAAGTATTTATACATATGAGAAAAGCAAATTCTTTTTTGGCACTAAGCAATTACTAACTGACTTAAAATCACAGTTTTCCAGGTTTAATTGTGAGGGGGTTTTTTGCTGCTCAGTCTCCTTTGAGAGGTTTAAATTTATACTCTTGTTGTGGTTTTAAGTAGCCAGAGTTTTTTATTAGCTGTGGGGGGCTAGGAGAGAGGCTTCTTTAAGAAG
>WEIV01021218.1:66676-79842 GCA_013390005.1 Calyptomena viridis
GCTAAGAAGCAGTTTGCAACAGACTGTTTCCATGGAGAAGACCCCACGAGGAAAGCTGGAGTGGGACTCTCTCTTCTGAACAGCAGCAAAGAAAACCTCTGACTGTAACCTCCACACACACACCTGCTTTCCTGAGCTGCTGGGGGAAGGTGACGGATCTTAAAAGGGAGGGTGGGGGGAAAAAGCTGTCTGTAACAACTATCAAACTTCTCAGTCTTAAACTCTTAAGTTCTGATTTTAGTAGTAGCAGTAGTAGTAAATACTTACTATTCTAAGTTAGAGCCTGTTTTGCTTGTGTGAAGTAGTTAACAAACAGTTGCTTGTAATCCTTATCACAAAAGTCGAGGGGTTTTTTTCCCTTCTCTGAGAAATTTTAGAACTATGTGTGGGCTCTCGACTTTTAGCCAGAGTCAAACCATAACACCTCTTTAGCTGAAATTCCTTTTCCAGAACCATGCCTAAATTCTACTAATATCATAAAAGTATCTATTAAGATGACTTGCAAAAGTGCCTGCAGTGCTCAAGAATTCTTCTATTATAGATAAATCCTCTCCATTTTAGAGCAAAGTGAACCACTTTCCATCTTTTTTTTTTTTTTTTAACATGGGCAGGTGTAGCAGGAATATGAATTTGCTGCCTCCACAGTCAAAGGCCTTTCAGGCCCTGGGAATATCTACCACTACAAGGAGCTTTGTTGGTAGAAACAGGGAGACCCTTTTGTGAAGCAAGGAGTCATGGTCCAAGAAATAGCACATTATAGTACTCAAATTGAATCTACTAAATAGGAATTTGAAAAAGACTGTCTCATATCACAGCTGAAAGGGGTCACTTACAGAGGAACAGGTGGAAAGATAACTCTTGATTTACACATTTCTTCCTCTTTTACATAAACTTCCATGCGTAAATGATTTGAGTTTTGTCATGAGGAAAAGAAAGGTTCTCCTAAGCTGAAATGCCTTTTGTCTATAAATCAAATATGTAAACATTTCTTTCCAATAAGTTTTTCAACTTGCCCATCAAAGAAAACCTCCAGCCTAAGTACATAGCTCAGCTAAAGACACATTTCAGTTTTAAATTATTATATTTTTGGCTACTTCCCAGACAAGTAGCCAAACTTACCTAATTTTCAAATGTAAATGTATTTTGGAGACTTTTTATTTTATTGTTTGCTAATATGAAACCAAATTATATAAAACATACAGATTACTTCAGTGTACTGTTGACTGTAATATATGAGAAGCCTTTCTACACAGACTAAATTTAATCAGAAGTGTGTTACCAATTTACTCCTGTATCTATTACTCTAAGTGTTTCTAGAGCAGGGAATGTGATTTCTCATAGATGCCGGAGACTGCTGCTTAATTATTCATCCTGAAATTTAATTTCAAAGGTTGTAATCATTTAACTGTTTAAAATTGAATTTGTCACTGAAACAAGCCAAGAGGAGTTAGAGCATTATTTAACACTCATTCATTTCCGTTTCGGCATACTTGATAACTGGCTCATTTCACGCAAAATATCTGCAGACCCCTGGAACATGTCACCTATGATAATGATTATTTTGTGTACAGTGCGCCCAGGTGAATGATTTTCTCTGTTTAGTGGCAGAGTTTGAGGACAAAGTAGAAAGGCTAAGGAGTATTAGGGAAAGTAAAGGGAGAGTAAAGTCAGAGAAGGCCTGCCCCTCTTGCCATCAGGCAGAAGGAACAGACCAAACAGATGGGGTGGAATGGAAATGTGTCCCTGATTGGAGAGGTTAAAGAATCCCCTCATGACCCCATCATCTCCCCAGGTGCTCTTAAAAAATAGGTCTGAGGCCTTGGACCTAGAGAGCCAGGTGGATGACACTCAAGATAAAGTTCTGTCTGGAGGGTCTCCCTGCTGCACCCCATCTGTCAGATGGATCACTACCTCAGCTATTAAGAAAAAAGAAGAGTAGTTGTGGTAGGTGACGTCCTTCTGAGGAGAACTGAGGACCCGTTATGCTGATCAGATGTATTCCACAGGGAAGTATGCTGCCTTCCTGGGGCCCAGGTGAGGGACATCACCAGAAGACCCCCTGAGCTAATTTGATCCTCTGATTATTACCCACTGCTGGTAGTCCAGGTTGGCAGTGATGAGATTGGTAAAAGACATGTCAGGGCAATTAAAAAGGATTTCAAGACTCTGGGTCGACTGGTGGGACAGGTTCACAGGTGATGTTTGCCTCAATCCCTGCAGTAGCAGGGATGAATGAGGAAAGAAACAGGAAAATCCATTTTATCAATAAGTAGTTGGTGTCTCCAGCAAAATTTTTGGGTTTTGGATCATGGGGTAATTTTTATGGTACCAGACCTGTTGGAGTCAGATGGACTTCATCTACCTAGCAAGAGCAAAAGAACTCTAGCCTATAAATTGGCAGGGCTGATTAAGAAGGCTTTAAACTAGGTTTGAAAGGGGAAAGGGATGAAACCAGGCTCTCCAGAGCTGAGCATAAGAATGGTAAACCAGGGTTAGGAATGAAATCGACCGTCCAGCTGAAGTGCATGTACACTAGTGCACACAGTACAGGTAACAAACAAGAGGAGCTGGAAGCCATTGTGCAGCAGGAAGGCTAGTCGCCATCACAGAAATGTGGTGGGATGACTCACATGACTGGAATGCTGCCATGCTCTTCAGAAGAGGCAGGAGAAGTAGGAGAGGTGGAGGGGTGGCTCTATATGTCAGGGAGTCTCTTGACTCTGTAGAATTTAAGGTCAGTGATGATAAGGTTGAGTGTTTATGAGTCAAAATCAGGGAAGACCAACAAGGTTGACATCCTGGTGGGAGTCTGCTACAGACCACCTAACCAGGATGAAGAGGGGGATGAATTATTCTTCAAGCAGCTGGAGGATGTTTCCAAATCACTAGCCCTTGTTTTTGTGGGAGACTTTAACCTCCCAGATGTCCAATGGGAACTCAACATGGCAAAGAAAAGGCAGTCTGACAAGTTCTTGGAGTGTATAGAGGACAATTTCCTGTTGCAGCTGATCTTGCTGACTTGCTGTTCATAAATAAAGGCTGGTGGGAGATGTGGAGGCTGTTTCGCATGCAGTGACCATGAAATGATGGAATTTTCAATACTGTAGTAGACTAAGAAGGGGTATCAACAAAACCCGTACCCTAGACTTACGGATGGCAGACTTTGGCCTATTCAGGAGGCTGGTTCAGAGACCACCTTGGGAAACAGCTCTTAAAAAGGGGTCCAGGAAGGATGAACATACTTCAAGGAAGAAATCTTGAAGGCACAGGAGCAGGCTGTCTCAATGTGCCAAAAGGTGAGCTGGTGGAGAAGATGGCTGGTGTGTCTGGACAGGAAACTTTTGAAGAAACTTAGGGAAAAAAAGAGAGATTATCACCTTTGGAAAAAGGGGCAGGCAATTCATGAAGTGTTTAAGAACGTTGTTAGGGCATGCAGAAAGAAAACTAGAAAGGCAAAAGCACAATTTGAACTTAATCTGGCCAGTTCTGTTAAGGATAACAAAAAATGTTTCTATAAATACATTAATAGCAAAAGAAGGAAGGGCAAGGAAAACCTCCATTCTTTGTTGGACACACGGAGGAACATAGGTACCAAAGATGAGGAAAAGGCTGAAGTACTTAACGCCTTCTTTGCCTCACTTTTCAACAATTAGACAGGTTGTCCTCAGAACATCCGGCCTCCTGAGCTGGTAGACAGGGACTAAGAGCTGAATAGTCCCCCTGCAATATAGGAGGAAGCAGTTAGTGACCTGCTGAGCTACGTGAATCCTCGCAAGTCTAAGGGACCATATGGGATCCATCCTATGGTGATGAGAAAGCTGGTGCAAGAGGTCACCAAGCCACTCTCCATCATTTATCACCAATCCTGGCTCACCAGGGAAGTCCCAGATAACTGGAAATTAGCCAGTGTGACACCTATCCACAATAAGGGCCAGAAGGAAGACCCGGGAAACTACAGGGCTGTCAGCCTGACCTCAGTGCCCAGCAAGGTTATGGAGCAGATCATCTTGAGAGTGATCATGTGGCACCTACAGGACAGATGGGGGATTAGACCCAGCCAGCATCGATTTAGGAGGGACAGGACCACCTGACCCACTTGATCTCTTTTTATGACCAGGTAACTTGCCTGGTGGATGAGAGGTGGATGAGAGGAAGGTTGTGGATGTGGCCTACCTAGATTCCAGCAAAGCCTTTGACACTGTCTCCCATAGTAAACTCATTGCAAAGCTGGCAGCCCATGGTTTGGACAGGTACACTCTGGAGTGGGTCAGAACTGGCTGGATGGCCAGGCTCAGGGAGTGGTGGTGGATGGCGCTGCATCCAGGAGGCCAGTCACTAATGGTGTCCTCCAGGGATCAGTGTTTGGCCCAGTCTTGTTTAATGTCTTTATTGATGACCTGGATGAGGGTATTGAGTCCACCATTAGCAAATTTGCAGATGACATCAAGTTGAGGAGGAGTGTCAATCTGCTGGAGGGTAGGAGGGCTCTGCAGAGGGACCTGGCAGGCTAGATAGGTTGGCAGAATCCAATGGCATGTGAATCCATGTGAAATGACCTCGTCTGTCAGTTGTATGTGTTTTGTCTCACAGAACATTTGCCTCAAGCACAACAGTGGTAAATGTAATTACAATGTTGATGACTGCACAGCATGTGTTCTGACTTTTCCAGAAGGTCTTGTGAAGGATGGTGCACTGACTTCCCACTAAATTTAGTAGGTGACAAAGATTAGGAAATCTGGTCTTCATCACAGTTCTGATTCTGCTATGAAAAGTGCCCCATACACTATGATTTGGTCTTACACATGTAAGCAATGGGTCTTGCTTGAGTTGAATTATTATATTTCAATGATGACACCAAGATGGGGGGAGTGTCAATCTGCTGGAGGGTAGGAGGGCTCTGCAGAGGGACTTGGAGAGGCTGGATAGATGGGCTGAATCCAACGGCATGAGGTCCAGCAAGATCAAGTGCCAGGTCCTGCACTTTGGCCACAACAACCCCCTGATGTGCTACAGGCGGGGGACAGAGTGACTGGAGAGCAGCCAGGCAGAAAGGGACCTGGGGGTTCTGTTTGACAGCAAACTGAACATGAGCCAGTAGATTCTTCCCCTGTACTCAGCCCTAGTTAGGTCACACCCAGAGTACTGTATCCAGTTCTGGGTCCCTTAATTTAGGGAGGATATTGATGAACTGGAGTGTGTCCAAAGAAGGGCCGTAAGGCTGGTAAAGGGACCCAAGCTTAGGCCCTATGAGGAGTGGCTGAGGGAGCTGGGGTTGTTTAGCCTGGAGAAGAGAAGGCTCAGGGGACACTTTATCACTATCTACAACTCCTTGAAAGGAGGTTGTAGTGAGGTGGATGTCGGTCTCTTCTCCCAGGCAACCAGCAGCAGGACAAGAGAGCACAGTCTTAAACTGCCCCGGGGAGGTCTAGGTTAGACATTAGGAGGAAGTTCTTTACAGAGAGAGTGACTGGACATTGGAATGGGCTGCCTGGGGAATCACCGTCACTGGAGCTTTTAAGTGGAGACTGGATGTGGCACTTAGTGCCACAGTCTAGTTGACAGGGTGTTATGGTTTGACTCTGGCTAAATGCCGAGGACTACACACACACAACCGACGTTTCTGAGAGAAGGGAAAAAACCCTCCACTTTTGTGACAAGGATTATAAGCAACTATTAACTATTAACGATTTCACAAGCAAAAGAGGCTCTAACTTAGAATATTAATAATTCACTACTACTAAAATCAGAGCTTAAGATTTTAAGAGGGAGAAGTTTGATAGATGTTATAGACACCTTTCTCCCCCCACCCCTCCCTCTAAGATCTTTCTCCTTCCCTCAGAGGCTCAGGAACACAGGAGTGGGGGGTTATGGTCAGAGGCTGTTCCTGCCACTGATTCAGAGAAAAAAAAAAGAAGTCCAACCCCATGCTTTTCCTGTGGCAGTTTTCTTCCCGAAAACAGTTTGTTACAAAACTGCTTTGTGGATTGTAGTGACAAGTTTTTTCAGGTATTGTCACATAAGTCACTTAACCATAGGTGCAGTCATTCAGGTGCTGCTTGGCTGCTTCAGCGTGGGTCTCTCCTTCCCACGGCCTACAGGACTCTATCAGGCCCCCGCTCCAGACACAGACATCAAACATCCCACAGGCGTCTCTTATTCCAGCACTTATCTGTGACAGCATGGAGTCTTCCAGTCTTCCACGGGTTTGCAGGTGAATCTTTGCTCCCTATGGTCCCCCACAGGTTGCTGGGGCCCTATTCCAGTGTAGAGATTCTTTCTCGTATAGGGCTGTGAGAGGTAAGTCTGGAAACTGGGGAGCTTCCCAAAAGATGTGAATCAAAGACATTAAATGTGTATTCTTCCTCTGGCTTTGCTTCAGTGCCCCTCTTCGAGACTTTCTTAGATATACACCTGCAAGAATGTAATGAATAGTCAACAGTTATTTACAGACCCTTTCTCAGAGCATCTCAGAATTTTCCAGGATGCTGGAGCACAACATTACTGCAGCCTCTGTATCCACCATAGTCAAGCCAACTTCACAAATTGAAGCTAACCCAACATTATATGAAATTTTGTTCAACATTATCACTGTAGAAAGTGGGAAATACACCATAAACTACAAAGTGTCCTCATTAAAAAAGCCTATGTGAAGCCCTCCTCCAAAATTAAAATTTCAAGCAATTTATATATGCCTTGACTTCTGAATAATCACATTTCTCTTCAATCTAAGGTGCTCTTCAACAAGAGAGTATTAATTAAAAGTTAAGATTTAGATCTTAACTCCTCCTTTTATAATTCTTACCAGATTTAAATTTCCCATCGACTGAATGTTATAATTCAATTACAATTGAATACAAAAGCAAGTCTTGTTGGGCCTGTTCAATCTAGAATGGAGAAGACTGAGAGGAGATTTCATCAATACATATAAATATCTCAAAGGCCAAGAGGATGGTGCCAGATTATCTTCAGTAGTGTCCAGCAACAGGAAGATGAGCAATGGCCATAAACTAAAACACAACATGTTTCACCTCAATGTGAGGAAGTATTTCTTTACATTGAGGATGGCAGAGCACTGGAACAGGCTGCCCAGGGAGGTAATGGAGTCTCCCCTCTCTGGAGACATTCCTGGACATGTTACTGTCTAACCTGCTCTAGGTGACCCTGCCTTGGCAGCAGGGTTGGACTGCATTGATCTCCAGAGACCCCTTCCAACCCTAACAAATCTTAAGAATTCACCTATAATATGTGAAAACATTTAATAGTGAGATAAAGAGCCCCTTACATTCTGGTGCTCAATTTTTTTTGGTTGGTTCGTCGGTTTAGTTTTTTTCCCTCTTATGCTAATTTCTTCATCTTCTTTTCCTAAATAAAAATTGCAATAGGATATCTAAAGTGGAGAGTTAAAGGTACTCCTTAATGCAGATATTATGACAAAATAATTGAACTCTTCAATTTTTTTTAAATAACTAGAAGGCCAGAGCTTGAATTAAGTGTGTATAATGTGCAGTATTTCCTACACTGACTGTGGAAAGTAAAAAAAAAAAGTGAGGAAAAGTAAATATAAAATCTTTTTGAGGCCAATTTCTGTATATCTGTTTTGTGAAAGAAGGGCTAAATCTGTCAATTTAGATAAACAAATCTTTGAAAGACAAATTCGTTGAAGTAATCACATCCTGTAACATAAATATGGCTTTCAGTTTTAGGAGAAATAAACAGGAATAACTATTTTCATACTATGTGCTGAAGCTAAGTTTTGCATAAACATTAAGCCATTTTGCTTTAACACAAATGTTTAAGAAAAAACAAAACGCCTTAAACTACTTACCATTTTTGTTCACCCCATTTTAGTGGTTGCTATTTACTACTTTATGTTGCAGTTTATTTAATAAACCATTAGATTTAACAGGAAACGCATCAGGAATAAAGACCAAGAAGAGAAAAACAACACGATATTATTACTCGTGCAATTGATTTGCAAACTGTGCTTTGTACCTTCTCTTGCTATTCTTATAGACTGTGTCATGAATATTTGGTATTTTGATCATTGATGTAAAGTTCACTGAGTCATAGATCAATTTGAGCAAATAGATTCCTGTTGGGAGAAAACAGTATATCCCAATTTAGAAGCTTATTTGAGGGAATTTGAGATAACAACCTGTCATCTTTTGTTTTTGAAACAGAATAGTTAGTACACAAAGGAAAAAAAGTAAAGTTATGCTACAAAATTCTGACTGTGTTTTGGTTCAGGACATTTGTTCAATTGTATTTGTGCAATTACTGTCTTCTGCTCACACAGACACACAGACACACACAGACACATACACACTTCTTACAGAATTATTCTGTTTCATTCAGTTGCAATTTATATCACATAGGTTAATTTGATTATTTTCAGATATGTTTCATGCCAGAAATAGGTGGATAGTTCTCACTGCAGACAGAAGTTCCTACACGGTTTCAGAAACAGTCTGCTTTTATATTTTTTTGCAGTATCTATAATAGCTGAAAGAATATCAGGTTTAGATACTAAAATAACATGCAAATCATATGTTTTTGCACTGTTTTGGGAGCAGTCTCCTTTTATATTTTTGGTAGTATCTATAACCTTAGAATCATAGAATGGCTTTGGTTGGGAGGGACCTTAAAGATTATCTAGTTCCAATCCCCCTGCTATGGGCAGAGGTGATACCCACTAGATTAGGTTGCTCAAAACTCCATCCAGCCTGACCTTGAACACTTCCAGGGAGGGTGCATCCACAACTTCTCTGGACAACCTGTTTCAGTGCATCATCACCCTGAGTAAAGAATTTCTTCCTAATATCTGATTTAAACCTACTCTCACTTTGAAATCATCCACCCTTGTCCAGTCCTTACATTTACATGCCCCTGTAAATAGTCTCTCTCCATCTTCCTTGTAGGTTCCCCTCAGATACTGGAAGGCCGCAATCAGTTCACCCTGAAGCCTTCTCTTTTCCAGGCTGAAAAATCCCAATTCTTTCAGCCTTTCCTCATAACAGAGGTTCTCCATCCCTTTAATCAACTTGGTGGCCCTTCTTTGGATTTGCTTCAACAGCTCCTTGCTTTGCTTGAGACCCCATTGCTGGATGTAGTGTGCAGTGCTTCAGGTGGGAGAGCAGAGTAGAGGAGCAGAATCCCCTCCCTTCAACCTGCTGCCCACACTGCTTTTGATGCAGCCCAGGACATGTTTGGTTTTCTGGGCTGCAAGTGCCCACTTCTGGGTGGTGTCCAGCCTCTCATTCCCCAGCACCCCCAAACCCTACTTTGTCAGGGCTGTTGATCAATTCATCACCAGCTTGTACTGATACCAGGCACCACCCCGACCCAGGTGCAGCATCTTGTGTATGGCTTTGACAAATCTCAGGAGGTTCCCATGGGCCCACTCCTTGAGCTTGTCCAGGTCCCTCTGGGTGGCCTCCTGATCTTCAGGTGTGTCAACCTCACAACTCAGTTTGGTGTCATCTGCAAATTAATGGAGATATTAAATATCACTGGTCCAAATACAGACACCTGAGGGACACCATTTGTCACTGATGTCCATTGGGACTCTGAGCCTTTGACCACTACTCACTGGATATGAGTATCCAAATAATTCCTTATTTACCTAAGAATCCACCCATCAAATCCCTCTCCCTCCAATTTAGAGAGCAGGATGTTCTGGGGAACTGTGTCAAAGGCTTTACAGAAATCCAAATAAATGACATTGATAACCCTTCCCTTGTCCACTTATGCAGTCACTCCATCGTAGAAGGTTGCTATGTTGGTCAAGCAGGATTTGCCTTTGGTGAAGCCATGCTGGCTGTCTCGAATCACCTTCTTGTCCTCCATGTGTCCTAGCATAACCTCTACGATGATCTGTTCCATGATCTTCCCAGGCAGAGAGGTGAGGCTGGCAGGTCAGTAGTTCCTGGGGTCCTTTCTACTCTTTTTACAATGGATTCCATGTTTCCCTCTTTCCAGTCACCTGGGATAATTGCTGATTAAGATTTTATAAAGGTTTCACCTAAACAATGGGAACATTTCCCCAAGTGTGGACACCATGCTAGGAGCATGAAACTAAATGAATACACTGTCATATCATCTATTAAACAGCTCTGGTTTGCAGTGAATTGGTTTCTTGGGATATTATACACAGAATTAATATTTTCAATTTAATATTTTGTTAATTTACCTATGTGGTAGTTGTTTGGACAGCAAAGGACTAGTAGTAAAATACAGTGTAAAAAACCATGCATTCACTTAACCTTATAAACACCATTAATTCAACAATGTCATTTATCTTTTATATAAGGAATACAAAATCAGCATATTTATTAGAATGTATATTAATTTATTAGAGTGTATATTAATACTGCACATATGGACATATTCATATGTGCACAACTAGACTATGAAACTCACTTCCACAGAACACAGGGAAAAGACTGTCTTAAAATTTTTAAAGGAATAAATCAATACGCTAATTATTGTAAGATATCAGTTCTCTGCTGCATTTGGATACCACAGTGACTGTAATGTTATATCCAATCCTCAAACTCACATATACAGAGAATATCCTTAAACCTATGAAAAAAAATTACTTTTCTAGTACAAGGAAAATATTTCTTCCTGCACAAAACATCATTCTAGAGGTTTATCTTTGAAATAGCAGACAATGACTGCTGTCAAATTAAATAAATGTTTAAATCACTTGGTATGGTAAATTCTTTGCAGCCAAAATAGGTATCTGTCAGAATAGTTATACTTCTTCATTTGATCCTTTTTATTAAAAATAATGAGTAAATTAGATAGATAAATATAAACTTTTTAATGATGCAGCCTAGCATACAAACCATATACACTGCAGTACACTCAGCCATCTAAGCAGATGTTGTCTATACAGTTCTTTGAGCACAGGCACACTAGAGCTTGAATTCTTGTTTAGTTAGTGTTGTACTGCTGGGACACAAATCTGTGTTCAGGCTCAAGAGCCTGGAAAAGCAGGAGCCCCCATTGCTGCCCAGTCTGAGCCTGGCCTCAGATGCCCTTTACACTGTGTGAGAATATCATGCAACTGACTTCAGGGACACAAGGAAGCCGGGAGTTTCTTTCTTCTCAGAAAACATAGTAACATGTGTGGAAAGGCTCCTGCCACAGAAATGTAGCAAATGAGATGTACAAGGTATGTACAGACTACACAGATCAATGAACAACCCTTGGGAGCACCTGTGAAGAATATACTGAAATAAACAGAACCAACACAATCTGTAAGTGGCTTTAGTAAAATCTTCATGACAGTAAATTCCAGTAGTAGATAAATTCCTCAGAAACTCAGAATGCATATTCATAAGAGAATAAAATAATACAATAATAATAAAAAAATAACTTGTAGTGTGTGTTTGTTGCCCTTTATTTGTAAATTCCACTAGAGAATATTTGCATGCTGTATGTCATGAATAGTTCGGGTTGAAAGGGACATTTAAAGGTCACTGAATCCAAGCTCACTGCAATAAGCAGGGACTTCTTCAACTAGATCAGGCTGATCAGAGCCCCAACCCACCTGACCTGGAATATTTCCAGTGTTGGAGCTCCTACCATCTCTCTTGGCAACCTGTACCAGTGCTTTACCGCCCTCACTGTAAAAAAACAAAAAAAAGAACCTTCTTCCTTGTAGCTAATCTAAAGCAACTTTTCTTCAGTTTAAAACCACTACTCCTTGTCCTATCACAATGGGCCCTGCTAAGAAATCTGTCCCCATCTGTCTTAGGTTCCCTTTAAGTATTGACCACAATAAGGTCCCTCCAGAGCCTTTCCTTCTTCAAAATGAACAATTCCAGTTCTCTCAGCTTTTTGTCATGAGAGAGGTATTCCAACTCTCTGATAATCTTCATGGCCCTCCTCTAAACCCATTCAAACAAGTGTATGACTGTCCTGTGTTGGGGGCCTCAAACTTTGTTGCAGTACTGCAGGTGAGGTCTCATCAGAGCAGAGTAGAAGGTCAGAATCCCCTCCCTCAACCTGCTGCCCACTCTGCTCTTGAAGCAGCCCAGGACATGTTTGGTTTTCTGGGATGCAAGCACACATTTCTAGGTCATGTCCAATCTCTCATCCACCATCATCCCCAAGTCCTCCTCAGGTCTGCTCTCAAACTGCTCATCCACCAGTCTGTAACAATACCAGATGTTGCTCCAACCCAGGTGCAGCACCTGGCACTTGGCTTTGTTTGACCTCATGAGATTGGAAGAAAAGAAAATCACATTACACATTTTTTCTTTTTTTCAGAAATGGACAGTCCTGCTGCTAAAGACAGTGATGATTCTGGAGGCAATTCCGATAATTTCACCAAGGGAGCTTTTTTCCAAGTACAGTTTACTGTGTGACCTACAAAACATTGGTATTGGAAAGGATAGCAAGGACATAGATTATTCAAGAACACTTACAGCATAGTCTATGTTAAACTTGCTGCTTCCCATTTGCTTTCATGTTCATAATCAAATTTGAAGTGTTTTCATTGCTTCCAGTAGTTTAGTTTTTAATATAATTAGATGTAGTAGTTAAGCTGTTTGATATTATATAATGCAGCAGTTTTTCTTTAAGCAATATCTTTATGCAGGCAAAACAAATTCAGATTTTATCCAAACAAGCGAAATTCCCACAAGACAATCCAAGTTATACTCAAATTGGAGATATGCTAGAGGCAAATTTATACCGTCCCTCATTAAAATCTTTTTGTGGATTCGGATGCTTGGCATAAGCATTACTTGTAATGTAAAGTACATATCCTGAGGTGTTGGATACAAATGTCTAGATTGTCTCCATATAAATTAGAGTCCACATGGTTGAATAAAAATTCTCCTGATACATCTTTTCCTATGCAGTGGTCTGAAGAATTCTATTTGCCATTTTGGACAGCACTGTTATGACAGCAGTAGGAAAAAATGATGACACAAGAAGAGCTCAACAGTAACATTGTAATAAGAAGTAATATTACTAAAAACTAAACATATAGAAGAATGCATTTATCAGTATACTCTTAGTAGCTGCTCACAATTTATCTGAATCAACTTCAGCATTTTTTATTCTGTGGGTTTTTTTCAGGGCCGGCTCCGGGGAGGCATAACGACGCGAGGGTAGACTCCAAGAAGTATTCAGAAGGTTTATTTATCTAT
>WEIV01021218.1:80231-90373 GCA_013390005.1 Calyptomena viridis
CAGTTACAGATATATATATTAGACTATATTGTTTATATTAGTTGTCCAATGACCTGAGGCCACGTTCTCCTGTCCAACCAAGGGGAAAAAGGTCACAGCCAGTGAAAGCAGCACTTCTGCTCATGCTCAGGAATATGTGGCCTGTAGAACCGGGCCACATTATTCAAAGAAATTGTTCAAGTGGTGTAAGAGTCAATGCCTGGATTAAACAATTATGGTTTTAAGTTCTGTTGTTGAGGATTGCTTTTGCTGGATGAGAATCTTTCCATCATATATCCTCTATAGAAGCACGTGAAAAAGAAAGTGAAAGGGTCTCAGACTACAGTTTGCTGATTCTGTATGAGGCAATAAGAAATAACTCTTTTAAAGTACTTTTGCTGTTGATGTCACGCTCAGCTCTGCCTTTATCCTTTTTGTGCAATGGTTTTATTGTTGTACTGCTAGTAGCCAGCTGCAGCCAGAAGTTTTATTGAGCATGGATTTTTATTGCTTGGAGATCGTTGTGTCTGCTGTTGTTCTGATTCTTGCTATTAATCTGCTTCTTCAGGTGTTTGTTGGAAGGTGGATTTCGTAGGCTCTGACAAGGCTATTTGAACCATCCATCTCAGCTATTTCATGCCTAATTGTGTGAATGGTTTTATATTTTGTTAGAGTGCTTTATTCTAAGATTATTTTAATTTCAAGGCAGCAATACTTACAAATAGATTTTATATGGTGGAGCTACTAAATCTTCAGGTACAAGGTTGATTTGTCTAAGTGGACATTGCCCATTGACCAAAATAGCTTGTCTTTAAGACTTAGTGACTTAGGGCTTATGAAGGCTGAGTGCTTGACAGGTATTTTGGCTATTCCTCCCTCAGCAAGACAAGAGAAGCAAAGGTTTTACTTTCATCGCTCCTTCAATAGCTCTCAAAACTGGGAGAAAGGATTGTTGTGGCTCCAGCTACACTGACTCCTCTGCTCTTACTGAAACATGAGATGCTACATAAAGACTATGAAAATTACCTAAGAAAATGAATGTTCTGCAACAAATTTATGTCTGTTCTCTTGAGACAGTTTCCATCCTGTGATAGCTGGAAATAATATAATATAGGAACAGAGCACGTATGCAAGTTAATTTCCTGCAGTTCCAAAGCAAGGAAGCATTCAGGCCAGTGTAATGACAGTAAGACTTCACACTTTTCTTACCATCTGAGTGAAATGTCATAACATAGTGATGCAACACCATGGTAGGAAGTCTTGCTCATATGCCCCTACCACAGGATTTTTTTTGCTGCCACTTCCACAAGTTTCAATATAATCCATAGGAAGTCTTATGATAAAGAGGAAAAAGTAGCTTTTTTTGTAGTTGCTTATACCTAGACCTATACAAGATATGGAAGAGTATTGGCATGATTTTTTTTCTGCAACATGAAAGTCGAAAAATGCCTGTGGTTTTCCTTATGAAATATGGAAGAAGATAAATTCAATTATTAAAATCAAAACCTTTCTTCACATTAAAATATTCTTTTCTTTATAAAAAGTAATTTTTTTGAGAAAAAACAATTTCTGAAATACTGTTTCTTTTGCTAGTAGCTTTAGTTAGTTTTTTGCTTGCAGTTGGGTCTTCATTTAAAATCCCAGGTTCCTGCAGCAAGAAGTTCTTGCTACTTGCACTGTGAATGCCGCAAAAGCCAGGTACTTGTTACAGAGTTTCACATTTCCTTTGAAGTTTTTTTTTTTTTACCAATATTGAATTTTTACATTACTTTCAGTCCAGTTTTCTGCAGCCACTATAAATAATTCCTTAGCCCTTAAATAAACTCTCTATGCTCTGAACCAAAGTTAGTGTTTTCTCCTACATTTTTTTTTTTGCGAAAAAGCTTCTACAGTAACTTTAATAATTCCATTTTATACTTCCCCTCTGGACTTTTGCTTCATATAGTGTAAATTATTAGGGAATCGGGCATAGATAGAAAACTCAAACTAAGGAAATAAATGTGCACTGGTATCCTTAAAAATTACATCTTATTGAGGTGGAAAAAGAGACAGAAACTTCTTTTCTACTACCTGAAGACCAACTTGAACACTCCTGTTGTTTTATTCATTCCTTCTCATGAGAATGGAATCTGTTTTGAGCATATCAGCGCTGCACCTCAGAGTGTATGTTGTTCCTCTAGTATAGATGTAAAACAAATTTGTGCACCAAAGGAACCTCTGAAGTACACCAAGTAACTAGTATAGACCCACTACACGTAACCAAAAGCAGCCATTATTTAGTTAAATGGGAAAGGAAAGATGACTTTGGGTAGGTATGCACCTCTTTTTGCCTGCTTTTCTCCTTGCAAACATGACCTTGACCCACGCACAGCATGTCTCCCTCTAGTGACTTGGATAATTTCACAGATTGCATTTGCCTATGGCGAAGATGCAGCAGTTCTGAGTTACCAGCTAACTCAATAAAAGCTTGTGTTTCGGATCAAGAGGCTCCAGTGTTGAAATTTGTAAAATAAGTTTCTTAGAAGTATTATTATTCAGGAAGGGACAATAGGAAGCTAGAATTTAGGATTTTGAGATCTACCAAAGGTGGGAACCACAAATTTAATGTCTTATCTATATTTACTATTTCACTCAGGTCTGCCTGCGATTTCAGTTCTATGATTTAATAATGCATACTTTTAAAAAGGGAAAATGCCATTGACTTCAAAGGACCTTTGGCTCAGTCCCTAAATGAGAAATATTCTGAAAATGTAAGCACTATTATCTCAACTGAAATGTGCTACATTCCACAGGCTAATGTGATATCAATTCACAGGAGAGAATATGTCTGCAGTCAGACCATGTTTCTTGAAAAGTTCTTATTCCTTAAAATTGCGTATAAGATTTTCATTGCACTAAGGTCAAACTACTCGATTTCTAGTATTTTACCATTCCTAAAGCTCTTTCCAGATAATAAAACTTTGCTTTGGTTGTCCTTGTGGAATCACTTCTCAACTGTAAACCTTATCTCCATTCTCTGATTTCTATCCCCATCTTGGTTCAGAAATGAAGTATTTCTGAATTGTAAGAATTTCTGAATTTTGCAATAATCCTTGATTTTTCAGGGACTCAGTCCAGAAGAAAATCTGACTATTCAGGTTCCGCAACAGATACAGAGAAGCTAAGACACCAGAAGATACACGAAATAGTGAAAATTAACCTGAGCAAAATTACAGAATCACAGAATATGCCGAGCTGGAAGATCCTCACAAGAATCATTGAGTCTAAAACTTAGCCCTGCACAGGACCATCCCCAAGAGTCCCACCATGAGCCTCAGAGTATCATTCAAACGCTTCTTGAGCTCTGTCAGGCTTGGTGCTGTGACCACTTCCCGGGGGAGCCTGTTCCAGTGCCCAACCACCCTCTGGGTGAAGAGCCTTTTTCTAATATTCAACTTAAACCTCCCCTGACACAACTTCAGGCCATTCCTTTGGGTTCTGTCACTGTTCACCACAGAGAAGAGATCAGTGCCTGCCCCTCCTCTTCCCCTCACAAGGAAGTTGTAACTGCAATGAGGTCTCCCCTCAGTTTCCTCATCTCCAGGCTGAATAAACCAAGTGACCTCATCTGCTCCTCATACAGTTTCCCCTCAAGGCCCAAAGTAGTTCAGACAATGCTGGGTCTACATCCTCTCATTGCAGCCTAAATCTTGGGTCATTAGTCTGTGAGACCCGGAAAATAGAGAAAGTTCCTGCAAAGACCTATAGAAAGATCTCAGAGAAAGGACCAGAGTGTTGCAGGTAACAGTGCAGTAGATACAATCACTATTAACACTGTAAATACTAAACTCAGACAAAAACCAGCAAGACTATTATCTTTCTTGTGACATCCTAGTGTCATTGGGACAAATCAAGATCAGAGCTTTATTACAAACCATATAATTTTCATACACAGCAAGAAACTATTTCTGTTCTTTAGAGCTTACAATTAAAGCAGGTGTAAGAAGAAAAGGGTTAGGGATAGGCAGTACTGTCAGCCTTGCTTTTTGAGATGAAGATGCCATACAGAGACAGTAACTAACATTAAAGTTCAGCTCCAATCTTACAAGTTACAGTCTGATGCATTAACCACAATATTGGCCTTCTGTCTTCCAGTGTTTTTAAAAATTAAATGATATCAATCATTTTTCATATATTTGTTAAAATTTTAAAGAGTATTAAACTCTCATATCTTAAGGAAATATCACAAATCATTGCACTAATGCATTATCAGGCGACTGCAGATCTTTTTACGAAAAAGCAGCTATATGTCTCATTAATGAAATCAGTAATATTCTTAACATGAGCTGTATTTCACAAGTTTGTGTAGTATTTAATATTACAGTTATTTCTTAGAATTTGATGTTGCTTGTTGTAGTGTCCTAGAAAAAGAGCAAGGTCTAGTAGTTAGTGTCTACTTCTATTTGAAAGGTTTCTGCTGTCATTCATGATTTTATCATGATCAGTTTATTGCAATTAAGTAAGTCTTCCCCTTACAAAGCTGAGTGATAAGATTAACTAAGAACCTTTGCTCAAAACAATCTACTTACTTAAGGGATATGGTACTGGTCACGTAAGAAGGGGTTTAGAATAACAAATGGTTCCTTCCTGTAGGCCGTAAAGTAGAGGTTTATTGTGGTCCTTAGCAGCAGAATCATCACAAGAAAAGTTTCTGTCTTTCTATTGAATGCTAACAAAAGACTCCAATAAATTGTGGAAGAAAGTAATCTCTTTTTACTTTTGTGAGACTTTCATAGATGTGGCAAAAAAATACCAGTCTATAATAAATGTTCCATGATATTTCTTGGCACAAACATGGAGTACATTTATGTGAATACTCTTCCATGTATACCTATACTGACTTGGAGGCAGAGGTAATTTACTGCAGCAATCCTTGAAATGAGTGCAATTTATAATATATATCATTTGACATGATTCAAATACATCCATTTTAACTAATCACAAGATTATTAAGCAATTTTTTACATTTATTCACCTGCTATTAGACTGAAAATTAAAATCTCATTAATTAATGACAGGAAATTGGATGCAAAAGTAAAGCCAAACTAAAAAAATGCTCAATATATTGCCTTTAAACTATGGACTGCATTATATACAACTATGTTTGAAGGGTGCTGCAGTTTGCAGTTACACACTAAAAAATGCAGAAATGACAGAAAAATTCTAGATAAAACTAGCTACAGCTCCCTCATTTGTGAATTGTGATATAGGCATGCCCATTATTAAACAGAATCCAGTTTTTCCAGGATCTTAAACAAAGGAAGTATCAAAACATAATGGGTTTGCTCTCCAGTAGCTCGTAAAAGTTTTAGGTCCCAAGAAAGTAAGGCAGTGATAGCTGACAGCCTACCTTACTCTGCAGCTGAGATAGACATAGTCCTGTGTTCTAATATACAGTGTTAAAGATACTGCAAAGACATTAAATTGAAATCCTTCTTAATTTCTGTTCATATGAATATATTTTAGTTTATTTTAACATTCTATCTTTTCTCATATGCATATATATGCTTTCATATATGCATAGTGGGAGTCGGAGTGGGGAGTTTTGTTTGTATGTATCTGTGTTGTACGTTTTCAGACAAAAAAAAAGTCAGAGATGCAAATATACAAACACATGTAGTATGTATAAACTCTACGTCACCTACATGTCTCAGATTTTCACTAAAATGCAGAAGTAAGATCTCCTGAAGCGTTTTTGAAGCATACTGATTTCATTTAAAGGCTTTTATTGAAAGTCAGAATGTTACAGGCCGATGATGTCTGACTCAGTTACCATGCTTCCAGTTACAGCAAGAGCAAAAGAGTATTAATTTACTCTTGACAGTCTGTAAGTTCTTGGGGATATTTTTAATCTTGTACAAATATCCTGCAATAGAAAGTTCCAGCTAGCTTTGTTACCGAAGGACAAAGTAATTAAAGAGAAGATCAATGGGAAATATCTGCAAATCTTTGATATTAAAATATGTATAACCATTCCTCTGGATTGCATTTTCTGTAGTTTAATTATATAAGTTAATTCTAAAACTTTATTTTCAAAAAAATTTGGCCTATTTTTCTAGAGTAGACAAACATCTTCAGAATATACATTATTTAGATAAAAGAAGAGCAGTATATCCTAGGCTTTTAATTTAAGGAACACAGTTTAAGGAATTGTCTATAACACAGTGCAAATATATACTTTACCCTCATTAAAAAAAAGAAGTTCCTTTGCACTTCCAGGACTTTCAGTTGTTTCTTTCGGAACTACTGTAATTCCCTGACAGAGACCAGGGAAAGGAAGAGAACAAGTTGGGCTTTATTTACCATTTCACTTTGGTTAGCTACAAACCTCATCACTGCCCTGGCCCCATGCCTCAGCTGCTTTCTTCAGTAATTCAAGGTACACAATGAGGCCCACAATTCTAATGTGAGTGAAGATGAAAGTGTAAGGACAGTGATTTGTCCAAGCCCAAGCAGTACATCTACAGCAGCAGCTGGAACTAGAGCTCGAAAAACCCCACAGTATGTGAAACTGCACTATCCTATAAAGTAGAAAAAAGCTCAACCAAAACAACTTTATCATTGAACGAGGATTATTGTGGATATGTTAGTTTGTCTCTATTAGTTCAAACTTGCATTTTATTGCTAGACTTCCAGGCACTGTGCCATGCAGAAAAATGACTGCAGATACCTCAGCTAAATTTGTTGGTAAGCTGCCTCTTGGAAAATTGCTCTTTCCTCCTGGAGGCAGAAAAAAAAGGAATAAAAACATCAAATTGTTAATAGTATGGGATGTGGCTGATATGAAGTGAAGGAATTTTCATATAGATGTGGCTGCTCAAGTTGCATTTGCTCTGTCTTTGACACTTGAGCAACAAACCTGAACTATGTTATACCTAAAACTTGTGAATCTACTATCTACTTTTTTTTTTTGGAGTTAACCATGAGATAGATTTTTTTCAATATCTTATGAATACAATTCTAGTTAAAATTAAGGAATAGTTTCATATACAACTAGTATATGAAAATACGTAACATAGCATATACAAATAGTATTCCATTGAACAGAGGAAAACAAGACTTCAGAATAAGAAATCTGGACATGCTGGGAAGTAGGGGCAGGTTCATGTTCCTGAAAGATAAGAGAATCCCTAAACCTCCTGTTGGTTTTGTGTGCTAAAAAAAGAAAAAAAAATCTCAGAAATAAAAAATAAAAAAGTAAATTCTAGTTTTTTAATTAAAACACTTGGCAAAGATGAAAAGAAACAAAAAAAATACAACAGGTAAAAATAACTGTGGAGAAAGCAGCCTGACTTCTAGATGCACTTATGAGAAGAAAGTGTTAGATACATAATATCTTTTATTAACAGCATGCTGTCTCAGTTTGGGTCTCAAGTCAGTGGAATTTCATGCCTTAAAATAAAAGGCTTCACTGCACAGAACATGGTTGTCATTCCTTTTTGATTTTTTTGAAACACAAAATACTTAATAACACATGGAAATAAGGAAAAGTCTGATGTTTTCAAAAAATAAGAGGAACATAAGTTAGCAGAGTCACTAGATCAAGTCCACTGCTACTTCAGACAGCTACCTCACAGATAACTTTCCATAAACTTATGTAGCTCAAATTTAAAATGGGTGACATTGTGAGCTCCCAACAGCTACTTCTTGTTCAAAAATATGAACAGTTAGTGATCCTTCCTTCAATTTTCAGCTTAAGTGAATTGATTCATTGTATGCCAACATCATGTCTTAGTTAAGAAGTTAAGAAAGCCTAAGAGACTTGAACTTGTAAAGTTAATCATTCTCTAGCACACCCTCCTTATCCTACTCTGTCTTTCATTTGGATCAGTGGCATCACTTTACATGTACTGGGAATGGACTTTGTTTCTCTAAATTTTGGTCAAACTGTCAGCTTTCTTTCTTTGAAAATGTCTTGGGGTGACTTATGATGTATCCCGTATCGCCTAATCTATGCCAGAAAAATGAATCTTGTGCCTTTCTGTGCCTTTAAACTGAGCCTGAGAGGGGAAAGAAACAAAAAAAAGCAGCCAGAGGAACTTTTTCAAAACAGTTCTGCGCTTCAAGGTCACTACTCCTCTCGGTGGTTCTTCTGCTGTGGGGAGAACAGCTGCTGCTGCTGCTGCAAGAGGGAAGGGAGCACCTTTCTTGCTTTCCAGCCAGCTCTCAGCTCTGTTTTCTTCACAGAGAAATGGATAGTTAAACTCCTGTGTTTTTCTGGGAATTTGGTTTTGTTCCTCTTCTCTTCTGGACTTGTTTGGAACACCAGAACATCAAAACCTCACTGGGAGACCCTCCACCGGCCTGGAGGGGGAGGGGGGCCCCCACACTGACCCAGCTGCAAAGAGGAGAAAGAGAGACCACAACCACAGAAAGACTCTAAAATCTTCCAGGTTTTCTCTCCACAGTGAGAGATTTTATTATTTAGCATTATTATTCTTTTCCTCTGTGTTTGTTAAACAAATAGTTTTGTACCTTCTTCACTTTCCTCCAAGGAAATATTTCTTTGTTCCCAAACCAGTGAGGGAGGGGTGACTACAACCTGCTTTCTACCAGACAATATATTTTTTTTCCCTCTGAATTTGTCTTAAACCAGGACAAAAAATCAGACTACTTTTCTATTTTTTTGACTGCAATTGTAATGGTGAAAATGATCACAACATTGATTGCTCTGACAGAATCCAATGATGAAAAAATCAGTTTTCAGAGCATATCAGGATTCATGATATATCTACAAAAATCCAAAATTAGTTTATATAATGTGGAAATGTTTTGTCCACGAATTGGAAAAACTACAGATTTTGTTATAGTCCTAGGAAAAGCTGTTTAAACCAAACACTGTGCCCAGGTATGACAATTCTCTTATTTTTATGTATTATTTTATATCATTCATATATATAATAGAATTCTTATGTATATTATGAATGTTTGGTGGGTTTTTTCCCTATGGAAAAGAAGTGCATACTAAAATACTTTTGTTTGTAATATTAAGATCTCAAAGAATTTGTTAGCAACAACATATTTCTTTCTTTAGAAGGTTTCATTCAGTTGTGTAAGATTTTTTAGCTGTAACCTTTATTTATACCTTAGCTGACCTTTTAAATATCTTGATCCTAGTGTCTTGATGCTAACGGCTTAGACTGTGCTTTTTTGTTTATAAAAACTTAAGGAAGATTTGATATGTTTGGAATAGTTGCAATATTCCATCTTAAGTGACATTTCTTAAATTCTGACGTTTTCTTGCTCATCTCATTGTTGAGATCCTGCTGAGAAGTGATGAAGACATCAGTAACGGGTATCAATTCATGGTCAGACAAAATGACAGAATTTCCCAGCCAGAAACGTCACAACAAGACACGGGAATTCTGCTTTATGAGAATTATTTTTTTCAGGGAGAAATACTGGAAGATGTGTAGATTCAGACTGAGTGGGTGGTGGATGGCTACCTTTACTTTACAAGGTTTTCAGCATGGTTAGAAAAACTGATTCATGACTTCCTCTGCTTACCCACAACATTTGAGTCATGCTTGGGTTCATTAGACTTTGCCAACATTCCCCACCATAAACGTGATCTGTCTTTATTTCACAGTAATTTTCACCATAACAAGATAGCCACAGGTAGTGAGAGATTTTGGAAAGCCACCTGACACCTCCTGATTTATGACTCCTTTCCTTTACATTATAGACACACAGGAATGCTGAACTAGACTTCATGGAACTCTGCAGGACTCAGGTTTGGGGACAAGTATTCCAGGGATATGAATTAAAATCACAAACACAAATTATACTTGGATGCACTTGAGATAAAACAGCAATGTCTCCTGGTTGCTAGCTGTTCAATAAGGAAAATAGTTCAGGAAAATAATAATGGGGTTTTTTTCCTCTGTTAATAGGAAGTAATTCTTTGGTGCAAAAAAGATGGTTTCATAAAGATGGTTTTATAGCCAAATTTTATCACAAATCTAAAATTAAACAGATTCAGAATATTAGTTCAGTTAGCTGAAGTGTTCCTCTTTGAATCATAGAATGGTTTGAGTTAGAGGGAATCTGAAAGACCACCTAGTTCAACCCCCTCTGCCACGGACAGAAACACCTTTCATTAGACCATGTAAGTTTCTGTTGTG
>WEIV01021218.1:90790-136922 GCA_013390005.1 Calyptomena viridis
CCTTATCACAAAAGTCAAGGGTTTTTTTTCCCTCCTCTGAGAAATTTTAGATCTATGTGTGGGCTCTCGGCTTTAAGCCAGAGTCAAACCATGACAGTTTCTCTGTTAGCTTTTTCAGGATCAGGAACTCCAAAAGATTTTCTATTGTGCATCATGACAGCTGTCCTATTTGCTCTGCCCTTTATTATAAAAAACCCTACATACTGTTGCATGACTTTGATTTGTGGTTACAACATAATGTTTTTATTACTTTCTAGAATAACTGGTTAGTTATTTTAAGGACACACAGTTAAGTTTGTTACAGCACAGTTTTTCCATCAAAAACAACTGATCAGTTTTGCATTAGTTCCAGTGGTGATATTTACTGTAGCACTGGCAAAGCGCTGAAAAAAAAATGCTACATGTAAAAAGCCTCTTAATTGACATGTTGTTGTTCTCCATGTGATCATACAGATTTGGTTTTGGTTTATGTAAGCTCAGGCAACAAAATCAGAGAGACGTGACTAAAAACACACAGATTTGACCAAATCTATTTGCAAATAAATATGTTGAGAAGAAAGACCAGTACCTTCAGTCACTTCAGTGATAGGATAACCTGGACATCTTATATTCTCAGTGAGCCCCTGTGAAGAAAGACAACAAACAGGTACCCCCAGAATGAGAGGCAGTGGAAGGACTGCAGGAAAGTTTATTTCCAAAGCTGAGAACACTAGACTTGAGAGAACATTAAACTTAATGGCATTAAAACACTGGGACTGGGGAAAGACACACCCCTGTTCTTCTCAGGGCTTTTATCATCTCCAGCTCCCTGGCTGTGAGGACCTTCAAACATGTTTGCAAGAGCTTGTCTTTTTCTCATACCAGGGAATGCAGGAGGAGAAAACATCTAGAACTATTACTGGGAAAGATGCCTCTTCCAGGCAGGAAAGTCTTCTTAAGCAAAATAAGCCCTCATCTCCTCACAATAAATCTTGCAGAAGGTCTTCTACACTTACAGCCCCAAAGAGCTGTGCTTCCTGTCAATCTAAAGTAACAATAGATGAGACATTTACTATCTTTGCCAACAGATATCTCATTGAAACATGTGAAGAGAATAGTACTATTCCTTTTTTCAGAGCAGAAATACATATTTGATGTTTAATGAAGGCTACTTTAACCTGGGAAATGTCTGTTCACTGAGTACAAAAAACAACGTTTTGCCAGCAGGCTTTTTAAGCCTATGGTTTTACTCTCTGTCTAAGGCTGTTTTATATTAAAGCAATCGGAGTAACTATTTATGGGAAACATCTTACCAGTAGTAACTGAACTGAAGCAAACATACTTTTTAAGTATACCATTGACTAAGTATTCTATAATTTTTGAGTTAGGATTCATGGCAACTAATTTTAAATATCCAAAAATTGGCCAGTCTACATTAGATAAAATTAATCAACAGAGAGAATCAAACCCAAAGGCATTTAATTTAACTTTAAAATAGATGGAATGAGTGACTGGCTCATTGAGGAATTTCCGTAGGATGTGTCACTTTTGAATGCAGAGAGATCCTGAATGCCCAGTTTGGAATGGAAGCTCAACTGTTAGATGGTTAAAGTCAGCTGGCTAAGCATGATGTTTTAGCCTTTAATAACCATTTTTTGCATTAAAATTTCTGATCAGTGAAATTACGTTAAAATTTTGACCAGCCTTTATGTCCTGTAACAATAATAATCTGTTGTTCCATATCTTTATTAACAACATATCTGCTTTTATTGAACATGCTCAATAATAAAATCTTATCATGGTAAGAATCAAGAGTCAATGAAAGCTTTAAATGCTCATGATCAGAGACATATAAAATTTACATATATGATTCTCTCTATTGCAAATAGTAGGAGAAGGAAGAGAAAAGTCACATATTCCTGTTTCTGTCCTTGCAGCATCTATGTGCAGCATAGATATGTGGCACCTGACACATCTTACGTAATAGAACTAAACCAGAAACAAGGTTCCTGATGATTTTTTCTATGAAAGAGTACTTCAAATGATGTGCAGCTTTGAAGAAGTTGGTTACTCAAGTCACGACTCAGTGGTTCCTGAGCATCTGCAAGGAGTCACATAGATCTATAGTGGCTGACTCATTTCCAGTTTTGTACAGAGATACGTGCGTCACATCTTTGATTAATGGCACTGGTGGTGAGAAAGATAGCATCTGGGACAAACTCTGAGGAGGTCACTGCAGTCATACTCGTTTGTCAGGCAGAGTCTGGTGATGAACATAATTATTATAATTACTTTAAAATTTCCTGGCTTGAAATATCTTTCTTGGGAAGAAAATTGTACAGAATTCTCAAATGTAAAGGGAAGAATATGAGAGTACAATCTAAGTCAAGGATTTTTTAGTATTTGATAAAACTTACGCTTTTGCCAAGAACTTACAATATTGCCAAGAACAATATTTTCTAACAGAGGAACGTGGTGTCAAAGGTCAGTTCAGCAAGTGAGCTTCTTCCTGCCTGAAGTAAACTCCTTGCAGATGTTCTTATACAAGAAGCAAGATTGTGTTTAACAAATGCCATTCTGTATGGCATTTTCCATTTTGGAAAAATATCTGTATAATGTCAAGTAGATTTTCCAGTATTTTTCCCAGCTCAACTCAATTTTCACTATCTGACATCACCAGGGTTTTTCTTCTGGATACCTGTACAATACTCAATACCAGTTTGGTACCTTCCATTCAGCAGCTGCTAGCTAGGAGATATAAAAAACGCTTCTCAATTTTCCCCTTACTCCGGAGTGACAGGGATGGGCAGTAGGACCACATATGGATTTTCAGTCATTACAAAGGTAAGTCCATGGCCAGATGCCAGAAGATTCCTGCTGTTTGAAATATGACAGAGTGCCTTCCAGCAATACTCCTGTGCCTGCCAATGGCAGGTGCAAATCACTGACAGACGGAAGGCATTGAATGGGTTCTTCTATCTCTTCCTTAATCAAGTTTAGGGATTTACAGACCAAATGACATTAGTTAGACTTTTTTGTCCTTAATTAAGTTATTTAAACCTATATCCAATTATCTCATGGTAGGATATATTTCCCAAAACAAACATTAAAGCAGAAATTGAGGCTAGCAAATTAAATTATTCTCTTGTTCAGAAATCTAGGCATAGAAATGAAATTAAAATATGTCAGAATACCTTATAGGCATTGCTGGCTTTTACTAACTTTAGAACAAGCAAGATTGTGCACAGTTAAAATTTAGTGTCAGCTCTCTGGTAATTGCACTATTTTTAATAGCAAATTATTGTTTCATTTTAATGTGATTCAGATCCTACAATTTGAAGCTTTAGATGGGCAAATTGCATAATGCTATAATAAAAAAAGTTAGTGGCACTAAATATAAAGAAATTAATCTCTGTAAAATTTTACACATTCAGTTTTGGTGACATAATTAGAGAGCAGTAAAATCACAAGAAAAAAAATCACATTACTTGTAGTATTTGCTCTGGGGATGCATTTTAAACAACATTTTACTACCAGATAGACCACATCATCTGTGCTGGTTCATTGACTTAAAAGTTAGAGTTGCTTCTCATGTGCAATGGAGCAGGAAATCAGACAGTAAACACTGCAAGAATTATCAACAATCTTAGGCAGTACGTAGTGCAAACTGAATAAATATGAGTTTTGTGAATATAATTTGTACTCAGGGAAAATGAGGGGAGAAGCCTGAGGGAGGAGAAATGGGATGACAACAGAGTGGTACGTGCTGGGTTTGCTGGGATAAACAATCTTGTTCATTTGGAGATGAGGAATGAATGAAAGGAGCTGTTTTTCAAGAAACACCATTGCAAGGTTATGTGCAAACCCAAATTTTTGGTAATTTTCAAGAAGTTTCAGATTGACACATACATCCCTGCCGTCCCCCCCCCCCCAAAAAAAAAAAAAAGTTTAAAAATGTTACATTCTTTTGCTTCCAGTCTTGATCTAAAGATAATTCTTCAGCAATTTGATCTATCACCTCTAAATGCAAGTGCCTGTACCCTCCTCCTTGTGCTTAGCAAGAGTGCATGAAGGGAAAGGGAAGAATAAAAACTGAATGCTGTTGCATGTATTTTATTTTAATGGCATTCAGAACACTACATTATATTAATGTGAATAATTAAATGGAAAAAGTCTGCAGTAGAGAGAAGCCTCTCCCCTGCTACTTCCTCATTTTGTTTGTGCAGAGCCAAAGCCTATTTTAAGTGCAGTCTGTTTCCCTACATTTTTAGAAGAAATGTATTAGGTACTTAGGATGAAAGCTATCTCATTTACATTTATAAGAAGGAAATTTTCAATGTGTTAGTATCCTTAATGAATATATATCAAAAAATGCATCCTATTGAACACGCCAACATAAAATTAGCTTGACATAACCTACATTCATTTGTAGAGTAAAAATTCAGAAAAACAACAGACTTTTTGAATAAGCAAAAAAATTTTGAAATTGATTCTTTGGAGGTGTGTGATTAAACTACTCTCTATACTCTTTCCTTCTCCAAGATGAAGATATTGTTCTCACAGATCTTATGATTTGAAAAAAATCACATTCTTGAGTTAATGCCAGAGTACTAATGGTGAAATGTAATACAATACTGAGGTCCCTAGTGCAATTAAATTTTATGAGGCTCAAACATGGTCAGGGAGCTCATATATAAAAAAGGGAAAGGTCAGCGGATTTTTTTTTTAAGGGAGTAAAACGGATACAAAATTTCCTTAAAATTGGAAGAATATTATTTATTCAACATAATCACCCAGTAATTCACAGACTTTTTTTTATTTTTATTTCCAGTGGAGAGGCCACTTTTATGCTTCCTGTGTTGACTATGAAGGCGAGTAGTGCAGAGATACAATGACCAGACCTCTCTGTGTCGTGGCTGCAGCCTAGGCTTGTCGCAGCCCCTCTTCAGATGGCTGTACCCCGCCAAGCCCAGGCTAACTCGCAGCCACCCGGAGGGGCTTTGGGGAGATTTGGGCACCAGGCGACCAATTGGCCCTTCACGGAAGGGCTCAGGACGCTCGGTGACTCAGGGGCTTCCAGCCAGGCAGTACGCTCTGCCTCACACCCCGCAAGGGGCTTCTTCAGTGAGGGCAGTTCACCTGACCCTGGCTGGTGTCCCTGGAGGAGGACTGGCTGACCAGCTGCCTGATGAAGAGGATGAAAGATGACCCTCGTGGGTGGTGTAACAAGGAACATTTATTAGAGGCCTATGCCTCTAGAAGAACCAACTCACAGGAGCGTAAATAGGTCTCAAACATGGGTTTAACTAGGGGGCATAAACAGGGGGTGGAAATGGGGAAAGGACCAACCAGGGGAGGGAAGGAGTGGTGTTTAGGGATGAGAGGAAGCCTAAGGCCTTCTACTCAAGCCAACCAGGGACCGAGTAACTTGGAGAGAGAGGGAAGGTTCTGGAAGAAGGGGAGGGGTCAGGGTACATATATGGGATGGGGGCAGAGGGACCCGAAGGCGGGGAGATTATGGGAGGGGAAGACATTGGTGGAGGGAACTAAGTGGGATCAAAGGAAGGGGGAGGCTGGGGCAGTCCATTTACAAGCAAGGCTAATAGGGGATAACTGGGGATAACAGAACTGTACATAAACTGAAATACAAATGGATATATAAACTTATAATATACACTGCCACATAGGCTCACTATGACGTCTGACAGAGGGTATCCAAACCATAGAAAATGCCATGGTGCTTCTGCATAATCTTCTTCCTGTGCTCAATGGTTTACATTTTGGGGACTGCCTAGCCTAGATCTGCTGTCTACACACCAATTTTTAGTATTAGCAATGCCTCACATCAGTGAACCCTGAGTGAATACTGCAGACAGAAGGCAGACTGCTTCTCAGGGTTTTCAAGCTTCTTTTCAAGCTCTTGACTGTAGCACATATGAGGTAGCTACCCTGTTACATGTCACATGTAGGGGAAATCTCTAAGGAGTAGGTGGTATATCCTCAGTACATGGCCTGTGTAGATTCATCATGTGTTGCTGCCTAAATGTAAGGCCATACATCCCATGACTTTGTGTGGTAACTGGTCAGCCTTCTCAGAAGAAGGAGGTACTAGTTAGATAATCAACTCTACTACCATTTTTCTCTTTAATGTGTCTTTAATATAGTTCTTTTTTGATAATATTGATTTTCAGGATTCTCAAGATCTGAGAAAAACAATCATGAAACTTAAAATTATGGTACAGACCATGTAAGGATTTTATGTGTTTTATATTTGCTCAAGGAAATATGTTGCTACAAACAGAAGAAATACTGAAAATGAGCTGTATGGAAGATGACAGAGGGACAGCTTTGCTACTATATACAAAAGGCATCAAAAGATTAGTGAGATGCAGAAGGTGATCACCTCAATAGGCAAACAATGACATTTTATGAGCAAGTGGAAAGTTTTCAAGTATGTTTGAACTAACAACTAGCAGTTGTAATATCTGGAACAAAGACCAGTTTGGAAAAAAGGCATTAAGAGAAAGATAGGATTTTCTATATGACTATGACTGGCCTTCTATTGTCAGGGATGAGACAGAAGTGTGTTTAAAGCTCATACTCTCGTGTTTTGTCTGTACCTCTGGAGAACTTGTTTTTCTTTTTTTTTCCAGGTGTTAAAGGAGGACTCCTATTGCTGCTAATGCATGATAACTGTGCCTTCAGTTTCCTAGGTTTTTGCTTAAAATTAACAGGCTTTCAAATATGGTAGACTCAGTGACAAAGATCTGAATTCATGATTCAAAAAGGAAGACTAAAAACTCTCAAAAGTATTTAAGACTTTACATGAAAAAAAAGCTGCTGAATTTTTATTTTCCAAGTCAGGTTTAAAGAAGACTTCTATCATTAGTCTCAGTGGGAATAAACTCACTTGCAACTGCAAGCTGGTCAAAGGCTGCCTGAAGAATGAAATAAATCTTTCTTTTACCAGTCTTCATTAAATACGTTTTTTTCCTGTTTGAAACACAGGTTTGTATTTATTATGTCAAATAAATATTATCAAAGGTGCTGTTACTTAATAGCAAATGACAGCTTGTGAGAATAAAATAGAGAGAAGGGCTAATTCTGCTGGAGATGAGATACAAAATTGAAGGAGATAATCACTGACTTCTAAGTTTTTTGAACAATCTAAGGAATATTGTTCCCCAACAGGAGTGGTTGCAATATATGACAAAGGGAGCAAGAGAAAAGTAACTGCAAACATCAAAGATAAAAATGAAACTTCCTCCAATAGGTAGTCTTGTCTACATGGTGTTGAAGACCAGATCACTAATTACTCCACTAATTGAAATCAACCAGCCGGTTGATTTCAACTTAAATTGGTCAGTCGAGGTGATTTACTCAAGCTAAGGCACTATGCCTAAGTTTCTTTTTGGAAGGTAAAGATAAGCAGACATAATATTAAACAAAATATCCAGTTCAGCGATTCCTGTAATGATTAAGACCTTATTAGAGAGGTTATAAAGCAAACTGTATTGCTGAAATGAGATTTGCCCTATTTGTACTTATCTATGCATTTCAAACAGTCAGTTTTCTATAAAGATAAAACTACAAGGTTTAAAGATAAGCCTAGAATAAAATTTCCAGAAGAAGAATACCTCAGATTATGTTGACATCAATATATGAAAATGTCGTGTGTGAGTCCTACAGTCTAATTCCAGTGCCTGCACTTAGTCATAACTATAATCTTGAGGATTATTCTAAGCACTCAACCATAAACCTGTCAACAATTTCTCCAAAAGCTACCCAAGATGATTGTCATACTTGTGTTGGTGTTCATTTTCAATGAGAAACAATATGAAATTACTTAAAATGTACCCCTTAACAACTTTCATAGGCTTAAAAAGGAGAGTAATATAAAAACATAATGAAAAGTGCTACCAGTACCAGAAGGAAAGAAAGGGGGATTATTTTTCTTACCCAAAACACGGTCCTTCTCACTCAAAACAAAGTTCAGTATTTTCAACACTTCATGAAGTAGAATGCACTCTACTGACAGTAGAATGAGAGGATGATGAAATGTAAGACAAAACAAAAAGCCATCAAAATCTTCTGCATTATGTCCATGAATGATATAAAATGTAAAAGGTGAGTTTGCCAAAACAAAAGCAGGAGGAATTTAAAGAATGCTAAGGTGGACAAAATAAAGAAATACAAAATAGTCATAAAAACTAGGTAACTGAACTGGAACACTTTGCATTCTCCTGATCAGATTTTAGGGCTCCATGTTTAAACAGAAGGAATTGAAATTACACCAATTCTTCCAAACACACTTTTAGGCTGAAGGAGCCTAATGATAGTGTCTCCATCCTAATGACATAATAATATAGAACCTCTTCAGCATTTTGGCTTTATAAGATGTTTGGATTTATGATGTTATAGCTATTTCATAGAGTTATAAATGATCATGTTTCTGTGATATAATTTAACCTGACAACTTTAATGAAAAGGGAGATGATGGGTTTGCAGGGCTCTTTGTTAAGCAGCTTTCAGATAATTAACACAGAGATGAATAAATGTTGAGCATTACCTTATGGATCAGTTGCATCTTAATACAGTGATATAATTAATAGCAATGAAAATAATTTTGTAAGATAATTTCTCTCTAATAAGCTAATCAAGATGGGTGTTGCATCTGACTTATATTGACTCTTCACATATAAGTCTTGACCAGTAATAACATCTACTACATTTTGACTGCCATCTTAATCTGTTTGAAAAATTACAGTTAAAGGTAAGACTTTACTGGAAATCTGAAATTGAAGAAACACAAATCAGTCTAGAAACTGGAGGAAACCATCCAGCTGTCAGAATAAGGTGCAAGAATAACCTTTCAATGTGAGATACCAGGCAAAAGCCTAGGTGGTTCAGTCTAGATATCAGGCAAAGCTGAAGTTTAGCACCTTATTGCTACAAATATGCATACAAATATGCAGACATATCATATGTCTGCATGCAACATCAGAGGACTTGATGACTTCACATCAGCTGGACTCTATGTCTCAAAGCACACAGTCAGCTTTCATCCACCTGTGTGAGAGACCAGCTGCCATGAGCCGAGGTGGGAGAGAGGGTGTGCCAGAAGCCTACATGGCAGCAAAGGCTGAGGTGTGAGGTGTCTCCCCTTGGCTCTCAGGGTAGGACACCTACCTCCTCATTCAAGCGGGTATATTTTGGAATGGTGTGACCCAGCGCTAACATGTGAAATTCTGACACATTGGCCCTCTCCTGCTTTAGTTCTCTCTGTGTGGAGGTATCCAAGGGTAGTAATTTCAGTTCCCGTTTGAACTGTTATCTCAGGTAACGTATTGTTACAATTCTGGTGTAACCAGTGAAATCTAAAGGAGGAGAGAGTACACACCTAAATGGAGTGTATCCATTGAAGAGGAAAAGCTTGAGACCATCACACTTCTATAGGCCTCCAGGTAGAGGTGTGTCTTGCACAGAGGAGCAGAAGTGATTTATGCAATCCAAGATTAGGGTTGGCTCAAATTTTAATCCTGCAGTAGGTTCTACCATATGATTAGTGGAGCAAAAATTTGGAATGCCAGTTAATAGTATAGTGTCTGGACCAGCATCAGCAACGTGGCAATCCAATGAATGAAAAGTCATGGAGTTTTGTGTCTGACTGTCATGGTTTAACCCCAGCCATCAACTCAGCCCCACACAGCTGTTTGCTTACTCCTCTCTAGTGAGATGGGGAAGAGAACTGGAAGAGTAAAAGTGAGAAAACTCATGGGTTAAGATAGAGACAATTTAATAGTCAAAGAAAAGGCCAAGCAAACAAAGCAAGGAATTCACACACTACTCCCCATGGGCAGGCAGGTTCAGCCATCCCAAGGAAAGAAGGACCTTATCACACATAATGGTGACTTGGGAAGACAAAAGCCGTCACTCTGAACGTTCTCCCTTTGTTCTTCTTTCCCCAGCTTTATATGCTGAGCATGATGCCATAGGTGTGGAATATCCCTTACGTCAGTTTGGGTCAGCTGCCCTGGCCATGTCCCTTCCCAATGCCTTGTTCCCACTCAGCCTCCTTGCAGATGGGATGAGGTGAGAAGCAGAAAAGGCCTTGACTCTGTGTTAGTGCCGCTCAGTGACAACAAAAACGTCTCTTTGTTACCAACACTGTTTTCAAGACAAATCCAAACCAGCCCCATACCAGCTTCTATGAAGAAAATTAACTCTATCCCAGCTAAAATGACCGCATCATCCTATATGATCAACCTTCCACAAATGCTACTGGAGTCAAAAGACACAGCTGATGAGCACATGATCTGTAGCAGGAGAGAAATCTGCAGGAATAGCAACCAAGAACTGGAAGGGTTGAGATATCAGTAAGAAAACTGGAGACCTTTATACAGCAGTGGTATTGAGCTTGCAAAACTGGCCTCGTACCTAAAAGATGAGCTGTGATATTTTGTCATTGGCAGGGGCTTTCTGCAAGCATTCACATACTGCTCAACAGAGGAGACACAAAGGCAGGACAAAATCTCTGCTTATACAAGACTTAACACAGGTGCACAAGGTTGCTTTAGATACTCTCAGGCGCTCTGGTGCATTTTTTGTAATGGTTCCATGCACTGTGTAGACATTGTAGGAAAAGCCTCTGCTCTGTATGTCTACCCTGCTGCAAACATATTTATGCTGTTTGCTGAACTGGGTTTTGCAAACTCACATGTGAAGTGCTGCATCCTGATTATCTGATTCTGCTGGAAGCCTTCCAGATTGATTTCCTAATCCCCCTCATGACATCAGCGTTACAACAATCCTATCACTTGCATACTTTATTAGTGCACAAAGCCAGGACTACAGTATGTAAATAGAAAAGCAGGGAATACTGGAAAGAAGTAGAATGTCCTTTTTTTTCTCTTTAAGCATCTACTCCAGAATCAAGTAGCAAAATTAATCTCAGTCTATCCATTTTTCTTCATTCCTACCTCCTTCAATGCATTCCTATCAGAGAAAAGACAGAAAGAATGTTCAAGCAAAAGTGAAGTTGTGTAGATTTCATGGGCTCTGCTTCTTGTTCACAGATGGGAAACCTCTGTAAGCTTTCAAATGAATTAATAATTTACTAATTACTACTTAGTATTTTGTGATGCAGATAATGAAAAAGTTTAAAAATTCACACCAGCGTATTTACATGTGAGAGAGGTGGCACACATTCCTAAGATCAGCTGACACTTTTCAGGACCTGCAAGCTGACTTTAGAAGGTAAGTGGTCCTCAAATCTGTTTTTATTCTGACTTTCAAAAAACTCATTACATAGAAAGGTTCATTTTAACAGTAAGTTAAATATGTATTACTCTCACTTTCCCTCAAGCCATGAGATTTTTTTAATCAGAAATAACCTCTGTTGATGGGAATAATTTCTCAAGTACTGTTCTGTGAAGGCAATTTTGATTTGAGAGATGGTTAAAAAAGTGCAATTCTGTACAGGGGGTGAGGTAAAAGACCACAAAAGACAAAAATCAACATAGTCTGAGTAACTGAATAATTACTAGGAAGTCCTGACTTGTCTAGCAGAAATGAGGGGAGGGAAAAAAAGCTGAATCATCAGACATTTAGGGCAGAGTTTTAACCAAGTTTCTGTGTGCTGGGACTGGTATAGCAGTCCAAATTTTGCTGTTCTGGGTGTATGCATTTATGTTCAGGGATAACTCTTCAGATAGCTTTGTTGAAAGAGTTGGTTTTATGGAGATGTTCTATGGTGCCTACACAGAGAAGTTGAAAGTGCTGCAGGTAGTCTCTTCCAGTAGTTATTTTTGTATTTTCCTAGGTAATTGTAAACCAAAGCAGAACAGATTCTGATGAGTCACTCAATATTGTTGCAATCGCTTAGCTTCCATTTCCCTCAAATATAATAAACCCCAAACTCAGTTGTGATAGACAAGGTTCTTAAATAATCTTGTTCACGGATTTTACCATTTAGTTTTTAAAAGGCTGTTTTCCCAAATGGCATTTTCAGTAATTTATTTGTGCTTTTATTGGATTTTATTGGATAATCAGAGAGTATCTTGGGTAAAGATTTCCTAGCTTTAAAACTTAATGATTTTTTTCTGTAGGTATCTGAAATACACTGGTCTGTCAGATACTAGCCATTGTCACTTAGCAAATAGCCAGAAAGTAGAAAGTCCTAATTTGATAAAATTATTAATTCCCTGAATCCAAATATGACAACAACTAATTCTGAGTAGTATCCTTTTGGTGATATTGAGACGTCTCACTTTTACTGGAGAATAGCTTTGATTTATTTACAATAAGGAGTCTGGATGAAATTCAGTCTGGCAGAAAAAAGTAGCAATACTTTTACAGTAACATAACTCTTGTTCTGTACACTCTTAAAGAGAGATCAGCCAGCTGAGCATTTGCCAGCAATCTTAACTCCTGAGTGCTGCATGAATTCCCTCCTAGGTTTTGATGAGTTTGTAACACAAAAGTTCTCACTGCTTGCTGCGGTTTTTTTCTCTATTATAATTTCTATGATTTTTCAAGTAGTTATGACCAAAGATATCTGAGTCTAGTGTTAGTCTGGTACAATTCCAAGTTCAAACCCTCTGCGGACAATGATTGTGCAAAAAGCAAGGCCAAAGACAAGAGGTTCTGCTATTTTCTGCACTATACATAAAAGAAAGGAATGAAGACAGTGAATTTTAAACTGATTCATAAGGGAAAAGCAGCTCTGCACATCATATGCAGAGACACAGTTAATGTACAGCTACATAAATCCATTTAGATCAGTATATTTACAGCAATTTTGACAACTGCAAAATTTTGAGCCAGCTTATAGGTAGGTCATCAGAAGCCTTATGCTCAGGACTGAGAAAATGGCATCAGAAGAGTTCATCTTCATATCAGTGCCCACCTGGCCCCTCTAAGGAATATAGAGTGAAGTATTGAAATAAGAACTTTCTTCATTCCCTTCAATTACTATCCAATAGTAATTTAAAATGTGTGGACTAGTAGATCAGAATAACTGCTTTTCACAGGGAGGCTTGTTTGCATTTAAGTGTGCGCTGACAGGGAAAGTGAAAAATAACCATAAGACACTGAGGGGATAATAATTATTGATGGACAACAATTCACAGAATCACAGAATCACAAAATCAACTAGGTTGGAAAAGACCGCTGAGATCATCGAGGCCAACTTTTGACTTAACACCACTTTGTCAACTAGACCATGGCACTAAGCACCATATCCAGTCTCCTCTTAAAATATTTCTGGGGATGGTGACTCCACCATCTCCCTGGGCAGCCCATTCCAATGCCCAATCACTGTTTATGTAAAGAACTTCTCCCTAATGTCTAACTTAAACATTCCCTGGTGCAGTTTAAGACTGTGCACTCTTGTTCTACTGCTGGTTTCCTGAGAGAAGGGATTGACCTCCACCTGGCTACAACCTCCTTTCAAGGTGTTGTAGAGAGTGATAAGGCCTCCCCTGAGCCTTCTCTTCTCCAGGCTAAACAACCCCAGCTCCCTCAGCCATTCCTCACAGGACTTGTGCTCGAGTCCCTTCACCAGCCTCGTTGCCCTTCTTTGGACATGCTCTAGTACCTCAATATCTTCCCTAAATTAAGGGACTCAGAACTGAATACAGTACTCTCAGTGTGATTTAACTAGGGCTGAGTACAGGGGAAGAATCACTTCCCTAGTCTTGCTGGCCACACTACTCCTGATACAGGCCAGGATGCCATTGGCCTTCTTGGCCACCTGGGCACACTGCTGGCTCATGTTCAGTTTGCTGTCAATCAGCTCCCCCAGGTCCCTTTCTGCCTGGCTGCTCTCCAGCCACTCTGTCCCCAGCCTGTAGCACATCAGGGGGTTGTTGTGGCCAAAGTGCAGGACCTGGCACTTGATCTTGCTGGACCTCATGCCGTTGGATTCAGCCCATCTATCCAGCCTCTCCAAGTCCCTCTGCAGAGCCCTCCTACCCTCCAGCAGATTGACACTCCCCCCATCTTGGTGTCATTATTGAAATATAATAATTCAACTCAAGCAAGACCCATTGCTTACATGTGTAAGACCAAATCATAGTGTATGGGGCACTTTTCATAGCAGAATCAGATCTGTGATGAAGATCAGATTTCCTCATCTTTGTCACCTACTAAATTTAGTGGGAAGTCAGTGCACCATCCTTCTCAAGACCTGGAAAAGTCAGAACAAATGCTGTGCAGTCATCCTTGTAGTGACATTGTAATTACATTTACCACTGTTGTGCTTGAGGCAAACGTTCCATGAGACAAAACACATACAACTGACAGACGAGGTCATTTCATTCCTTGTGGATAGGAAGTTGCCTAAAATTGAAGATGTCTTTCACATAATATCCATTAAAGAACGAGAAACATGTCTCAGCCATCTTTCCAGCTCCGTGATTCTAAGATACCAGCCAAGCAAGCAAATTCTTACACATAATTCATAATTCTAACAGCCACAATTCAGAAATTATGGAAAAACAGTATAACTTTGGCTACTGATACTAGGAGACAATTGAAGGAGAATTTAGGGAAAGAGATAGTATTTTGTTAAGATTTGAATCAGTTGTTGCTGTGCCTCTTCAGTGAAGTTATTGTAGTCACGCTTTCTTGTAATTTTCGCTGGTATATGATGGTGTCTCAGAGAACCTGTATGCATTTTTATATCTCTATAAGAATGTCACACAATCTGACAGGACAGAGTACTGACAAGGAAGTTAGGCATGCCTTCTCTTCAAAATGACAAATGTATAGATGAAAATGCCAGGATATTTCATAGAAAATTATGTATATTATAATATGGGCAGAGGAGGAGCTGGACTGTAACTTCACATGCTTCTTTTAGTCTCATCTACTTTTCATGCATTTCTTCTAAGAATCTTCAGCACAAAAGGAGCCTTGCCACAACAAAATCTTCATTGCATTCAAAAAGCTTCATTTGAAGCCCAGCCCATGTGCTTGTAAAACATACAATGAGCCCTCATGTACATGATTACGTCTCCATGTAAATCAGAAAATGAAATTTTAAGTAAAGCTATTACACAATAAAGTGTAATATGTCCCACCATATGATAGCTCTGCCCAAGTACTATGAAGCCAGTACTTATCTGTACTTATTTATAGATTACTAGAAAAGGACTTAATAGGTGAACATCTCCAGATGAATTATACAGGTATTTGTGTTCTGTTTTACCAGAGATGTTGACTCTTCTCATCTTACAGCATGATCAATAATATCTAGTTGTACCTCAAATTCTACCACTTTTGGACACCAAGTAAATATTCAAGAACAAGCAATACAGAACAAAACTATGCATACTCCAAGCATAAGTGCCATGCTGAGAGCCTTTTAAGTGTAAGCTCTTTATATATGAAATAAGTTTTTGCAGTTCTATACAAAAAAGATGGTAGTGTCTGTTGCTTATGATAAGTCGGGCATACTGACCTCTCAGCCTCTGTACATAGGCACAGGGGATCATAGATGAGGATGAATTTTTGTATGTAGAGTTAAAATGGTGAAAAGAAGGATTCTTTACTTATCCGGTATTAATAATTGTTTCCAGGGCTCATTTATGTAGACAAGAGGAGGCATGAAGGTTACAAATGTTGCTTTATACATTTTTAAGGGTGCAGAGAATAAATTGACTTAGCCATACAATTTAGTGATGTGTTTCCCTCAACTGCCACAATAAATATGAATGTCACTATCAAGTATACATCAACTTAACAATTTCTGAATGACAAAGCCAAGATAAATGGCACAAAGAGGTTGATGGGAGACTAAGAAAATTTGAAAATGTCTCTTTCTGAGAAAAGAACATGGTAACAGACCAATCATTTTCATATTAAAAGCAGATCTCCATTCTCCTTGATGCAAGTACTGAAGAGAATTAAGTAATACTCCCCCATATCTCAGTTAGCTTTAAATATTTACCATATCATTTTAAAGCATGTTAAATCAGAATCTCAGAGGGGGGTTGTTGCTGAGGTTTAGGTTGTTTTTTTGTTTTACTTTGTGGTTTTGTTTTTGTTTTGTTTTTTATAAAGTATAAGTGAAGAGATGATGCAGCAGCAAGAAAGAAAAGTACTGACAGAGCCAGTGGGGGTGGCCTAGAATCAAAGATTTAGAAATTGAAGAGAAGTATGCCAGGAAAACTAACACTTCTTTAACCCCAGTGCTACTTTCTCTTTATATTTCCAAGTTGCATAAAGTCTTGAAAACCAGACTATGAAATGGAAGCTGTCTAATTCTTAAAAACTAGCAGCATCACTGCTACAGGACTGAGCATAAAGACAACCCTGCAATTATTTTACTGGTGCTTTTCCATACAGAAGATTCAGGTATAAAAGACTGGCTCAGCTGCTGAAAGAAGTAACTGAGTAATTTCAAATAACTTTCACATGTACTTAGAGAGATCTCTCTGTGATAAAAACATGATTAACAATAATGGATTTCCTTCAGGTTTATGTTGTTTCTTCCATTAATAGCTCCCAGTATGTAACTTGCCTTTTCTGTGACAGAACTTCAGCACAGCCAGACCTGCAGCCAGTTTCTGATCTACTATTAGCTCCACATCCTTCCCTGCTATGCTAATGGTTAACCATTTATTCTCCATTTTGCATTTACTAAATTTCTTTCTCTTCTTTAAATGTAGAGCTTTTCTATTGCTTCTCTTTCTCCCTTTCCCTTTCCCCCCTTCTGCTCTCCCCCCATTCCAGTGCATCAAGATAATTTTGGATTCTGATCCTGTCCCACATACCACCTGCCATCCGTCCTCCCTTGGAGCTGTCAGCAAATTTCATAAGCATACGTTCCCTTCCGTCTTCCAGGTTGTTAATGGAAATAGCAAATAGAACCAGCTCTGGACATATTCCTCTGGGAGTCCATTCAAAACACCTTTTTGACAGCAAATCTCTCAGAGCAGCTTTCCAGCTGACTGTGTGTCCCAGCTGGCTGTGCTTCTACCCAGATGATGAGTCCCTGGCTTAAGGCAGGATTGTCAAGCAGGATGGTGTCAAATGCATTTTTTAAAGTCATATTATGTTCTCCCCTTATCCCTTAGAGCAACCCTTGTCACATAAGGAAATACCTCTGTTTTAACATTGCTTTTCCTTGATTACTTTTTCCATTTTATCTTTTAGGAGCTTATATAAATAGATTTTGTAACATTTTATTCTAGAACTAAGAGATAGCTCTAGTGGCTAGTAGATGACCTGTTGGTCTTGATTTTTAGTATTTACCCATTTTTGTTCATTTATCATGGACAAAACCCCACAGATGACATACATGTTCCCCCCATGTTCTTCACCCTATAAAATCTTCTAGTCTAGTCATGGTAACTATGAGGTTTGCATTCCAGTGAGATCTGTTGACCTTTATTGTGAATCAGTACTTTTCTTTTTTACATGTAAATCAATACACAGTGACTTGGTTCACTAATGAAATACAGAGAAAGCATATGATTAAAATCAAAATCAGAATCAAACATTGTCAGTATTTTAAGAGCTTGAATATGACTCACCTCATAAACTGGACTGTTTCTGGAATTCAGTCTTTTCAATTGAGCTTTTATCAAGAAAAAATCTTAGCTGCAGGATGAAATTTATACTCAGGACAGAAATGAGTGTGAGGAAAAAGCCTGTTTCACCTCTGAGGTTTAAAAGGCAGTTTGATTTTTAGTAGAGGTTATTGCTATAATTTTTTTCCATTTTTTTCCATTTTTGTATTTTTGTTACTTAGTTTAAAAGTAAGACTTCCAGGTCACAGATGTAATACCAGCCTGGCCCTGACAAAGTATACAGGCTATAATAAATTGGAAATAATCAGAGCTATCAGAATTAAGTATGTTCCATGCTATCTGCACTTTTTTGTTCATCTCAAGATGAAATCATGTTGACTAAAAAACATCCCTATCAAAATTCATCTATCAGGAGCAGAACCAACCAGATCAAAAAAATCTGACGCATTCAATAAGCAGAAGGTTAATAAATTCCTGTGCTGCTTGCTAGTTTTGCAGCTAAACACTGACAGGTCACATAAGAAAAAACACTATCAAGCACGTCTCTTTCTTGTGGAAGAATGCACAAAGCTGTAAGCACATCATCTCTAAACTTTGCATGTTGATTGAGCTTGTGCTTTAATTAGTACCATGATGGAGCATTCAGTGCAGATATGGCTGCCAGTGTTTGCAGACTTTGTATTTCCCTGTGCTGTCTCACCATTCGGCTGGTAAAACACGTGAAAGATCTTCTAACTCCATGTCTATGCCAACTTAGGCAGCGCCCCTTAGATCACCAATAAAGATACATCACAGCAGAGGTCCTACTTTGCGTTTGGAAGCAGTTAGATCTCAAAAAAACCCAGTAAATTATTTCTCTTTTAAAATGTAGATACTCAAATGTCTACCTTGGTGCTTGTTGGTGAGTTGGGAAGCATGGAATCTCCTACATTTCATCATGCTGAGAGCCTTATAAAGGTTTCAAAAAGTTACTTCCTCTTTCAAGTGCTGCATTAGCAGGATAAACTTTGGAACTGTACACCCTCTTCAGAGGCTTTGTCTTGCTGAGGACTGAGAGAGGACAAATCACGCCATTCCTCCCTTAGCTTTCTCTCTGCAAGGAAGAACACTCAGCAGGCACCATTGCTCACAAGCAGAGCAGAGCCTTCTTGATCCCACAGTATAATTTTGGAAAAGTTGGTAGCACATGGCTTGGATAGGAGCACTCTTTGCTGGATCAGGAACTGGCTGGATGGTCGGGCCCAGAGGGTGATGGTGAACGGAGCTGCATCCAGCTGGTGGCCAGTCACCAGTGGTGTCCCCCAGGGGTCTGTTCTGGGACCAGTCTTGTTTAATATTTTTATTGACGACATCGATGAGGGAATTGAATATTTTATTAGTAAATTTGCAGATGACACTAAGGTGGGAGGTTGTGTTGATTTACTGGAGGGAAGGAAGGCTCTGCAGAGAGATTTGGATCAGTTGGAAAGATGGGCAGAGTCTAATATGATGGAGTTTAATACACTAAGTGTCAAGTTCTGTATTTTGTCTGCAAAAATCCCCGGCAACGTTACAAGCTGGGGACAGTGTGGCTGGACTGTTCCCAGGCAGAAAGGGACCTGAGGGTACTGGTTGACAGCCACTTAAATATGAGACAGCAGTGCGCCTTTCTCTGGCAATAAAGAGATATGGAATAACCTGTATAGTAAGGCATGAGGACTTCTTCTCAACCTTCATATTAAGGATGTCACCCTGATGCACNTCCTGAAAGGAGGTTGTAGACAGGTTGGGGTCGGTCTCTTTCATCAAACAGCAACAGATAGAACTAGAGGGCATTGTGTCAAGCTATGCTAGTGTAGGTTTAGGTTAGAGATTAGGAAAAAGTTCTTTACAGAAAGAATTATGAAGTATTGGAATAACCTGCCCGGGGAGGTGGTGGAGTCCCCAACACTGGATGTTTTTAAGAAAAGATTGGACATAGTACTTGGTGCCCTCATTTAGTTATTGAGCTATGGTGTTAGGGTAGGGGTTGGACATGATGATCTCAGAGGTCCCTTCCAACCTGGCTATTCTGTGAATCTGTGAAAATCTGTGAATCCCTGAGCACTGAACATGAGCAAGAGCTCTTTGCATATCCTGGGCTTCTCTGCCCCTTGGAGACACTCTTGCTTTATCTAGAGATGAACTGTGTGGAGAAAGAAAGAAACCAAAATTCTTAGTAGGAATAATTCCTTTGAAAAGTTGGGAAAAACAGCATTCACAATAGTAAGTCTCTTGTGATTTAGTGAGAAGGCCACAGGCTCCATTTTAATCCATTTCCTGTAGAATAGAGTTTATGTGACACTTCACTTTCTCATTCAAGTAATGCAGTTTGCTGTCTGCTTACTGCTGAGCTCTATTGAGAGGATGCTGCTTTCTGTAGACTGATAAATCTTCCTTTAGCTTGGAGTCTTAAATAAAGTAATAAAATTTTAGAACTGCTTTAAAACTGCAGTAAAAGTACTAGTTGTACCCTATTTTTATCTGGCAGTCTCCTTGGACAAGTTTTTTTAAGAATTTAGGATTTCCAAAAACTCTGTAATTGGAAAATGTTTTGCCTGTTAGCGAAAAATGAGATCTCAACACTACATATATTGAGAATAGATTTGTGAGGCACCATGCTGTTCTGGTCAAAGTCAGGAGCCAACACTAGCTCCTGGAAAGAACAAAGGGCTCATCAATCAAATTATGCTCCTCAATGACACTTCTTCATTATACATCAAGGTGTGAATCCAGGTTGGAGGGTGAAACTTTATTTTACCCAGAACAAGTGAAGCCCTAGTGCCTCACACTTGTTCTCCATTAAAGCAAAGCTCTCACCAAAGGAGCAAGCAGCTCTCTGGCGTAAAAGCATGTTACTGCAGCTGGGGGAACCTCCTCATCACAAACAGCCATTCACCTGTGAAGGAAGATAATGTGACAATCATGTGATAATCACTGGGGAGAGACATCCAGCTTTACTTACAGCTCTTCAGACTATCAGCTGTGAAATAAAACCCCTTAGTTTCTTACCTTGCTGACATAAGCAGACTTGAGGCTATGTGGTTTATTCTGTTACAGAGGAATGGAGGTACTAGATCAGTCCAGATCCAATCCAATGTCCTTTCTCTGGCAATAAAGAGATATGGAATAACCTGTATAGTAAGGCATGAGGACTTCTTCTCAACCTTCATATTAAGGATGTCACCCTGATGCACAATTACTATTATTTCTTTCATGTTTTATTGGCCTTTACTGCAGTCAGTACAGTGTGATGTCAGGTCATAGTCCAGTCCTTTTTGAAGCTTTGTGATCACTTTGTCATTTCACAGTCTGTGCCAATGATTTAACTTGGAACATGTGGAAACATTTGGACCACATATATGCAAGAGGGCTAAGGAGAGTGAAGAGTGCCATGCTCAATTCAGAAGTAAATGGACATAAAGTACATATCAGATATTTCCGTCTCAAAACAAAGCACACCAATATGCAGTGAGCCTCTTTCAGCTCACCTCAGCTGTTAGACTGATCCAGAACTTTCCCACATGCAAAGACTTCTTCACAGATGCAAGATACGGGTCCAGATTACAGCACAGAATGAATACTGAATTTAACTAACCAGTTTCCATAGCAGAAAATTAAGTTTCATGGAACTGGCCTCCATGATGAATTCCCCCTCAGGGCATCTCTGGGGCTCCTGTGGCATTTGCATTTGGAAATATGGCTTTGCTTAAAAGATGTCTAGAGGAAAACCTGGACCACATTGACACTGGAGATTATTTTAACTACAATTTACAGGGCAAATTCTGTTATTCTGTGATGACATGGATGATAAAGCACAGACCAAAATGAATATGGATGTGCATTATCAATTAAGTCTAGAACAGGAGGTTGAAAGAGAGAATGTAAAATGTAGTATTTCTCTCTATTAGAAAGATTCTCGTGTTCCAGGATGCAACAGGAAACTGAGAAGGCCATAAGGACCACTGAACTGTTGAAAGGTATGGAACACAGGTTGTGGAGAAAGGTTGTGAATGAAAGGGAATTACCAAGAGACAGAGGAATCAAGAGATTCACCATAACCTCAGAGTCTCTCAGAGCAGTGCAGCTTTTCCTTTTCACTAAGTTCAACCTTTCCAGGCTATTTTTGTTTAGGTAGTATTAGTTTACATCCCCTCATCCCAAACAACACTTCACATTAGGCATCAAGTGGCATGAACTTCAGTCATGGTGTTCAAACCTGTTATGTCCAGAGGCCAGTTCTATTACAACTGTTTAACCTGATTGTCTCTGTCAGCCTGTCTCCAAGATTCTGTCTTCAAAGACAGCCAGGCCAAGGACTATATGCAGAGATAAACTTTCTCCTGTTTTGAAGTTATACCTTTTCAAAGATAATTCAAGATTACTGTTTCATTTTTTGCAGCATATGATATTTACATTACTCAGTCCTGTCAGGAATAGTTTTGAGCACCTGTCTTCCAGGTTCTTCTCTTACAGGAAAACATGCATTTCTGCATGCTTTGCCATTCCTAGTCAAGTAAACTCTTTTAGATTAATGCATTTTATTGTAATTTATGAATAATCAATCTAAGTTCCATATATTTCCATACATACATTTATTTTATAGCATTTCCCAGTCAGTTCATCTATTAAATTGATAAATCTATAATTCTGCACTCCATGCATTCAGTTTGTTCACCTGTCAGAAGAGAGTGAAAGATGGAACTTGCACTGGAAGTTATAGTCTCACTGTATGCACTAATCCTACCTTATAACTACAGTCCTTAATTTAAGTGTAACAGGGAGACAAAGCCCCACTGACAACAAAAAAACCTCAACAAAACCTATCCAATGAGCATGTTGATAAACTTAACATGCAACATGAAGATCGACAGAACAACTTTTAATTAAGATTAATTACATTTTGATTGCTTCAGAGGTGTTTTAGTATCTTATTTCAAAAAGCTTGGTCATGATTATCTAATCCGATGAGATGGATTTTTTCTGTAACTTCATGTATTAGAGAATTAACATTTTGTCTTCCAGCCTTTAACACTGTATTACCTCATGTATGACTAATGCTTAATTTTTCATTTCTCATATTTCATAATAATAAAAAATGTGCTGTGATTTTGCCCGTTGAATATTACAAAATGCTCTCCAGCTACTGAATTTTAGGACAAGACCTCTCCACTGTTTTACTACCGAAGTATTAGATCTTTCCTAAAAGCCAAGACCATCACCAATACCTCAGTTGTGTGAAACTTGTCATTACAAGCCAAAATCTACGTATTTGTAGGGTGGGCTAGTGATACATCTCACTGAAATGGCCTGCTTTGCTACAGTTACCAGAAGATACTCTTAGGAGGAAGGCACTTCTTGGGCCAGATCAAGTTGATGAAAAATTCCGGTCTCACTGTGGTGATCCTTATTAACAAAATACTATATTCTGTGTAGAAGTGGATGTAAATAAAAAAGTTCAGGATTGTTTTAGTCTGTAACAACTGAGTAAAATCAGGAACTTCAGAGGAGTTTAAATGCCTAAAGGACAATTTACGTGGACTTCAGGAGCCAGAAGCTGCACCACAGCTTCACTCCTGTTGGAACTCCCCAAAAGTTACCACTGGCCTCTTTGCCAGTGATCTCTGGCCATTTCTGCAAACTTCATCTTCTCTAGCACTGTTACTAACATCTGCATGAAGGCAGCTTTCAGATATGTGGATTTATCTAGTTTACTTATTTTTAAAGGTTTTATGCTTGAAATACATTGTTTATTTAAATTTTGTGCAATGATGGACATGACACAAGGTTTACTAATAATTAATTTCAGTTGCTCCAGAAATACAACTTCTTACATATGACTTGTTAGCATGATTATAGTCTTCACTGCATCTTACCTTCTCTTCAGATTTTCATCCATATTTCTAAAATATTTCTCATTTTGACAAATCTGACTGCAAAGGGTCAAGAATTACATGGAAATGAAAGATGAAAAAGAAGTTCTAACATATTCTAGGGATATAATATCATTTATCATGTAAGTCTAAAATGTCATTAATTCCATTTAGGCCTGTAGTACCTTAAGCACAAAATGTATTGCATCTTGGACCCAGGAATTAACCCAATTTCTTTGTCATCCTAAAGATCATGTAATTTAGAGTGGAAAAACACATTAAACTATCAGGCCCTAGCTGGCTGAAGGTAGATTCTGATAATACAGGAAATATTGTATGTAATACTGATACTTACTTACATTTAGCCAAATAAATGCACTTTAATTACGAGTGCAAGTAATACAAGATTGAAATAGAGTCAGCTGTCCAACTTGCTAGAATACAACTACAGGAGGAACAGAATTTTCATGTCTTTCAACTCTACTTCTTGACTACCTGTGCTGAATTATATCTACAAAATAAAGAATCACCAAATTCTAAACAATAATTACATTATTCAACACAAAAATGCCATTATATTCTTTTTTCAGTAATACTTCAGTATTATTTGTCTTTTGTTTAGTTCTTTTTGTCTGTCTCTACTCAGCATAGGAGATGATTTAGAGAAGATCATAGAATCACAAAATATGCCGAGTTGGAAGGCACCTTCAAGGGTCATCAAGACCAACTCCTGGCCCTACACAGGACCATCCTCAAGAGTCACACCATGTGCCTGAGAGTATTACTCAAATGTTTCTTGAACTAAGTCAGCTGCTGTGACCACTTCCTCGGTGAGTCTGTTCCAGCACCCAATCACCCTCTGGGTGAAGAGCCTTTTTCTAATATCCAACCTAAACTCCCCTGACACAACTTCAGGCCACTCCCTTGGGTCCTCTCACTGGTCTGCACAAAGAAGATATCAGTGCCTGCCTCTCCTCTTCCCCTCATGAGGAAAGTTGTAACTGCAATGAAGTCTCCCCTCAGTCTCCTCTTTTCCAGGCTGAACAGACTAAGTGACCTCAGCTGCTCCTCATACGGCTTCTCCTCAAGGCCCTTAACCATCCTCATTGCCCTCCTTTGGACACTCTCTAATAGCTTAACATCTTTCTTACATTGTAGTGACAAAAACTGCCACGATGTTCAAGGTGAGGTTGCACCAGTGCAGAGCAGAGCAGGACAATCCTCTCCTGGCCCAGCTGATTATGCTTTTCCTGATTCCCCCTAGGACGTGGGTGGCCCTCCTGGCTGTCTCTCATTCAACTTGCCATCAACTAGGATCCCCCAGGTCCCTTTCAACAGCACTGCTTGCCAGCATCTCACTTCCCAGTCTGTACAAACAGCCAGGGTTGCCCCATACCGGGTGCAGACTCTGGCACTTCCACTTGTTGAACTTCCTATGGTTGGTGATTGTCCAGTCCTCTAATTTGTCAAGGTCTCTCTGCAGGACCTCCCTGCCTTTGAGGGAGTCATCAGCTCCTCCCAGTTTTGTGTCTTCTGCAAACTTACTTAGTACCCATTCCAGTCCTGCTTCCAAGTCATTTACGAAGCTGCTGAAGAGAACAGGGCCTAAGGTGGAGCCCTGCAGAACATCAGTAGTCACAGGTCACCAATCTGATGTCACTCCATTCACTGTTACCCTCTGCTTGAACTTCGAGCCAATTGCTCACCCACCGCGTGATATGTTTATCCAGGTGTGTTCTGGACATTTTGTCCAGAAGGATCCTGTAAGAGACAATATTGAAAGCTTTACTGAAATCCAAAAATATTATATTAACTGGCTTCGCTTGATCAACATAGAAGAAAATTGGGTTTGATAAACAGGACTTTCATCTCATGAAGCTGTGCCGGCTGTGACTGATGACTATGTTGTCTCAGATAAATGATAACAAAAAGGCTCTAATTAAAAAGTGATAATTTTGGTTTATCTTGTCTCCTCTAAGATGTGGAGACCCAGCTATAACCATAACTGCTGACATGCCCAGCACTTCCTTCACTTGTTCAATACAAGCAACTGTATGCAGAATCTGAAAAGGAGAGCTAGCCCATTCTCTGTGCTTTGGTGCTTTAATTGTTTTGTTCCTACTGTGAAGGAAAGGTGTCAACCCTGGAAAGCAGAACTACATGGGAACACACAAGGACTGGAGAGCTCTAGAGTGGGTTCCTGTACTCCAAACTTAACTGTAGGTTGCGTGTGGTCTGGGAGGAGTGCTCTTAACTGCCAGTTTGAAATATAGTCTTTTGGTCACCAAAATACAGTTTATGAATTTTCAGCATAGCACAGAGCCAGCTTTACATGCTGGGATGCCATTTGTCTGTGCATTTGGTTGGTAAATCTGTGATGTCTCAGACAGGAGAAAGCCAGTAAGGTTGCTTTTACATCTTGAATGTTAATGATAATCCTGTGCTGTGGAAACACATGCTTTCACTCACATTCTTCTCTGGCATGACAGGGGGATGTCTCACTCATTATGGGTGGGAAGACTTCATCTATAATCCATCCTGCTGCTGACAGTGGCTCACCAAACAAGCACTGGATATCCAGCAGTTCAAGAAGCTATGGAAGGCTGGAAGTGATTCCAATGTAGCCAGTGATCCCTAGTTTCATAGGCTGAACCTCCTATCCACTTAAAAAAGGACTGGATTCCCAAGTTCATTTAACACAGCCTGATGAACACAAATTAGGAGCGAAGAAAAGATTTCATTTGCTCCTTACACAATCTGAATTTGAACTGTTGGGTTAAACATAAAGTGAGGAGCACACTTTTCACCAGAGTAAACCCTTTGTTTTTCTACCAACTCTGACACATTATTTATTTCTCTTCTGCCATTCTACCTTTTGGTAGGTAAATATTTAACTGCTACCATATCTAACAACAGTGTACAAAAGTCCTGATTGATGATATTTTTTCTACACTGTCCAAAGAACCACTTTATTCATGGCAAATATTAGCATTGCAGTTAAAAGGGAAAACTGAACCTTCTTATTTTTACTCCATGCAAAACTTTGTTTATGTGATTATATGATATGCTTCATCCAATTACTTTAATTATATTCACAGAATCACAGAATCACGGAATTAACTAGGTATCTAACACCATCTCACCAACTAAACCATGACACTAAATGCTACATCTAGTCTTTTTTTAAACACTTCCAAGGGAGGTGACTCCGCTACCTCCCTGAGCAGCCCCTTCCGATGGCAAATCACTATTTCTGTGAAGAATTGTTTCCTAACATCCAGCCTAAACTTCCCCTGGTGCAGCTTCAGACTGTGCCCTCTCCTTCTGTCACTGGTTGCCTGGGAGAAGAGACTGACCCCCACCTGACTACAACCTCCTTTCAAGGAGTTGTAGAGAGTGATAAGGTCTCCCCTGAGCCTCTTCCAGGATAGACACCCCAGCTCCCTCGGCTGCTCTTCACAGGGATTGTGTTCCAGACCCCTCACCAGCCTTGTTGCCCTTCTCTGGACATGTTCAAGCATCTCAACATCTTTCTTAAATTGAGAGGCCCAGAACTGGACACAGCACTCAAGGTGAGGTCTAACCAGTGCTGAGTACAGGGGAAGAATCACTTCCCTGGTCCTGCTGGCCACACTATTCCTGATACAGGCCAGGATGCCATTTGCCTTCTTGGCCACCTGGGCACACTGCTGGCTCATGTTTGGTTTGCTGTCAACCAGTACCCCCAGGTCCTTTTCTGCCTGGCTGCTCTCCAACCACTCTCTCCGCAGCCTGTAGCACATCAGGGGGTTGTTGTGGCCAAAGTGTAGAACCTGGCACTTAAATCTTATGTCATTGGATTCCGCCCATCTATCCTACAAGAACAAGGGCTGGCGATCTTGAGATACCCTCCAGCTGCTTACAGAATAATACATCTACCTCTTCATACTGGTTGGGTGGTCTATAACAGACTCCAACCAGGATGTCAGTCTTATTGGCCTTCCCTCTGATTCTTACCCATAGGCACTCAACCCGATGGTCATTAATCTCAAGTTCCATGGTATCAAGAGCCTCCCTAATATAGAGGGTCACCCCTCCACACCTTATGCCTTGCCTGTCTCTCCTAAAGAGCTTATAGCCATCCATTGCAGTGCTCCAGTCATGTGAGTCATCCCACCACATTTCCATGATGGTGACTACGTCATAGCTTTCCTGCTGTACCAAGGCTTCCAGCTCCTCTTGTTTGTTACCCATACTGCATCCCTTCTTGGTGGCAACAATTCATATAAAGAAAAGAAAAAAATGGTACTGAAAGCCATCAGAAAGGGTAAGTATTAGTTTTGTGGGCATCATTATATGTGCTTTGCTAACAACAGGCTGAAGAATAATTGTTTTATCTACAGTGAAAATCTCTTCCTTGAGCAGACAGGATCAGATACATGACAAACTCTATGCAAACACAGAGTAACCACGGAAACTGATGAGTTCACACTGGCCTCTGAATCTCAGCAGCACAGAGCAATGTCTATAAAGATAATTGTGTAGTTATTTGGTAATATCAATAGGAGCAAAGCAGAAATTCTTCCATTATTAGGGATGGAAAGTTTACAATTCTTGCCATCACTCCTACAGGGAAAAAATATTTGTGATAAGGCATAAAACACATGATATCCAGATTTAGGCTCTCATAAAAGTGCTCCTAGGAAAAAACAGGTTCTGAAAATTTTTCAAAACTCATAATTTGTTTTCAATCCATTACATAACAACACTAAGCGCTTTCCAAATTTTAGCAAGCAAATAAACAAAAGATAAAAATGATTCACTCTCCTGCTTAGCTAACACTAACACAGCGATTAGAAAACATTCCTGGAAGGAAGACATTATAGTGGAAGCCCACATTTTGAGTGTTACAGGCATGGGAGCAGACCTCAGGAGGCTTATGTCCATCCAAGAGATGCACTTAGCTGGCTCTAGGAAAACGGTGGCTCTGAGCAAAGGCTTTAGTATGTACATACTGCCAGGGTTTAGGCACCTTGATCCTGGAGTTGTCACATAGCTTCCCGCTGAAAAGGTGAACCTAAAGCCACAGAAGATAGTTGTGATGGACTAAACTTTGCTTGGATGGGCTGGTTTTCCTGATGACCCAGGACCGATGTCGTAAACAAAATTATTTTGCATCAGATAAGGGAGAAGGCTGGTAAGAAGCAGGTCCTGTGGAAGTAGGGTAATATTTTTTATCATGCCAATCTTCTCCCTTTTGATAAGGGACAACTGTATCAGCCAGTGTAAAACTCCCACACACAGGAGGTGTATTGGGGGTGTCCCACACAGGCCTGAATGCATACAACCCATCAAACTCCTCGTTAACGGAATTCTACCCCCAACAGATCAACAGACCATCACTCCAAACATGGACATCGAAATTACAATGATCAAGTCTCGTCACTGCATCCACAGGTGGTGATATCCTTCCTTTCCACAATCTACTCATATTTTCTGTCTCTTTCTTCCTTTTCCTTATTTATTTTCTTTGTGATATTTTTATAGAAAAGAATCAAAACAGCTACATACCTCATTCCTGATGTAACCAAGATTTTAAAACAAATGTGCCTCATATATACACTGGTCATTCAGTCTAATTTTGCTCTAATCCACCTCAAGATATCGATTAACAAAAATCTCAGTTCCCTGCTGCAGAGGTGTGTCATAGCAATATTAGTCAAGATTAACACTCAGTCACTGAGGCAAGTGAATCTGGTGCCAGCAAGGTCCTCAGAGAAGTGCTCCACACAGTGCACTGGGAGTTCCTAAACCGGGAAGATGTGACAGTCCCTAGAAGCCCTCAACTAACACAACAGGACCTGGGCAGGGCCAGGAACAATCGTGGCCAAGTCCCTGGGGAGTGCTAGTGACCAGGAACACCACCAGCAAGGCAAACAGACACAGCATGGCAAGACGTGGCAGGTAGTGTGGACGTTAGTGGGCAGAGTGGGTGCAGGAAGGGTGCTGAAGCCCTGGCATCTACACTGGGAAGCAGTGGTCTCTACCCAGCAGAAAGCACAGCCTCACTGAGCTCACCACAGCTGAAGCAGCTGCCCAGACAAAGCTCCAGCAGAGACACACTGCCACACTGGTGCCAACTGCGGGCTGTGCTCAGCTGTCATGCCAATATGGACAACAGCAATGAGCCTCGGTAGCATGCAATCACCACTTAGTGAGAAAGCTCTGGGAAGGGATCAGTAGACTGAGGAATATCAGGGAGTGTGAGAGAGAGACACACACACACAGCTGCTTATAGAACATTTCATCTGCCTCTTCATCCTGGATGGGTAATCTATAACAAATACCATCCCTGTTGGCCTTTCCTCTGATTCTTACGCAATACTCAACCCTGTTGTCACTATCATTAATCTCTAGAAACCGAAACACTCCCTAACATACAGGGCTACCCCATTGCCTTCCCTTTGTTGCCTAATCCTTCTGAAGTGTTTATAGCCATTATAGCTACTATGTCCTAGTTTTCCTACTGCACGATGGCTTCCAGCTCCTGCTGTTTGTTGCCCATGCTGCATGCATTGCTGCAGATACACTTCAGCTGGGCTTATTGATCCCACCACGTTTTTGAAAGCAGAAGCCCTTATTCCTATGTGATGCTTCCATGGTTTCTAACACGTCAATGAACCCTGTGTCTTTGCTGCTGCATGAATCTCCAATCCCTGCCTCCACTGAAACAGCAGACAAAAGGACCTTTGTTGCACAACATCTTCTGATGTGGCTTATCTCTGTCAAGCCTGGTGTTATTGCTTTCTCCCTTCAAATCTAGTTTAAAGCTCTTTCCATGATCCCTGCTAACTCCTGTGCAAGGATCTCTTTTCCTCTTTGAGACAGACGAAACCCATCTGTCACTAGCAGGCCTGTCTGATGGCTCTTCCTTTTTCTTCCGTCATCATCCCTGTAACTAGAAAGATAGAGGAGAACACCACTCATGCTCCTGATCCCTTAACCAGTCATCCCAAGGCCCTTGAAGTCTCTCCTGATTGCTCTTGGACTTCTTTGTTGCAACTTCATTGCAATCTGGAAAATCTATAATGGCTGATAACCTGAACACCCTTGCAAGGTACGAACCCTTCCGTTCACGTCTTTAACCTGGGCCCCAGGGAGACACAAGACTTCCTTAAGAAATGGGGCCAGTCTGCATATTGTGGTCCCTCCAGAAGGGAGTCTCCTATGACTCCCATCTGGTTTTCTTTATGGAAGTAGTTTTGATGCAAGGCATAGAGCAACTTAACCTTGGTGACACCTCCATGCTATATGAACAATTGTCCTTGTCATTGTTCTGTTCCACTTGTGAAGCCTCCTACCTATTATGCCACAGCACCTGGGGAGGTGGGACAGCCTCAGTGGAGATGTGCCTGCTGCACTGGGCAGACTCTTGTCACCCTTGTCCTCAATCCCTTAAGGTTGCTGCTTTCAGCCATGAAGAGAGAGGACAGGGAATGTTCTGTACCATGCATCCTGTCAGCCTGTCAGGCCCTTCCCAGAGAAGGCAGGGTACAGTTCCAGTGGTCTGACAAGCCAGCAGGGGAAGACCTGCCTACCTGAACAGAGCTTTGGCTAGAACTCAAGGAGAAAAATGAGTTTGTGACCTTTGGAAGAAGGGGCAGACCACTGAGGAGGACTATAAGAATGTTGCAAACTTATGCAGGGAGAAAATTAGAAGGGCTAAAGATCAGCTAGAATTTAATCTGTCTGCTGTCATAAAAGACAATACAAATTAATACAAGAAATTCAATAAATACATCAGCCACAAATAGTGGGCTAAGGAGAATCTCCATTTGATATTAGGTTTGGGAAGAAACATAGTGACAAAGGATCAGCAAAAAAAATGGAAGTACTTAATGCCTTCTTTGCCTCAACCTATAAGAGTAGTACTAGATGTACTCTCGGTACCCAGCTACCTGAGCTAGGGAAAGATCCTAGCTCCTGAGCTGGGAGAGATAGGGGTGAGAAACAGCGGAATGAAGCCAAATGAACTGAGGGGAAATGATTACTGACCTGCTACTCCACTTAGACTCACACAAATCTGTGAGGCCAGATGGGATTCATCCAAGGCCACTGAGTAAGCTGGAGGAAGAGCTCCCCCAAGCTACCAGAGGTTGGCTAATGTGATGCCTGTCTACAAGAAGGATGGGAAAGATCTGGGGAACAACAGGCCTGATGGGGCCTGGTGCTGCAGGCCAGATTTCTCCCTGAGCATGGGTGGAAGTGAGGGTTAGGGTAAGGGTTAGGTTTAGGGTTAGGGTTAGGGCTAGGGCTAGGGCTAGGTTCTGCCTCACAGACGACCCAGCAGACACAGCCTGTCAATCTAATCTTGGTGCCAGGGAAGGTCACAGAGCAGATCATCACAAGGCACATACAGAACAACTGCATCAACTCCTCAATTTTAGGTGGTTCTGGAATGGGGAAGGTACTTCCCTTCTTTCATGACTCTGCCCCTGTGTGGAAAAAAAACATAAGAGGCAGGAGCCAAAAAAAAAAAAGACATTGAAATTACTTCAGAAAATTTCTGGCTACCACTTTGCTGAATGTTGACCCCAAGGTTCAGTGCTCCAAGTGACCTCAGTGCAGCAGCACTCCAGTGGGGGTGGAGCAGAGGGTAGAGTTGACTGCAGTGTGTCCAGACACTCTGCAAGGCAGCAGGGTATGCTCCAACCTGAGACACTCAGTGTGAGATGCCTCACCAAGTAACTGGCCTTTATGGATGGACATGCAAATTTTCCTCTGTGTGATTCTGTGTACCTTTGTTCTCAGTGTCTTGCTAGAAACTCTGCAAAAGTTAAAAGACTTCATGAGCAGCTTAAAATCTTTTGTATGATTCAGGCAGCCCAGAAGAACTGCCCGCAGGTGGGTTGACTGATCTTTTAGTGTGAAAGGCCTGACAATGTCCTAGTAGAAGTGTGACAGTAGGGTGGAATGTGACAAAGCATATACAAGTTCTGTACCGAAACTGAAGATAAATTTCAGAAAAATAAGAAACCAAATATACAATCAAGATCAAAATCTTGAGATTGTCCATTCTTGCTTAGAGACATAAGAGAAACACTGTAATTACTTCATGTGATATAACAGGAAAATATCAGCCTGAATTTATCCATCTCCTTTCCATTGCAGAGGAAGGTATTCTAGAAATTCAAACTCTGCATAGTGTCACACAGGAAAATGGTTAGTGTACAGTGAAACAGATGTACCTACCATGAAGAATTATTATTGAGAAAGCAATCTTTAAAATGTCACAGTTAATAACACAGGAAAGTGTGATGGTGCTTTCTATGGTTTTATACATCTGTAAAGGTTTTATGTACAGTTATGTTACCCCTCAGTTATATTATCTGTAAATGGACTGCTCCGTTCTCCCTCCCCTTTCCCACTCGGTTGCTCCTGGAATTGTTATCCCCTCCCTTAGTTGTATTCCCCCCTCTCGGACCCCTCCTTCCCTATCCCATATTTGTACCCCAGCTCCTCCCCTTCTTCTAGTCCTTTCCCTGTCAAACCAGGTTACTCGATCCCTTATAGGTTTGAGTAAAAGGCCTCTGGCTTCTACTCCTGTCTGTCACCCCTAAACCCCACCTTCCCTTATCCCTGGTTGGTCCTTTTCCTCTCCCCTCCCCTCAGTTGCACCCCCTTGATAAGGTCATGCCCAAGGGTACTGAGCACTCTCTTGAGTAGGCTCTCCTTGGGGTCGGACCCCAAATAAACTGAGCTCTGTTTCACCCTACTCAGAGAGTCATTTTCTGCTTCCTTCGGCAGGCAGTAGCCAAAGGTCCTTCCTCCTGGAGCGCTGGTTGGGGACAGGCGAACTGGCCACACTCAAGAAACCCCTTGCGAGGTGTGTGGCAGGGCGTACCACCTGGCTCATGGCTCCTGAGTCACCGGGTTGCCCAATCTCTCCTGTGGAGGGACGTTTGGTGCCCTGCTGCCCAGACATCTGCCTCGTTGCCCTCAAGGTGTGTGCCAGGTAGCTGAGGCTCGAGCAGGGTTTGAGGAGCAGCCATCTGGGAAGGCACCGTGGCAGGAAAGAATTTAAAAAAAACACCAGGATTAGGTCTTGGTAGTATTGAAGTTACACAACTACCATTTCAACAAAATAAATTGCAGTACACCTGCTCTAGTACTGAGAGTTTAAGATCCTCAACTTGCATGTAATAGAGTACTACTGACTTTATCCTGAACTGTATCCTCAGGTTCTTGTAGCCTACAAAGTCTATCCTGGGAAACAGTGCTGGAGGGCAGAGAAGCCGCTCAGCTTACCTCTCCAGCTGAGGTTAGGACACAGCTATGTCTCTCTGTAAAATGCCCTGAGGGTGTCACTTTCACTTGAAAACAGTGGTGTGCATGACAAATCCTGCAGGCATCAGTGAACCCTGGCCTCCTTGAGTGGAATGGGGTCAATTTTGTACCAGGCAAATTGTAGATTAAGATCCAGAAGCACAGTGAGCTCACTGAGAATTCTCTAAACACCACAGATGTATTGACAAAAGACCCTTACCCAAACTCAGCTCATAATCTGAACTTGTGGGATCTGTCCTGTCTTCAGAGCACTTTGTAAAAATATTCATAGCAAAGGGATGCAGTGCATTAACTGAAGTTAGAGCACTGCACAACTGGAATGAGTTGGTAAAGTACTATGGATCGAACTCTTTGTTGGTCTCCTAATATATGAGCTATTTAAGAATAGTCTGGAAATTTTATCAGTTTTGAGACCACAGTAAAAGTATTATGTACCGGATAAGTAAGACACCCTGCCCTCACAGACATATTCTTTGCAAGCTTTAAGTCCAGCAGCATCAGATACGAGTGGTGTCTTCAGAGAGCAGCCTTTGGAATATCCTTCTGTAAGTATATTTCATGTTGGCATGTATGTCATCAGTCTGCTATTAAGATCTTTGTTCTGACCAAAATAATCCATATAGGAAGGAGCTGAGTTATGATACAGCCTGACAAATAAGCCAGTGCTACTGCAGATTCCCATGGCCATTAATCTCTTCCAAATGGGACTTGGAGTAGACTGTCTTTTTCAGACAAATAAGTTGTGTCAGAAATAGAGTTGGTGATCTCAGGTTTCTTTGCCAGCAATATATAATCTTAAAGTACCCTATGTTCTTTAATGGCTCTGCAAAGTGTGCTGGCAAGAAAATAGTTGAATGCAGGAGATGTCCACATTACTGTCATTGGTACAGACTCATGCTTGGGTATAGCCACACATAGCAACATAGTGTTATGTCAAGACATTAATAGTAGTCCCAAATATGCTATCACAAGCTAATGTGATTGAAAAGAATATCATTCAGACTTGGATAATTAGTGCTGCTTCCAGAAAAGTTTCTTAACTTTGGTAATGTATTGTGATACTAAGGCTTCTCCATTACAACTTGGAAGGTTCTCCTGGTGCTGCCTCACCTTTTGCTGAGTACCCCAGAGGTACTCAGAGGTACTCTCTAGATAAGTGCAATTTTGTGAATAAGGCAAAAGAACAAAAAAATTTACTTCAGAAACGACTCGCTCAAATTCAAACTTTATCCTAAACCAGAGATAAATGTAACCTGTCTTTAAGCTCATTGAAGATACACAAATAGAGAAGATATATTCTTTACAAAGTTTCAAAACACCAGAACATATCTGAAACTCTGCAAACTATTGAAAACAGAGTGTAAGAGCAGTTCTGTGTGACCTTTTTACAGATTTGCAGGTGCTGGTCATTCATGACAACTAATAATCAGGGCTAGGACATGGGATAAGCAAAAGTGTCTAGAAACAACTAGGAGGCAGATCTGCTTTGGCAGTGACGAATCTGGAAGGGCAGGATGATGACTGTTCCTTGCTTAAGGCACAAGCTTATTTCTCCCAATTTTGAGAGCTTTCACTTCACTATTAATGTGGACTCACTAGTTGTGGCATTACTACCTGCCCTGCTATTTAGGACAGAGGCATAACTTGCTGACCTGTGTCACCTGCCAGCATGAAGAGACTCTGAGCAAGAGATTGACACTAGAGTGCAGGAGCTGGCAGGCTTCAGCATCTGCTTGGGTGTTAAAGCACAATCACAACATTTCCCACATATTGTTTGCCTATGTTGATATCTTTCTGTTTAATACAAATGTTTTCTACTGGATTAAATTTGTACTTGGGATATTTATTTTTTTCCTACATTACAGGAGTAGTACAGTGACCTCAAAACTATACACATGGAAGAAAAAAAGAGTGTTTTAGGGTTTTTTTGTCTTCTCTAAGACCAGTGAGTCATTAGCTTCTATATGAATGACAGGAGCAAGTGATTTCATCTTCCTTTTTGATCCTTGACAAGGAAGCAACAAAAAAAGCTATATCCTCTCCTCATAACAGTAGTATTATTGCTTTACTGTAGGGTCCACAATGGAGAGTTTTAATCTAGATGAGTTTTGGCTGGAAAGGAATCTTTTGTTATAAACTTAAAAGCCAAACTTTTTATTTAAAAATACTATTGGGCTTCCCCTTGCTGAAATGTTCAATACTGACAGTGGTCTGTTTTACTCTACTGGCCTCGAGTAAGATATTTTTATGAAGGTGTTGTTCACTGCAGTTAAGCTCCGTCTATTGTTGTCAAAAAAATGTCAGTTGTGCAATGTGAAATACGCAACATCTATGACATTCCTGGCTCCAGCTCTTTGCCACATTTTCTTTGCCATCTTTCCAGCCTCACTTCAAGGCTCAGCCAAAGCACAGCAGCACCATCTCGTGGGTGCCAGAAAAAGTTACAGCAACAATATAATCAGTAAAAATTCTAGCAGACAGGTTTCTCACTCTGAGTAGCAACTGGCACTGCCTGCTGAGGGCAGTGATCCCGTAGCAGAGCTCGGCAGGGTACAGGGGCCTGCAGAAGTGAGGCCTTTGTTAGATGGACCCCACAAATTATCCAAAGCCCAATTCAGCAATTCAAAAATCCAGAGGCTGGACTTGCCTTAATGTTGGCCATAACAATATTGTTTAGGGTTATGGATGAACATCTGGATGCCACAGTCAAGAATGGAAAAGATTCTGTGGGGTTAAAAAAGAAAAGTTCAATTAACTGCAGGGCACATGAACACAATATTTTTCCTGTGTTGTTCCTCATCGAGGGGTTTTTCTCCTTGCAATTGCCAGCTATATTTATACTGTAAATGTAGCAATCAAGCCAAGTGACTGATGACATTCAGTCAGATGACATTCCTGCATTCAGGAGTGAGATTTAGGCATTTTCTCAAGAATGTGGGGGCAAAAATGCCCGAATTCTTGTCATTTTTTAGCATGTTTCCTGCATACAATCAGCACCATAGGTGGCACAGATACCCACATGTGCTTGATCCATAATCCATAGTGACTGTGATCCATGGAGTTACAGATGAAAAAATGCATCCTGTGTCCTTTCTTAGATAGCCTGATCTCATTTGTGCCAAGGTGATAGGAGGTAGAGAAGGTTTCTGTGCTAAAGGAGCAGTGAGAGGAGGATGAGGGAAGGTTGTCTGAGCTCCAGATGGGGAGGCCATATCCTAGCTCGTGTTTCTGCCAGTGAGGCAAATGCAATCAGTATCTCATTGATGCTGAACAAGTTTTCATCTTCAGCTTTGCAACAGAGCTACATTTCTAACATTTGCTTTGTGAAACCTTGTTTTCACCCCCAAATCCTCACTAAAATCTACTTTTCAAATAGTTTTCTTTTTAACTTCATTAAAATCAATTTAATTTAATTACAATTGGGATTGTAGTGAAGTTGTGTATCTTTTAATTTTGTTGCTGAATAAATCGTTTTAATCTCTTATTGTTTAATAAATTGTAAACTATTTCAGTAGTATTTGCAATACAATATACAGTAAGAAAATAAATATTTAAACATAAATATTAATTAAGCCACATGTGCTTCACCATACAACACAGGAATAATGACATTAAATTAATGGCGGTACTAGAAGCACCCTGAAAAAACACCTCCTCAATATTGCATGTCTGCCTTCTACACATGATTTCTACCAAGAAAGGGAAGAAACAAATTTTGTAAAGTTTCCATAACCCTATATATAACTTGAGAGAAACATATAAAAAACCCCTTCATCCGCAACTTGCCTTAAAGTTATGTTATGCTATGCTCAGATCACCTCATCAATAGCAATTTATACTGCAGAAGAGGAGAGAATAAGGCCAGTTGTTGTGGCTGGTATTTGTTTATATAACTTTCTTTTTTTCTTCCTGCTGTTTTCATTCCATTTTACAACATCAGAGGCTGAAGTTTCAGCACAGTGTGTTGAATGGCTGCCCTCCTGTGGCTGCAGATTCTCTTCAGATGAAGCTGAGACTTCCAGGAGCATGTGGCTTGTTACAGGAAGCTGACAGGGAGGTCACCTATGTACAGGTATTTTATGGACTTAAAAAGAATGCATGAACTAAGTACAGAGCAGCAAAAAAAAAAAAGCGTATTCACAGTCACTTTAGAGGATGTGTAGGAGAAGAGAAAACTCCATGGACACCTCATAGCAGCCTTCAAGTGCCTAAAGGGGGCCTAGAAGAAAGTTGAAGAGGGACTTTTTACAAGGGCCTGTAGTGATAAGACAAGGTGTAATGGCTTTAAACTGAAAGAGGGTAGGTTTATATTAGATATTAGGAAGAAATTCTTTATTGTGAGGGTGGTGAGGCAAAGGAACAGGTTGCCCAGAGAAGCTGTGGATGCACCATGAGTGGAAGCATTCAAGGTCAGGTTGGATGGGGCTCTGAGCAACCTGGTCAAGTGGAAGGTGTCCCTGTCAATGGCAAGGCAGTTGGAACCAGATAATCTTTAAGGTTCCTTTGGTTGTCACACCTTCCAACCCAAACCATTCTATGATTCCTTGATTCTAAGATTCTATGCTAGGGTACTTTCTTGACCAGATGATCTTGACATGCCCCACCTGAGAACAGGAAATAGTATGTGGTTAGTGTTTGCTGTTCACAGTGTAATAGAGTCTTCACCAAGAAACTGTTTATAGGAATATTCCATGTTTGGTGAAGGAGATGTTCATCCAGTCAAGGTGAGATGGAAAAGATGCTGCATGGTACATGTTATGTAGCTATTGTGAGTAGAATGGAAGTTTCAAAGTTTATTAGAGAAGCTCTCCCATTGAGTCATGAGGTACAGAATGGACCTCTTATTTTCTAAACTCCTTCTCAGAGAGAAGTCTGAGAGTGGCTGGATCCGTTCTTAGCTGCACACTTTGTCATGGCTTATGTCTGAAAGTTTATATAGGTGTGACTGAATCTTTATATAACTTTGTCCCACAGGATAAAGGATGACAAACCAAACATATTTATATAAAAATAAAGTATTTATTTAAATTGACTCTGATAATGATTAGACTAAAAGATCTTAATGAGATTTAATTGCTAAACAGTATAGACAGCAACAACTACTAGTATAGTGCATTATTTTTGAAGCAATATTGAAGCAATTATATTAAAGCTAGCAAAACCAATTATTAAGTAAAGAATAATGTTACTCACCTATACTAATCAACTACCATGGGCTCTTTTGGTCAGACTCAAGGAGTAACCTTGAGGGGTGTCCCCACGTAAGGGAGGAATCTACATACACACTCCAAGAAGGGGTATGTTGGAAGATCCTGTCACTGAAACGTGGGAGTAGTCTTTTATATTATAAAGTGATTGACTGTCAGTCCTATGTCTCCAGGCCAGCTATGTCAGCTCAGCATCTTTAGATGTTTGTTTCTTTTATCAGGTACTTTATCAGGTCTCCCACATCTTCACATTGCTATAAAGATATTTAACTTTGGATTGTTGAGTCAGACTGGTTTCAACATTCTTAATTACCAAAAGCAGCATGGTAATGCTTCCACATTCACCACTGAGAGCTTTACAAATAGGGTATTGCTGGAATTGTTTTACCCCCACTCCAAACAGAGTGTCATGCTACAATAGGGTTCAGAGACCTCCTACCAAAAGCAATCAAGTCCTAGATCTTTAGACAGTGAATGATAGTGATGGAGACCTTGTTGTATAAATCAGTCCTTCCCAAAGGTGTGACAAGATGCTTTGTTTGAAATTGGAGCACAAACCAGAAATTCAAAAAGCCCTGCCTTTTCTTCTAGACCCTTTGGGCACATGCTCTTGGGTCTGAGCTTTTCCAGCTTTTAACAGCTGGAACATTTAGCCTCTTTCCTCTACAAGGTAAGTCTAAACATAGCTTGGCAGGCCTTCCAGAGCAATGAATGTTGACTGGCAGGATTTTGAACCACTCGTCCTACTCCCAAAGTCATCTATTTTCAGAGTGATCCATATTCAGTGGGGGCCGTTCAGTGGGGGAGAGGTTGCTGAGTCTCTGCCCAGTCTAGCAAGTGGTGGGGGTGCATTACATTGGCAGTAACCTCTCCTGCTCCTTTCCTGCACAAGCAGGATGATAAAGAGGAAAATTGCATTTCACTGAGATGTTATAAAAAGATTTTTTTTTAATTTACAAGATGGAAAAATTCAAATAAAATTTAAAATAGTCCATTCAGTTTATGAACATAATTATTTTTATTATATTAAGTACAATGTCAAAGAGGGGGCAGGACAATAAAGAAAATGCCCCTAATTTTTTAAATGTGAAGTTTTCATATTTTCTTTGAAAATAGTTAATTATCATAAGTAAAAAATTATCATAGTAAACAAGATTTTTTCAACTAAAAGAATCAAAAGAAGTATTTTAAAATGCTCATGGACATATTCTAGCTTTCATTTTTGTAATTCAAAAAATTTGAAAAATCTTTACAGATTTTTTTTTCTCTAATGTTTCTGTCTCAAAGAAAAATGTTACAATTGTTGAACAATATTTTGTCTGGTTCTTGTAGCAGTTGTCTTATATTCAGGAAATAGAAGCAGACATGAAAGACAACATGACTATTTCTATTAATGGTCCACTTTTCAAATGCAAATAGAAGGAAATGGTTTTTTATGTAGTTTTCATCTGAAAAGCAGATAGCAACAAGTCTAGTAAGAGTGTTGAGCTTCAAACCTGTCTGAGAATACTGGTTGTGTATAGTGCAAGGTGCAAATGTCCTTCAAAATGGTATCTTCTACTCATTGTGGCACTCCAGCCCTTGATAGTGTAATCCTAGAGAAACATCCCTCAGGAATTAACAAGTGGTACTATAGCTATGCATAGCTGTCCACCTGCACAAGTGCAGAGTAGAAATCACTGGTTTAATGGCAACTCATAAAAAGGTTTGACTGCACAATGGATCAATACGTAGCTCAACCACATCTTGTTGGTGTAGAAAAGGCAACCTGTAAACCTTGTGTGTACAAATAGGAGCATGGACTACAAGGTGCACAGGTGAAGCTTTTTTTGATCTCTCCAACTCCGGTGCAACCTCTGCTGAATTACTCTGTATAGGTTAATGCAGGTTTTTAGAAAAGATTCAAGAAAATGAGATCTAAATGAAGGAAAAAGGACTATTCAGAAATTCAAAAAAGTTTACTTAACATCAAACATTGAATCACTAGGTTTACCTAGTCTTAGAAAAGAAGAAAAGAAGAATGTTACAACTCATACAGAGACTGCTTCAGTATGGAAGGTACTAAATCTGTCCTTCATGCCCATGGTAAATAGGATGAAAAGAAAATGGCATGAATTGCACCAAGAATTGTTAAATAATAAGAAAAACTTTCTAATGTTGTAGACACTGAAATAGGTTGGCAATAAATGTCACAGTGTTTTGGGCACTGATATCCTGAAAGATCTCTCAAATAAACTTCTAGGGATAAGATGGAAAGTGGATCTATTCTGGGACAGGAGAATGGATGGGACAGCCCCAGTGAGGCTGACTAGCCCCACAGTTCTGCACTTCGATGGCAAAGTTGGTGATGGGGCAGGAGCCCTCTCTCATTCAGTCTGGGGTAGCACCTCCCACATACACCACAGATGATCCCTCTCCAGGTAGCCTGCTGGGAACCATATAACATGCTGAATCTGGAGGTTAAGAAAAAAAGGAACAGTTCTGTTTAAAATCAGTGCTTCAAATGAAAAATAACTCACAGGAATTCTCTGTCATCTTTCTCCTAGAAAAGCCAAAGCCAAATTTATGAAGTCATGTTGGAAAACAACATGAAAGGCCAGTGGTATCTTTGACAAAACCTGCCAAAGAGCACACTTGTGCAGTTTCCATACTGTGTCTATGCCTTTGAAATCTGAAGGAAGAGAATCAGGAAATCAGTACTTTCAGACTAGAAAAAAATCTGTATTGGCAGAGCTGCTTTTAACACATAAGTGAGGCTTGAAGCAGAGAATAAAAAACAGGGAATATGTTTGGGGTTTTTCTTTTTGGAAAACTACTCGTAACATCTCACATAGAAATTATCTGCAAAACTCTAGTAAGATATATTAGTGATATGGTATAGTGTTTGCATTTTGGCAGATTTGTCAGGCATTTAGTCAACCTACAAGTTCATATGTGCTGGGAAGACAGCCCATGCAGGGTTCATGGCAGTGGTCACAGCTCTTCTACCTCCACCTTCACCGTGTCCAGTGTCCAGCTCCAAAGGTATTTCTAACAGTCTCATCAACAGAAAAAATTAAAATGAAAAGTCTTTCTTACTGGAACAGTAAAAAAAAAAAACAACTCCACTTCTCCCTAACATTTTTTCACTTACCAAATACTTCCTACTTTGCTATACGTAACTGGAGAAAATCCAAACCCTCATTTTTTAAAGGATATCCTAATCCAGGACTAGATTTACTGTTATCAAAATGATAGCAATAAAAAGAGAAATAAGAAGTGAAAAACATTGTGGTACTCACACAGATCATTCTGTAACCAATCTTCCTTCAGGTCAACACTTTTTTCCTAGGAACAAGCACTTTTTATTATCCTCTCATTTCCAAGTCACTTTGTCATGCTAAGTAACTGCAAAACAGATCTAATAACTTAATACAAATACTAGCCCCATGAAGATTCTTTTTTCTGCCTTGAATTTCTCACTTTTTCTAGACCTCTTGAGTTTCCTGAAAAAAATTCACAACTTTATTTTCTGAGTCTTTGGTCAACAGACACAAATGTGAAAATGTTTATCGATTTCCTTAATTTTTCTAAGCTTGCGTGTGAAAAGTGATTAAAATGCCTCATACAATACCTACGTTTCTCAGAATGCCAGATGTACACCATGCTGTCTAGGAGGACTTTGGAAACTCAGATTATTTTGAGTAAAATTAGTTAGAGAACACTCACATAATCAGTTCCACTAGCAGGCCTGAAGAGATGGTAACTTCAAACCTATGGCTGATAATGGACGGGCAGTGAAGCTGGGCTGGTAACTAGTTCCATCAGCTAAATACAGGAAAATATACTTTTTTTTGAGCCCCCCCAAATTTTATTTTTTTTTTTTAGATTTATCTAGAATTAACACTGTTCAGAGAATACATAAATACCTATTACAGAAAATGTTCTTCTAAGAAACTATTAGATGACTTTGACAGGGGAACAGACTACTTCCTCCTCCATTTTACCTCCTGCTCCATAATATGTAAGTGGAAAAGAGGTGTTTACACTAAATTTCATTATAGAATTCTGTAGACTGTGAACTGTAGCTGTGTTTGTTTCTTCTTTATATACTTGCACTGAACTAAATAACTTTTCAAGCAGTCAGTAAACAAATGAAGTTATCCATACAATGTAGTAATAATGACTATTACTATTCCCTAGAAAGAACAGGAAGAAACTTGGACACACACATACAAAAAAAAATCATAGGATATTCTTAGCTATAATTACAATAAGGTTGATTGTTGTCAAGTCATAATGNTAGGATCCCCGTAACATAAAAGCTGACATTCTTAGCTATAATTACAATAAAGTTGATTGTTGTCAAGTCATAATGAGCATGCTGCCCAAAGAAATGCCTATGCAAGCTGTCTTCATCCTACTGAAAATTCAACAGCTTTTGCTTATGAGTTTTTGTCTTGGGGTGACTTTGTGGTGTATCTCATATCACCATATTGCTAACTCTGTGCCGGGAGGGGTGGGTCTCTGTCCTTTCTGTGTCTTTGGACTGGGCCCGAGTGCTGAGACAGCAGTTTGAGGAGGAAATCTCCAGCAAGACCCCTGGAACAGCCAGGTCCCAGCTGCAGAGCCTTTGGGCTCAGTAACACTCAGCCACAGCTGCAGAATATAAAGCTTGAAAAGGGCTCCTCTGGCAGGGGTGCTCCACAGAGGATGAAGAGTGGAGTGTCTGTGTTTTCCTGGGGATTTGTTTTCTCTTTGTTTCTGGACTTGTTTGGGACATTAGAACATCAGAACCTCACTGGGAGCCCCTTTCACCAGCCTGGCCTGGGGGGGGCCCCCCCCCCATTTTCTCCTCTGTGGCAAAGGAAGAAGGAGATCACATCAACAAAAGGACTGATTCTTCCAGGTTCTCTCTTCCCACCGTGGGGGAGGGGGAGCTGCAGCTTCCTTTTTATCAGGGAATATTTATATCTCTGAACGTATTTGTCCCAAACCTTTAACTGAATCTGTAGTAAATGAGCAACAAATGGATTTCTTGGGTAGCAATAGCAAGTTACTATACTATGAAATTTAGGATCCTCCCCATTAAGTCTGATTATTCCTCATCCTGTCTCCCAACTTAGATCAAAATTATTTCTCAGTGATAAAGCCATACTGAATACTACTCTTTTAATTCCTCTCTCAGACACTGTATTTCCTTAAATTTACATTGTACCAGGAAGTATCTACTGCGTGGATATATATTGCATATGCATATAGGAAATATATCTCAGGTCATCTTCCTTGTTACTTTTTGGTTTTAAATAATTGCATGAATTTACATTCAAATGCTTTCAAAACTTCCAAAGTACATACATAGAAGACAGAATAAGCAAAGTTAAGATCCCGAAGGGAAATGTACAAGAGCAGAAACTGTAGGGGTTTGGTTTGTACACTCAAGCATTTTAGTGTTTAAAATTGAGGGAAACGCTTTCTGCATTCAGTATTTGACAAGAGAGGGAATGAGAAATAAGAGGCAAAGTGTACAGATGTTTTAAAAGGATAGCAATCATGATGTGATTGAGAAGGAGAATGCTGCTTCATATGAAACAATGCCATCTCAACATGCATTTGTGCTGGTATGTTTTTATTCTAGTCACAGTGGGGGATCTATTCAAAATCCCTTTCTCAAGGATTTACAGTTTGGACTGAAAACTGACTTCCCAAAAGTTAGTAAAAACAATTCCCAGCATCACAGCAAATAAATTTAAAATGAGTCTGATGATAATGTGCTCTCAATAGAAGCAGGCAGGTGAGTTTAGTGCACTTTAATCCAAACAGTTGTGTTACTACAATTTTTCCATATCTTAGTCCTTTTGCTGAAGGACTTTTCACAGTAAAGCTATGAGGCATGTGCTTACCTTAAGCATATGGCCAATGACTATTTTCCTGGACTCACTTAAGTACTGTTCAACCTATATTTTATTTCTGAGGGGGGAAAGATGCTTAAAATTTGTACTGATTAGACTGAGCCGTTGTAAAAATGTGCAGCTCCCACAGTGCTGCTTCTGACAGGCCAAAAGAGACTGGGAGTTTTGTGCTGACCTTCGGTCTTTTCCACACAGGGGAAAGCACAGCTTTTCCCTGGTTGCAGTGCTAGGGATTTCATGGCAAGAAGAGCATTGCAGGCTGTGTGTGTATTAGCAGGCCTAAGATAGCTTCCCAATTCCCAAGACTGTTCTCACAGCTGGTATATATATTGCTGTATGTATTCACATACCCACTGTATCTCCCAGGCAAAAGCTAAGGCTTATCCCAAGCAGAAATCAGTCTGGACTAGACTGGCTAGAAGACATGGATCTGCCTATTAGGCACCTGAAAAGAGAAGTTTACCTGCAGCAGATTTCTTCTTCATTGGCGTTTTCCATTGCTTTTTTTCCTTAAAAATTGAACTATGTACACTTTTCTGTAGAGACACCAAACCTACATAAGTTGCATTTAAAGGAAATCTTCCAAAACTTACAGACTATGCATCTAGTTTCTGTGGTTCCCAATGCAAAAAGCTGCTCTTGAAGAGAGGTGCCATTGTCATCTTTATATCCATTCTGTGTAAAGCAATAGTGTAATCATAAGTGGAAAGGAATAAGAAACAAAAATTAGTAAAAACAACGACAGCAGTCTAGCAAGTAGCCAGACTGGATCTTCAGATTTTCACACACATACCCTGTATGTCCAGCAACATACATGTTTTGCCATTCTGCCACTGATCTTTGCACCTCCCTGCACTTTCAGGAGGTAGGTCAGGTTGGTACATCAGCCTATGGCAGGGTGAGTGCCATCACCCAGGCACTCCCAGGGTGTCTACAGCAGCCAGGCAGGATCTCTGAGCTCAGTTCTGGACCCTGGTCTCCCACAGAAGTGCAGAGTTTGCTGCCAGAAGGCTGCAAGGCCAGCTATAGCTAGATTTTTCATTTAAATTTTGGCACCATCTGAAGTCATTCCTGTTACTTCCAAGGACTGTTGCCATTGTATTAAAAAGAGTAAATTTGCTGCTGAGTTACTTACTGCCCAGAAAATCCAGCTGAAACCTGCTACTGCCAAATCTGAGGATTCGATATTGGGCCAGGGACTTTAAATAGCTTCTGCTACTGAGGATTTTCTGCTGTCTATGCTGTCAAAAAAAAAAAAAAAAAAAAAAACACCAAAACGGCGAAAAAAAAAAAAGAGTGCT
>WEIV01021218.1:136992-151392 GCA_013390005.1 Calyptomena viridis
AAAAAAAACCAACAAAAAAAAAAAAAAAAAAAAAAAAAAAAAAAAAAAAAAAAAAAAAAAAAAAAAAAAAACCAAACCCTACAGGGAAAAAAAAAAAAAGGATTGATAAAGCCTCAGTTTGAGGGATTGGACATGGACTATTAGAAACTGAAAATTGTCACTTTCTGATGTGGTTACTACCTACCTTTTTTTTTTTTTTTTTAACTGAATCATCTGTTTTTTGAGTCTAGATTCGTTTGCTCAAGGTCCAGGATAAAAAGCACAAAACCAAACAAGCCCCTTATATTGGTCTCTTAATGAAGAGAAAAATGAAGAGGAAAGGCCCTGTTTATACAAGTTGATTGCCTTTTGTATACACCACAACTACTGAGAGTGTTAATCATCACTGCCAGAAACCCTTTCCCAGTCCGACTCTTCAATGTATTTCACACTTTTACTGGGATGCAGTTACACTTACTCCTCTCCTGTATCTAAGTATCATCTTTAATTGCAGTCTGAAGTTTTTCACATATGGGATCCAATTCTGGCATGATACATTTCTTATAGTACAACTGAATATGCCAAAAGAAAACCTGCCACTGTCCCTCTACCTCATATCTTTCTCCTGTGTCTGTCCCACACACTTATGTAAAAAGATAGTGCAGGAGGTCCCCAAGGTATAAAGTAACCTTTTATTTTTCTGCGGGTGTTTTTTGTTGTTGTTGGGTTTTTTTTAATCTCATCTGCCATGTAGATAAGTGCATTGACTGCAACAGTGCATTGGAATCCATGAGCACGCCAGGAAAGTGCTCACTGAGATCAGGCTCAAACACTGCGGATGCACTGGCAGATACTCAACATGAATACTCCTGCACACTACAGTCTGTGAATTTATTATGTGCTCTACTGTGTAGCCATAACCTTAGCAACAGTAACCACTGTACAATGAGCAGGAGTTAGTTGCTGCTGACTGTTTAAAGGAACCCTCCCTTATGGGCAATTTGTGCAGAAAATTACAGCAATTGTAATGATTTCATCTGAAACCACAGAAAAGACTGAAATATTTCCTCATCAAACTCAGTAATTCTAATGATGCAATGAACTGGCAAATCAAGTGCTACGCAGCTTTATAATCAGATGCTGCTTGGAAACTTCCCTTCCCTTCCCTTCCCTTCCCTTCCCTTCCCTTCCCTTCCCTTCCCTTCCCTTCCCTTCCCTGCCCTCGCCTCTCCTCTTCATTCTGTTTTCATTTTCTCCAAAAAGAACTTTCTTTGATTAGACCTTTCTGGATTTGTGTAATCTCTTTTATATGACAATTTATTTCCTCAGGAATTAACTCAGAGTTTCTTTCCAACCAATTGCTTCTGGAAATACTGGTTTCCCAGGAATGCACTAGAGAAGAAACATGAGGTGTAAATGCTTCCTGCGTACCTTGGGTGTATTAAGTCTCTTCCTCCTTGGCGTAGCACCACAAGAGAAGACATCTTGGAGTAGCACTTAGGAACTTTTAAATGTTGGAGGTTGTTTCTGGAAAGGAGTAAATTAATAGACAGATTGAAACAGATTTTGTGAGCTGTGAGAATGAAAGTTTTCTTTCTTCATGATATTAAACACCTTTTTTATTAATTCAACACTGACATCTGTGTTAGAAAACATTTGGTTTGCAAAGAGGTTCAAGGCAAGTGTTGTGCATATTCATGCAAATACCTAAATGCATATGTAGTCATGCTGGGAATTTCCTCAAAGACACACCAAAAGCTTTTTCATAGTTTGTTGTCACCATTTTCATAGTATTTGACATTCAGAAAATATTCCATCTGTAAAAGGCTGAGTAGATTTTTGTTTTAGATATTTTTTGTGTTGAAACAGTAAATGCCAAAATAGTAAAATCTAAAAGCAGTATTTATATATTTGATGGAGAGGCTAACAAATGAAATCTAGCCTTCATGATCCGCTATGGTAAGAAGACATGGCGATAAGTATACGAGGAAAGGAGGTTATCATGGCCCCACTGACTGTGACTAGAAGTTAATTTATGCCATGCAAATAACAGAAAACACATTTGAATATTTGGAATATTCATTTTAGTTTTTATTGTCTACTGATCTGATCAATTTAATTTAATAAAGAAATGCCATAAAAATAAATAACACTGTTAAATACTTTTTTTTTAATAAAGTTTTTCTTACTATCTGTAATGGCCAAAAAATCCTTTTATCTCCTATTTATAGATGTTATTGGGTTGTTTCTTTCACCACCAGCATTACGTGTCCCAATGGCATTACTTAAAAACAATGCAAACTTTGCCTGTTAATTACTATGTGTATCCTATTGACCTCCTATCTACTTTATGCCAGCTTCACTAATAACTGGTGCCCAAGTTGCTCATCAAAGTCAGGAACAAGCTGTTTGAGTTTCTAAAACGAAATTATGTGGGTGTTTTCTTTCTTTTTTTTTTTTTTTTTTGGTGCAAAACAAACAATGCCTTCCTAACTTCAAAGGCATGAAAGAAAGCAAATTGGAAAAATGTGCCTTCATGAAGAAGAAATTTATTTGTCAGGGTGTGACTATGTGTAAATTGGGCCACCATAGTCTGTTTGCCATATAAACTTTGATGTAGCCACATTGACTTTCACATTTTGTACATGTGAAACTCCATCCTGGAGACTAAGCCTTATGATTGGCTAGCACCAGAGCCCAGAACCTTTATTGGTGCTTGTGTATCTGCGAGACTGACCTTTGTTTCTCCTATACAAAGCTGTTATTAAGTTAAAGAACTTTTTAAGATCCCATGTGCTGGATTTCACATGTGTAACTAGCAGATTGCTCTTGGAGCAGCTGAACCGAGGGCTGTTCCAGGGGCTGGCCGCTCTTTGTAGCCAACCTGTGTTCAGTCTCAGCCTAGGCTCCTGGCACGGCTCATTTGTGCCTCTTGACACAAAAACTGAGTGCTCCAGGGAGGCTACCTTCTTTGATTTGTCTATCTGATGTTGCCTTTGAAAGGGAACATGGGATACCTGAAGGCTGTGCAGGCAGCCAAGATGATCCTGAGACAGGGGGAAAGTCTGGAGCAAAGATTTACCTTTGGTGAACCAGGATCATGTCAGGGAACATTGAAACAAACTTGACTTACTTAAGTCCATGGAACTTAACAGGATGCACCATGGCTGCTAAGGGAGCTGGCTGGTGCATTGTGAGTCCACTCTTAATATTTTGTGAAAGTACATGGGGACTGGAGGAGGTTCCTGAGGACCAAGAGAAAGCAAATGTCACTCCTATCTTAAGGAAGAGAAAAATATAGGCTAGTGAGATTCACCTCATCTCCCTGGAATATGATGCACCAAATAATCCTGAGAATTGTTGTCAAACATGTGAAGGATAAGAAGGGGAATGTAAGTAGTGAACATGGATTTAAAAAGGCAAAATCATGCCTGAACCATCTGAATGCCTCTCACAATGAGATGACTGCCTCAGTGGATAAGGGGAGAGGAGCTAATATTGTTTATCTTGACCTTAGCAAGGCTTTCAACCTTGTGTCCTTTAACACCCTCATAGGCATATTAATATAGTAGAAGCTAGATAAATGGACAGGGAGGTGGGTTGAAAACTGGTTAAACTGCTGGGCTGAAAGGGCTGTGATCAGCAGCATGAAGACCTGCAGGCCAGTCACTAGTGGGGTCCTCAATACTGGAGCCAATATTGTTTATCATCTTCACTAATGATCTGCATGCTGGCACATCATGCACCTTCCACAAGCTTGCAGATGACAGAGAACTGGGAGGAGTGGTTGACAGACTAGATGGCTGTGCTGTCATTCAGAAGGATCTGGACAGGATGGAGAAATGGACAACGATGAATCCTCATGAAGTCCAAGAAGAGAAACCAAAAGTCCTGTTCCTGGGAAAAAATAACCCCAATGCATACAGTAGTCCATGCTGGAGGCTGACCATCTGGAAATTAGCTTGGCAGAGAAGGACATGAGTGTCCTCATGGGCAGGTTGACAGCAGTGAACAATTGCAGCCGAGAAGATTGATCCTTCCCCTCTGTTCTGTCCTGGAGAGAGATATTTGAGTGCTGTGTTTAGTGTTGGGGTCCACAGTACAAGAGAGTACATCAACATGCTGGAGTGACTTCAGCAAAGGGCCACAGAGATGAATAAGACACTGGACTGTACACACAAAGGCTGAGAGTTTGAACTGTTCAAAGAAGGCTCAGATACATATAGAAATATATCAACCTATATAAACACCTGATGAGACTGAAAGAGTCAAGAGCCACACTCTACTCGGCAGCACACAATGACAGGACCAGAGCCAAAGGGCACAAACTTAAACACAAGAAACACAGAAAATTCCATCCAAACACACAAAAACACCTTTAGACTGTGAGGTTGATGGAGCACTAGAACAGTTTGCCCAGAGAGACTGTGGAGTCTCCATCCTTGGACATAATCAAAAACAAATTGGATGTGATGCTCAGCAAACTGCCCTGTTCGAGCAGTGGCTGTACTGGACAAACTCCAGAGGTGTTCACCAGCCTCAGCCATGAAGCTGCAAGGCAAGTACTGTTCTGCAGGTGCTCTGACAAGGAGAGAGTACCCAAATTTCTCCTTTGAAATAATACAGGATCACTCCAAACAGCCTAAGGGCTTCAGCAAGTCAGCTTGCCTGAGATACTAATGTTTTTAAAAGAATGTGAAAAAAAGGATAAGGACATTCTACAAAGAAAATTTAAAGTTGAACAACTTAAAGAAATTATTTATATATCTTATAACTTCTAAATACTGAGTATATTTGTATGCTAGAGTCTTAATTTTAATTGTGTTAATAACTGCTTAATATTTTCTCTGTCATTTCTGATTTAATGTAGATACATGATTTGTCATAAATTTAGCCAGCTAGTGGAAGAAAAATGCAAAGTATGTATGAAGCATGTATGAACCATTGAACTGCTGAGACAAGCGGTATTAACATTATTAGGAATGTAGGAGAAAAATTTACAAGATGATGGGTACCTGGAGTGGAGTAAATATCCCCCAGCTAGATAATCAGTTCACTTTCGGCAGGTTGTATCAAGGTGTTTGAGGACACAAAAGCATATATTGCCACAGACAAGTGGCAATTACAGTCCTAATTCATAAAAGTTTTCATTAAATATGCAATCACCTAGAGATGTTAACATAGACGACCAGAGAGAACTGAAGAAATAAAAGTCTCTTTCTCCTGCAAATCTTCCACAGTCTTAGGTATCATGCCGTCAAAATCATGCATAACTGTTTTATCTGTCTGCAACTTAGGAAAGATTAATGTTCTGTCAACACCTCGGGATTTGAATATCAAACTCTAGGTGCCTTATATTTTTTCTCTTGGGATAAAAGCTCTCAAATTAACATGCAACTTTTACTCCCTGTCCTTTTGCAATACAAAAATTGAGATTTTAGAACTTTGCCTCAGAAGGTTTCTATGAACATTTTTATTTGTGTTTCTAGCTGTCTTATTTGAGGATCCATTAGAGTGGTGCACCCTTCAGGAGGCTGAGCATTCTAGTTGCTCAGTAAATGTCATGAAGATCAAATTATGTTCAGTTTTGCCTGTGAGAAGGCTAGTTAACATGGGCTAAAACTGCCAGGAAACATGCTGATAACTGAACAGAATGGGCAGTGGTGGGACATGGCTTGACCTCAAACTGATACTGCTTAGTTTAGAAGTAAAGCTGTAGTTGTGAGGTACTTTTTACATATATTTACAATGATCAATGTTTGAAGTGAAATTTACATTTATTGTATAAACTGTTTTAGTCATACGGTATGTACAGACCTAGTTACAAGGTTATATTCTTTAGAGAAAAAACCACACAGGTACACAGAGTTCGATGTTATTAAATACACATGCATAAAAACCACTACATAAATAGTTCTTAACACCCTCTTAAATTACAGTCATTAACAATAAATAAAGTAAAACTGCATCTGGAACAATTGTAAATATCAATAGTGTACGATAAATATTTCTTTAGAGATTTAAAACACATTTAATCTTTTCAGTCTGTAACCTCAACTATACAAGTTTCTGCTTTGCTGATGGGTTAATGCTTAGTTGCACCATAAACGTTCAAGCTTTTCAATTCAGCTCTGAAATCAGCCTTGACAGAACAATTTATCAATACTGTAAATATCCACTAATATGGATAATATTAATGAATATATTCTTTTAATACTTTAAAGAGCTGTGATATGAATTTAAACCTTTATTTGCCTTTCTGCAACATTTTATTGAGGTCTTTTCCAACCTAAATAATTGTTTGATAACTCAGTTGCCTTTAAATTAAAATGGGGATGGCTAATGAGATGAAGAAAAGAGTTTGCATCTTCTTATGCAGTTATGCTACAAATGAGACACGAAGTGTTGGTAAGTTGATTTTCTTTTAGTTTAAGTCCATGAAACTCACAGAGTTAATCAAAATACATAGAATACCAATGTTATAATTTTATTGTTATTGTTCTGTGTAGCTCAGGTGTTTTCATCTTCACTTTATTAAGCCAAATCATTTAAATTTATCAAAATCTTCCAGCAGGTAATCTATAGATTTTATACTTAAATGGAGAGGTGAAATGGGTAGAAACAGTTGGCAGACATGTTTTAGTCTTTATTGTATTTTTGAGGTGTTTAGATTCCCTTGATGATAATTCCTGGGAAGATAAAAATGTTTTCTGATGGCAGCAGAAAAGTCACTATTGACTACAGAGTCTGTACTTTGCTTTCCAGATCCTATCAGACATACTGTACTTACAGTAATCATGTGGAAGATATTACGGCATTTGTAATAGGTTAGGTGTGATTCCAGTTACAATGCCTGCACAGGATAAGAATTTTTAAAGCTTCAATTTGAGACAGCAAGAGGCTGACATGAAAACTGAAGACATGAAGATGATGATCGATACACATGATACCATTTTAAATGACGAGAGTGGAAAAACTCGTAAAGAAACAAGAAAGAAATGGATGACCTTGTAGAAAGGTACAGATAATAATCTATAACCTATAATGCCAGCTGAAACTGGGAGTGTGGGTGTGCAATATGTAGGCACAAGTATCATATATTTTCTGTGTAGGGGAGTAAGAAAGTGATTTGAACTGTAATTTCAAATTTCACACACTGGGAGTGAGTTATTGGAAATAATTTTAGGGTCGAATTCTTGAATGAACTTGAGAAAGAGGTTAAAATAGTTTTGAAAGGTGAAGAATAAAACAGTCCTAAATGTAACTAAGGATATTTTCATGGAGAGCTCTTATCAACCCCATCCTGCTAGCTTGAAAAATGTAAAAGAGATGTGTAAATTACCTGACAATCCAGAGACGAAAGATTCTGATCTAGTTTCCATTTTTTATCCCTTTTCATCAGTGAAACAGAAGAGTAACCAGAATACTGTGGTTCAACTGCTACTAAACTTTGACCAGTTATCAAAAATCCATGAGAAGATGATATTTGCATTTCTCCTTTGATCTTCCTTTGTGTGCTTCTGCATGTGGCAGTTTAGGAACTTCCTTTTTCACTTGAATATATATTGCCCTTCCCTGCACATTAAAAAATAAATATTTTAATCTCTTTCACTGACAAAAGTAATGTTCAAATTGCTGGACCTAAAGTAATGCTGTGTGTTAGTAACCAAGTTAAGTGAAGGCAGTTAATGTCTATTTTAGAAGCCAGTTAACATCTGTGAACAGCTCTAAGAATGACTTGATTTTTTTTAGTGAGAAAACTAGTGATAGACTAGGAGTTGCTTGTAATAATATTATGAATACCAGTGCTTGACTGTGTTATCATATCACTTACTGTTCTCTTGAGCTAGGTCAAAAGCAGCACTGTCAGGAAATACATCCCAAAGAGGGAGAAGTATTTCCAATCCTTTCTTGGCCTCTTGCTGGGCCTGGCATGCCAGATTTTTCCAAGAGTACCTTAATGAGATAAGGTGGTAAGGAGGATTTTGGATGAGATGATCTTCTTACAAAGCACTTGGAGAACGTTCTGATATGTAAAATCCATGGGTTGAGTATGATTGGGATTAGGAAGATCCTAAAGAAAAACACAGTTGCATAATGCCTAGCTTTAAAAATTCTCAGTCATTAGGCTGACTTCTTTAGGTTAGAGATATGCATTGGCCATGTGTCTTCCTTGATGGACAAAATCCTCTGTTAAGATAAATACGGAAGTTCCCAACTAAGTATTGGCTTTTAGCCTCAAAAGAGCTGTACCCCAGGGAGATAAAGCTCAGTCCATAAGCATGCAGGGAAGTATTGGGGATCTCATTAGGGAAGGCGAAGACACATTTAATGCTGAATCAGGCCTGAAGTCTATTGGCCCTTAAACAAGTTCAGTTTGAGAAAGCAAAATATTTCTCCTCAATATGTTTGAAATTCAAATGGATATTTGAGTTGGACGGCTTCATAAACAGACTCAGCTGGCTAGCACAGTAAGAGGTACAGACCTGTTATAAAAATATGCCGTGCCTCTTTGGTTTTATACAAACGATAAATAATATATAACTAACTACAAGGGTTCTGTCTAATGGCAAAATATGCATATTTTCTTTGAGCTGTATGAATGTTTTACAGAATGCACTATTTTCTCCTATGACCTTGCAACACATTGACAGTCCAGCCCTTTAATATTGTAGCTCAGTGGCTGAACCATAGCAGCAAGGGTTTTGAAAGCATACTGGTACATTGTTTATGTTTGGTCACAAAAAACAAACTGGGTCCAGCAGCAGTCTACCAACACATGGCTTTGCCACTTCAATATTAGCTGTGTGTGATTAACAGGCAAATGTGGACACTGGGAGTCATAAAAGCGGGCAACAAATAGGCGAAAAGAACATTTGCTGCATAAACCTCATCAAAATCTGCCTTTGTAAAAGACTGAATGCAAACTGCAGTTATCCTGCTGAAATCGTCCCACAACCCAGCAATGAAAGTATCTGCACAAGTGCCTCTGCTTTTAGCTACTTGCACAAAATAAGGATTTTGCTTCCATCTATTGGGAAGTGCATATTGATCAGATTGAATCACTTATGCAACATAAAGCCCTTGTAGGACATTGCACTGTAGACTTTTGCAAGCAAGTTCACAACAGATTGCAAATCACACAATGGGTAAATTCTCACAATGTACTGTTTGTTCAATTTGGATCTAATCCTAAAGAAATATGTCCAAATTCGTAGAAATACTGGGCACCTGTTTATCCACCCAGAGCATCCCTGTGACTGCTTGCAAAACTCACAACCCTTGCCTTGCTTTACTGTATTGCATCAGTAAATTAGTGACAGTGTTGTCCCTGGATAGCAAAACACAGGCTGAACCCCGCCAGACTCCTAATGGAAAGATACACAATTCCATTTTGGCCATACATATAAATCACAGAGAATATTAATTTAAAAAAAAAATTAGTAACTGCCAAACAACTCTTGGAAGCTACTCAATAGCCCTTGCTCTTACAGCAAATATCACTTATAAATAACTCTCAAACTATATCGCATTTTATCATTCATCCCACTGTTTTGCAGGCTTTTGAGTAGGACACAAATGGTGTAATTTCAAACTATGTGAGAATTATTGGGAGAGCTTTGCAATGTCCGAGTAGTAACAACTTTTTGCCGAACTCTTTGGAGACACAGCAGTTGGTGCATGGGCAGGCTCACTTGCACATCTGGTTTTATCACACTGAAGCAAATCAGAGCTGATTCCCGCAACAAGAGCCTGCAAAGCCGGCAGCACTCCTACTGCAGTTGAAACTAGAGGAGCAGCTGCTTTCACATGTTGTGCAACAAATTATTCTTGGTTTCCATCACAAAATCTGCAGCTTTTCCTAATTTTCCTCCAAAAGGATGTACTTAGATAAGTGCTCTAAAATATTGGCAATGCTATAGAAAGAAAAAAAATAATCTTTTCCACATAACCCATATGAAAGTAGTACGAAACTTATAGCTACTCTGTAGATATAAATTGATATGTCTAAACCTATTTTAAAACTTGAAAAATTTTCATTTATATATTTTCTTAAGATTATGAGCCCAGTACTTGCTTTCCCATGGCAACAAAAATGAAATAATGAAATCCAGGCCTAATGGCAATATAGATATTCACTCCAGTAAACCTGAAGCTGCACAATTTGTCACTCATGCATTTATCTATATATGGTAAAGTGAGTAAACACCGCATAAAATATATTTTGTGCTTCCTTGGTCTTGGACAGATTAGCACAAATTAAATTTCACACTAATCTGCCCATGGTCAGGAGTGCTACATTAGGAGTGAGGGAGATTCAGCTAATTGTGAAGAACATTTTTCTCTAATAAAATGATCTGTGAATATAGTAAATATATCTTGGAGAGCTACCTTTACCAATGCCCTCTACCAACACTGAATCAATAAGAGATGAAGAACATCTATATACAGGAACATACCATATTTCTCAGTATTATTTTAATTTGTTCACCAAGTTTGAAGTTTTCTTTCTACTTAATATTTTTATATTGAGTGTTCAATATTCATTATTGAGGCTACCCTGCTTAGTTATGTTTGATTGCCCAAGTCACATGGCATTTGAATCACATAAATCTGAAGAATACACCAAACTGCCAGAAGAGGGAAGTCCAGGATCAGAAGTTTGTTCCTCTGAGCAAATGTGAAACCTGACACCAGGAATATGAAAACCCTACAAAATACTATCCTTTTTTAAGCAAAATTGCTGAAACAGGATCTTGCCGGACACTGAGGATGCATGGTAATAAAACCTATAAGGCAGCTTCTCCAACTCCAATGTTCAGACTGATTGATTAAAAAATCTAGGTGTCTAAAGAAAATGTATTTCCTCAGAATAACCAACCAGTTCTGGTCAGCCCTGCTTTTGGCTGAAGGACAAATAAAAATCAGCGAGCATTAGCAGTGGCCATGCAGGAGGCGGTGCTCTTTCTTTTAATCGAGTGAAGATCCATGGGCAGCAATGCTGTACATGGCCAGGGGAATTGTAATGTCCAGTTACCCTACTCTGAGAAAGATCCATGGATACTTCTAGGGTGGCAGCAGTTAGACTGCCTGCCACTGGAATTAATGGAGAAAAAAATCCTGACTCTCACTGACTGGGGGCTGAAGGTCCAACGAATTTAAAAATCAGTACTTAAATGGTGCCAAATATATTTCTTTTGATGTGAGACTAAATACTTGGAAATATTTGTGATATGCAGTAGGGGAGCTGAGATAATATACTTTGCTTTGTAGACCTAACTTTCCTGCAACAAAACTTAATTCTGTGTTCATTTATAAGTCAGGCTTCTTTTTTGACTTTTGAGAAAGCATTACACAGTTAAAAATCAGGAATGGTGGTATGTAAAACACTGATAAATAAATGTTAACAACTCCCTGTTCTCTTCAAACAGAGAATTCTAAACAGTTTCTAAGTAAGCAAACACTACATACCCACAGAAAACATTGTAAACAATATAAAACATTATGAAATGTATTTACAATACTCTGAATAGCTTTAAACAAAAGCTGTTAGTCTTTAAATACCCAGGCTTTCTTCATACAGACTCCCCTGCCATTGTAGCTGTTGAATATTTAAATTTAATGCAACGCTTCAGCATAACATTTACACTTCTACTTTAATACATTTATAGAAAGACATTCTTGTCTCATGTTTGCTCTGAGATGACTGCTCCATCTTTTCAGAGCAGTGGTATGACGCAGCTGCTGAGTTCCCTCCTGGCCCTGCTGAAGGCGAGGGCGGTGAGCCTGGAACAGCCACACCGGCGCAGAGCCCTGCGAGTACCCGGCAGGAAACATCCACGCATCCACTGCAGGATGTGGGGCGGCCAGGAAAGGTCCTGAGCTGGACTCTGCCACGGACAGAATGGCAGTTTCACACAAAGTTTGTTAAGGAAGCCCTCCAGTCGAGTCATGAGGTGCAGGATGGAGCCCTTTGCTTCCCAGACTTCTCACAGAGGAGTCTGAGCGTGGCTGGATCCGACATTAGCCTCCAACTTTGTCAGCGCTTTGTGTCTGAGGGTTGTATAGGTGTAACTGAACATTTCTACAACTTATACAACTTATTTATATCCCACAGGATAACTTTATACAACTTATTTATATCCCAGAGGATAAAGGATGACAAACTGAACATTTATATAAAAACAAAGCATTTATTATGAAAATTATTAGACTATAAGACCTTAGAATTATTTACTACACAGTGTAAGTATAGCACTACTAGCATAGTGTAATGCACTATTTTTGAAGCAATATTGAAGCAATTATATTAAAGCTAGTAAAAACAATTATTAATTAGGAATTGATGTTACTCACCTATACTAATCAACTATCATGGGTAAATCTCTTTTGTCAGCCTTGAAGAGTAACCTTGAGGGGAGTCGCCACTCAAGGGAGGAATCTACACACACACTCCCAGAGAATGGATGTTGGAAGATCTGCCATTAAAACCTCGGACTGGTCTTTTATAGTGACTTGCAGCGATTGACTGTCAGTCATATGNGTATAGCACTACTAGCATAGTGTAATGCACTATTTTTGAAGCAATATTGAAGCAATTATATTAAAGATAGTAAAAACAATTATTAATTAGAAATTGATGTTACTCACCTATACTAATCAACTATCATGGGTAAATCTCTTTTGTCAGCCTTGAAGAGTAACCTTGAGGGGAGTTGCCACTCAAGGGAGGAATCTACACACACACTCCCAGAGAATGGATGTGTTGTTGGAAGATCTGCCATTAAAAACTTGGACTGGTCTTTTATAGTGACTTACAGCGATTGACTGTCAGTCATATGTCTCCAGGCCTTGTTAGATAATTTCTCAGCAGATATCACTTGTTGGTTCCTTTATCAAGTATTTTATCATGTATATTGTTCTTTCTCAGAATGACTAACTGGGACTGATGAGTCAGGCTACTTTCAGCATTCTTTGCCACCAAAAATAGCATGATATCCCCTTCTCCATTCATCACTTATAGCTTTGCAAATAGGGTATTTTTTGAGTTGTTTTACCCCCACTCCAGGCAGGGCATCCTGCTACAGATTCTCAGTCAAATTGCACCTAGAAAGGATGCACAGGCCTCTTTTAACACCTACATTGGCAACTCTGCATTGCACTGTGGCTTATCTTGCAGAGGATGACTGGAAGTGAACTGTGAGGAAACATTATGATGGCAAACACATCTCTACACCTTCAGGAACATCCAGCTATCACCATCCACTTTGGTTTGTTGCTTAGGTCCTTCTCAATGATTTCCCCTGTGTATATTCACACTGGTTTTCCTTTTCATGCAGTGGGGTGCCTCTTCCACCATTTCAGTAAGCATTCCAGGTCTGTTGCAGAAAAAAACGCCCTTGATCTAAAATAGCACTCACTCAACTGATTATCAGAACATTTGCAGCAATCTGATTGCCTTCCAGTTGAATGGATGATATAGTAAACCTCCCTGGGGAATGCTCCTTTTCAAGCAACAACAAAAAAACTGTTATTGCTCATGTTTTCGTCCGTAGAAACAGAGCCAAGATCCATTCATTGAAGTTTTCTCTCTCCCTCTTCATAAGTGTACACCATTGGTTGCCAACGTCAGGTATTTATCCTTTAAAATTTTGTCCCTTCCCTTTTAAGGACCAATACAGTATTATATTGATGTGTTAGACAAAAAGATTGCATAAGTTGGTCTCATTTTTCAGCAACAAGTCCTACTGAATTCATTAGATCGTGATGAGATGTAGCCTGGAATGCACATTAAGGTATTAATGGAGTGTGTATGCTTGATATCAAGTTTTCATGCTGAGCTGCACTGGTGTTAATCTAGTTTGATTACAAAACCTAATGTACATTCTTAGACAGATATTCTATTTTAGCTGAGAAACGAATGCTGACAGTTTACTGCAAGATGACAAATGAATGCTGACATTTTATTCTTACATGTTTATAAATCAGTTTAAAGGTTAAGAGTCATTAATGCGGGCAATCTGAAGAATCTATATACATAAACAAAATATTCATTTTTGGATAACTATGTATGTCCAATGTCATTCACAAAAGATAGAAGTCAGATTAAAAAATGAGGGGAAAATGCAAATTTATCAGTATTAGTTTATCTTTTAACTGGAAACTCAATTATGTGATTGATAGGTCTTCTGATCAAACCATAATGTACGTGGGGATTTTTTTCATCATTTACTTTAAAAATAAAATATCTACATAATGATTTGTAAAGAATAAAGATTAACCCTTCCCTTCCCAAATGACCCAGACTAACTAGAAGCACTTGCCAGTAACTGAACCAATCTTCCAGTCACTCTAGAAAACAGATGATCAGTATGGTCTGTGCTAGGACACATCATGGGAATAATTTACATTCTTATTTTT
>WEIV01021218.1:159445-173170 GCA_013390005.1 Calyptomena viridis
TTTTTTTTCTCTTCTCCTTCTTAAATATGTTATCACAGAGGCATTGTTGGCTGACCTTGGGCTAACTTAGAGCAGAGAGAATTCCAGCAGCTTCTTAAAGAAGCCTCTCTCCTAGCCCCCTCCATCTAATAAAAATCTCTGGCTACTTAAAACCACAACAGTAGGAGAGCTCCTCCATCCCTCTAATCTTGACAACCTCCTCTGGCCCCTTATCAACGAGTTGATGTCCTTCTTGTGCTGGGGACCTCAAAGCCACACACAGAACTCCAGGTTGGGTCTCATGAGAGTGTAGTAGAGGAGCAGAATCACTTCCCTTGACCTGCTGGCCACATTGGTTTTGATGCAGCCCAGGACCAGATTTGCTTTCAAGGCTGCAAGTGCACATTGCCTGAATGTTATGTTGAATGTGTGAGGGTTGTGAAAGTCAACAAGTAGGGCTTCTTCAGGTCTATCAGCAGCAAAGACTAGGAAAAAATTTTGCCAGCTGCTGAACAGGGCAGGTGGTAGAGAACTTGGTAATGATGTGAAAAGAGCAGAGATACTCAATTCCTTCTTTCACTCCATCTTCACCAATAAGCCATGAATCACAGGGCCCTGAGACCAGATGGAAAGTCTGAGCAAGGAAGACTTACCTTTGGTGGACAAAGATCAGGGCAGGGAACATTGAAACAAACTGGACATATGCAAGTCAATGTGACCTAAGAGGATGCACATGCAAGAGCTGAGGGAGCTGCTGGTATCACTGTGGGTCCATTCTTCATTAACTGTGAAAGATCATAATGGTCAGGGGAGATTCTTGACTGCTGAGAGAAAGCAAATGTCATTACCATCATCAAAGAGACATGAAGAACGATCCAGAGAACCAAAGGTCACAGATCTTCACCTTGGTCCTCAGGAAGATGATACACAAATAATTCTGAGAACCATTTCCAGGCAAATAAAAGACAAGAAGGTGACTGGGAGTAGTCAACATAGCTTTATGAAGATGAAATCATGCCTGACCTGATAGGCTTCTACAATGGAATAAGTAGGGAAAAACAGTGAATGCTGTTTATTTTGACTTCAGGACAGCTTTTGACATTGTCTCTCTTAACATCCTTGTAGACATACTGGTGGAATATGGGCTAAATAAATGGACAGAGAAGTAGTTTTAAAACTGGCTGAACTACTGGGCTGAAAGGGCTGTGATCAGCAGCATGAAGTCCACCTGCAGGCCAGTCACTAGTGGGGTCCTCAATACCGGAGCCAATACTGTTTATCATCTTCACTAATGATCTGCATGCTGGCACATCATGCACCTTCCACAAGCTTGCAGATGACACAGAACTGGGAGGAGTGGTTGACAGACTAGATGGCTGTGCTGTCATTCAGAAGGATCTGGACAGGATGGAGAAATGGACAAAGAGACACCTCACGTAGTTTGGCAGAGGAAAGTGCAAAGTCCTGCTCTAGGGGAGGAACAACTCCAGGCAATAGAACAGGTTGCCCAGAAAGGCTGTAGAATTTCTGCCATGAAAGATATTCAAAAACCTAACTGGACACATCCTTGAGCAAGCTGTCGTAGCTGACCCTGCTTGAGCAAGGGTGGGGTTCTGCTAGGTGATTTCCAGGGGTGCCTGCCAGCCTCAGCCATTCTGTGACATTGCCTTTGCTGGGACATGACTCTACCCCCCCCCCTTTAATTTTGAGGAGATAGTGGCTCCTACTCTACAGCCAGTGGTATCACATACAAAATAAGTTGGTTTCATAATATATAAATGCAGTAGAACCTGTAAAAGGTCACAAAGACATACTCTCTTTTATCTGCTTGTAGGCACTGCAACTGGAGTGAGCAATTCCATAATTCATTTCAATGGGAGTTTTGTTAGCATTAGATGTAGGTTCCAAATGCCTGACCTGCATTTTTATGGGTGATTTGTTAGCAGCAGTGTGTAATCCTGTGGAGAGAAGAGGTTTCAATACTCAGCTGAGTACTAACTTTAACATATTTCCATTTTTAAGAGAACTCCAGATAGCAGGGTAATTCATGTTTTCAGAATGCCACACTTTGGATCAAAATGTTTACTCTAATGAAACAAGTAATTTGTTTTTATCTGGGTCTGCATCACATCTCTCACTTCACTGCTGGTTCTACACACCAGTAGAAGGTGCTTGAAATGTACTTCTCTACACCAGTGATGCAACCACAGAGGGATCTTCCACAGTCCAGAGTAATGGTTCATAAGTGTCACTGGACAAAGTTGTACATAATTTCATCTTTTCTTTTTAATCTTATCTGGTGATAAGAAAGGTTTGGCATTTGTTCTTGGAATTTGTTCTTGAAATTTGTTGTTGGAATTTTTATTTCTTTGGAAAGAAAACTGGCATTTTTTTCATCTAAGAATGAATCCTACTTTAACCTTGCTGGTTATTGGTATTAATTATGTTTGTCATGAACTTAAAGCAAATGCAAAAACTAATATTATCACGTAACCGTAATTTGTGGTTGGCAAGTATACACAGCAATTTTGAATCAGGAATTTATAACAGTTATCTGCAAGCTGAATACTTTGTATAAATACTATTTTTGTATTGTGCATGAATGTCAATATCAAATCTAATTTAAAGACATAAACTATGATATATTTTGATGTTAGAAGAAAAAGCAACACAGAATGTTATCGGTGAGGAAGGTTCCTTCAGAGTAGAGACAGGTTCTCCTATGAAGTGGCTGTCATAAAGCGACACTGGATCTCTCTAATACAATAAATTCAAATAAGTGAAATCATGTCAACATCTCTCACACAATTATAAAATTTATATACAAAATCTTTAAATGTATTTTAGTGATACTACAGATTTCCGTAACATTATAGTATGTTTCCATGCTAAAAACTTCTGCAAGCATTGCCAACTTTTTTTTTCCTAATTTCCTAAAAATTACCTACACAAAAAGATACTTCTCAAAAAGGAAAGTGATTTCTGATATAATTTACAAAAGCATACTGCATGTCAAGTTTTCCAACACTGAAGATAAGCCTCAGTTGCTGATAGGCCATTTTCTAAATGTCTGCTTAACATAAAAAGACAGAAACCACCACAAGCCAGAATCCACAAATCCCTTCCCCATATTGTAGCCCTTAAATGCTCTCTTGTCCCTTTCTCTCTTTGTGTTCCAATGACTTTCTCTCTCTTTTGCAGAGTAACTCAGGTAGGAGGACAAAAATGGTAAATGCCGACTTCTCTCTGTCCCTGTAGCTGCCCTCGTGTAAGGCTTGGGCTAGACCTCAGCTGTTGAGGAACACAATGAATCCAGCCTCCACTTTGGGGATGAATATCAGGTCATCATATCAACAGTGAGCATCAAAATTATCGCTAGTGTTATTCAAAATGCATGTCCAACCCATTCTTGCATGGAGTTTTCCTATAGGTAAATATTTCTAAGCCAAAGCAGACAACTGACTGAGGCTCTGGGTGTGATGCTTAGTACTCAGAGAGGACTGAGTTTCAAGATATGATGAGGGATATAAAAGTCCTAACAAGGGGACTCGACTGAAGGAGATGAGAACAGCTGAATGCATGTAAACCTCCTTTTCAAGAGGTTTCAAGTGATTCCATGTCTTCAGTTATGGTAGATTGCACAACCTTTTCCCTTCAGAGATATCCAGACTAAGGGGCAAATATCTGAAAGAGGAACACCTAGGAAATGAGACAAGCCATTGTTATATTTATTTTCCCTCAGTAGTTCTTGTGTTAAACTATGCTTATTTCCTAGTAGGTATCCCTTCTTCTTGAACAAGACCCAAATGTCAATAAAAAAATTGTACTTATTCAGCAAAAAACTGTTTTGATATAATCTCTCACTATACGTTTCTATATGTGTTTGAGGCACAATTTGAAAAGCAACAATAACCTGCTACTTTGAAAACCTCCTAAAAACATAAATACTGCACCTTCCAATATGTAGCTCTTTGTCTTTTAAAAGACAAAGTAGTTCTTCGTCTTTTGCTTAATCCTTTAAAATCAATCTTGTGTTTCTTATAAATCAAATGAGCAAGTTATCTTGAGGGATAAACCTGTGCACTGTCAGTTGGCCAGCAATCAATGTTCATAAACTTGTGGATATACTTGGAAAGCTTGTGCCCCTTAAACCCAGTGCTGCTCCAATAGACTAGAACCCTGTTTCTGGTGGCAGCTAAGAGTGCCAATGAACAGCTGCCAGAGATGTCCCAGGCCTGGGTAGGACCTTGTCACTGTAGGGGATCTTATTTACCAGGAGGATCCTTGAGAGACCTGCCAGATGAAGGATGTGGGAAAGGAGGTGTGGCAAGTGCATGCGGGGTAACACTCATCATATATGGCTGCATTACAGCACCCTCCACCTTGCCTCTTCTGCGTACACTGCCTAGTAGTGAGTTGAGCTTTTTGCTTTTAAGGCAGTGGAGGAGGAAGAATTTTTAGTTGAATCTTTCCTAAATTACACCTGCTCTTTTTGTTGAAAGACATCATTGGGAGGGGGCAGTGTTTTCTATTCTGCTTTGAAAATATGTGGCAGTAAACCAACATGTTCCACTCCTTTTGTATACTTACCCTAATATAGAAACTTCAATCAAAGGCTGCGATGGCTTCTCTCTAAAACAAGTTTCTTTCTTGACCAGTCTTTGAACCTTCAGGTCTTTTATGAGATTCCATAAATGCATCTCTTGGGAGTAGTTTCATCAGAATTAGCACAGATCAAAAATGCCAAAGCATCAAAGTGGCAGTCTGTTCTCCCTCAAGCCAAAGACCAACATAATCAGCCCACTGATATTTTCCCCATATTCCCCCTAACACTCAACTTGCAGGGGATTTAAGAAGGCTTCTTCAGAAAATGGAAAGCAAGCAAATTGAAGATGAATCCTCCCAAGTGGCTGAATAAACCAGCCATGAAGGGACATTTTTTAGGAGTAGATGGACTTGAAGCTGTATTACCATTTCACATTTCAGCTTCTCCATTTCCCGTACTCGAGGCTCATGCATCAAAATAGACTGGGAGTGACAGAGTTGCTTTCAGCATCATGTAGATTGAGGACTGTAGTTTCTGCGGTCTGCATTGTATCAGTCAGTAACAATGTAGGACAGAACTTCTGGCATGTGAAAGTTTCTCTTCTTCAATCAAGGAAAGTATTAGTGAATATGAAAAATTGAACAGAAAAATGTTTTGGTGACAGATGGGCTTTCAAAACAGTAGCAGTGCCACTGCTGTGGTCCTGAAAAGTAGTTACATTTACATATATACATCACTGCAAGATCATATGAACCTGGCTTCACAGCTTCAGTGTGAACATCTAGAACTGGGAAAGCTGAGATGCAAACTACTTCTGTAGGTGTTTCCAACTTTATCCAGTTCTATTCATCACAATTCTCAGTTTTATTATTCAGCACCCTATCCAAACATCTGAAAGGAAATGCTGTTCTTAGGCATATGCACCTATAGACAAAACTGAATGGTATGTGAGATACTGTTTCTATTATTAATCGTGCTATGAAAAGTTCATGCCAAGCTCAGGTGATTAAGGAAGCCAGGTTAATGCTGCAGAACTGGTGCTCCCCATGGCCTCGCTCATGTACTGCCCCACAGCAGAGTTGGCAGCAGCTGCCTCTCTCCACTTCACTGGAGGTGATTACCACGCTCTTCAATACACCAGCCTAGGTGGATCCCTCCACCTGTCTCCACCTTGAGTCAGGCATCTCCATTCCAGGTGGATAAAACCCCAGTCAAAATACCCCACAACAGGGAACAAAAAGAGGAAATTACAAAACCAACTAAGTTGTCAAGTGGAAAAAAAATGCGTGTGTGGGCCACTAAGTTGGTAGGTAGGAAAAAATTCCTTGGCTTGGATGCTGTGCAAAGCAGCTGAGAGCAGAATGGAGAGAGAGCAATTTTGCCAGAAGGACACTTAAATTTGGATATGAATAAATGTATCATCACCCTCTATGCGCCAAAAGGTGCCAGTTTCCCTATGAAATGAGGATTAAAGGGTCTGGCTATTACATCTGCAACAAAGCATTTGTCTAATCACCTCATTCAGGTGCTTGATCTAAATCTAGTTTAGGTTCTCTCCCTGTTTTGGACTTTCTCACCTCTCTGTGTATGCGTAAGTGTGGTTTTATATGCAAGTGTGCATTATATGTAAGTGTATGTCTGTGTATATACTAAAAAAACCCCATGTATTTAGAATGTGAAATTGTCAGAAATAGTTTCCTGTTCACCCCAGCACAAAAGCTCATCTCACCCTTCCAGTCACAATTCATTCATCTCATGCTGCTATATTATGAAGAAGCTTTAATTATGTGACTGCAGATTTCCTACCTGCCTCCCATCCCTGTGCCCTGTTTTACTCCATACATAAGTGCCACCAGTATTTTAGTACATTTTGCTGTGGCTCTACGAGGTCTGAATTCTAAGAACTGTCAACGACCTATGTGGAAGACCCCAGTGGAGAGGACCAGGCATGCTTGCACACACAGCTGGAGCCTGGGTATCTGATTTGACTGTAACTTCCAGCAGGGTCACACGTATCTGTTCTGTGGGTATCTGTCCTGCCAGTTCATGGCAGCACAATGCCCCAGCTGTGAAGGTGACCTGGAAGGTGGGAAGAATTGTGGTTCTCTTCCCCACTGTCAGCCTTGGGGAAAAGAAGACCAACAGAAGCCAAAACCTTTGCATTGGCAATATTTAGCATTTGGGAATGATCTTCCAAGGATTTTATGGCATCAGTATTTTAGCCTTTCTCAATATGCCTCCTCAGATACGTAGTGTTTTTATAGTGCTGATGCCTTCTGCAGCCATCAGTGTGCCTATACTACTCTTTTTAGATTAACAAGGTGCTGATTCCCTTTTTTCTTATCTTCTTTGCTCCTCAGTAAGATTATCCCACACCACCCTTTTTCCATTTACTCACCATGGAATTTTCTTTAAGCCAGGTTTTCCAGGCTGCTCAGAGCTTCACCTGATTTCCACCATTTTAGAGTGGATTTCAGTTCATAGCTTATGTATGTACATTCAACAAAGCAAATTAGGCCACGTACACCTCACATTGATGGTGGTGCTGAAAATTATTTGATTTTTAATTTCTACATCAGGGTTTTTTAGTTGTTATTTTTTTTTCACTCTGTATTTGCCACTGGTGCAGCATTTATTGTACAAGGGAGAAACCACCTTACACACCCTCTCGGATTGTGTTTGGGATGTGACTACTACTTTCCTGTAGACATTGTCAGACAATGAACAGTCAACAGTTATCTAGTAGAAATGAGAGACTTGGAAAGTTAGTGTGTCATACCAATGATGTAGTTTTATGATTATTTATAATAATGAGAAAATTTCACCAGAATCCTAACATTACTACAATTAATTCAAGACAAACAGACATCAGCTTGTAGCAATATGCTTTACTGCTTGCATTCGACATGTCCACCTGATTTATGACTATGAAGAAAAAAATCACCATCGTTCTGTGAAAATCGTGAAGATTGTGGTATGAATGAGGACTCACAACAGCCTTTCAAAGTCTGAATTTTAGACTACAGACAAATAAATGAGGCAGACAGGGATGTGGTCACACATTAGTTCTGTGCACTGCCTGTGGCCAGGATATTTTGTGAATAAGGAAATGTTTCTTAAAAAGTCCAAAAGTTGAACACAAAATCCACCAGGCAATCAGCACACAGGGAGTTAGGCAGGAACCAGCTCTTCTAAATATTAAGTCTTCATGTGAAGCAATTTTATTTTTGGTAACAAAAAATCAGGAAATATTTTAATACCTATTGTTGAGCTATTCGTCTCTACTTGATAGTCCCAAAGATTTATTCACTGACTCCAGTTGACAGGGATTAACAGATTCAAACCATTTAAATGAGGTTCTCTGCTTCCTGCTGAGTTCCAGGTGTCAAAGACTCACTAAGGATGGATTGACTTCCTTTGCATAGGTGATTTGATAAATAATTAATAATCTTTAAAAAACCTAAAAGAAGAACATGGGAAGAGTCTATATCCAAGAAAAGCTTTCAGTAAAGAGGCAGTTTATCACCTTGAACAAACATGTAGATATAATCTGAAGAGAACAGAAATAACCCCTTGGTCAGAAAACAGATTTAACTAGTTTATTCCTATAAAAAAATACTTACAAATTAAGCACACATGTGCTCCAAGCCCCCAGCTGGGATTAGGCCAGTATTGTGCTAACTGGTTTAGGAGACAGGAGAGAGATTTCTGGCTGGTCAAAGTGTTTATGTTCTTATTTCACATGAGCAAATTAAAAAATTAATGCAATAGAGAAAGTGAAATGATTAAAAACAGTGCATAAAGTTATGGGAAAATATGCCCAGCTATGTGAGCATCTTCTTTTATTAAATGTTTTCTACTCTTAGCAAATGTAAAAGAAATCAACTGTCAGTATCTGCTACCTGCCTAGCTAATGTACAGTTTCACTTTCAGAGTGTGATGGTATAACTTTGGGGTTTAGCGTGTGTCAGAATTGCCAGCGGTTTCTACAAAGTGAGTAAAATGTATAAAATGTGCTTAAAATTTAGTAGCTCTGTACCCACAGATGAACAGGTTGTGCATGAACTTGTAAAAATGGGACAACCAAATAGGTGATTTATAAAGAGAAAATGCTACCAGGATTATTCTGTTGTGTGAAAGCAATTGGACTAGCCAGTGGGAAAAATATAATGCAGCATGGCAGGCTTTAATTTACCTCTGGAATATATCAGGTACCCTCAGCATTTCTGGATCAGAAATGTTTTGTGATAAGGCTTTTCCCTTTCGGCATCCCTTTTCAGCGAGGTATTCCCTTTAACCCTCATATTCTCCTTTACTTTCTCACAGTCTAAACACACTCACAGAGTTCAGCAATTGTAAATTACACTACCTGTGGCTTTCTGACCCGGTTCACCTAAAACATTTTCATCTATGCATGTGTATCATTCAGAATAAGGTTATTTCAATCCAGAAGCAATCACTTAGTTCTTTAAACCAGTTTGCACAATGGATAATCTTCCAAATAATGCTTGTCACCAAAAAGACCAAAATGTAGCCTATCTCGAATATTGTGGAGTCTTAGATATACTGAAGTGTTTTTTTCTAATGAATATTTAATTGATGATTGTAAACAATTTGTCTGCTTTATTTTCCGTGTGATTGTAATTCTTTTTCTCCTATTCAAGTCTTAATGTATTTGCTATAGGACCAATTTTGGACCTAGAGAATTAATGCATGCACCTGTTATCTTTGTTGCAAGTGAGGACACAATTTTGAGCACTCTTGATCTGTATTTAAAGCCCTGCTAACCAGCAGAGTTGTTAATAATAGTTTTTGAAGTGTTTATTATTTTTGCTACTGAATCACATGTACCTACACGTATAAATAAAAAAATCCAAACAGCTTCAATTCCAAAGTAGGCAGAGATGGGATTGCTGAAAATCAGTAGATTTGTATGCTCCTACACTAGACTCCAACTGGCTGCTCAGACGAAATACCATGTTTTTATGTAGCTTGTTACGAATTGTTTCTTTGGCTGACATAGGAACTAAATTAAATACAACTGTTTATGTAACTATTCAGGTGATGGTTTCACTTTCAAATTTGTACGATGAAAGTGCATCATAGGTCACTTATAATATCCACTTTTTTTTATTAAAATGGTGTACAGGAGACTGAACAATTGCAACTGAAAGGTATTAATTGTGCCTTAGTTCAGATTTTAATATAAATTATTGAATAGTATTTGTAGACTGAATTAGTGGAGCAAACTGCTGTTCTATTAAATGAAGCTATTGTTCTTCATATAAGAACGCTGAACACATGCAGAATCATACCAGAGGCATTAGGAAGGAGATTGTTCCACTAATTTTGACATATGGAAGCCTGTGTTCCCTGGCACCAGTAAAGAGAACAGCTTTGCTCATTTCAGTCCCTCATATTTTAAATTTTAGTTCACTAGGTTATCTTAGACTTAGTTGCAGTAGTGACCTGTCAGCAGAGACTCCCTGGAAGTGGAGGCATCCTTTGTACTCATTTTCTCTTTGAACACTTTTCTTCCATTGAAGAGGAGGCAACATTAGCCTGAAGAATGAAGCCTANACTGCCAAACTTCTCCAATGATCTGGAATTTTATTCCATCCATATACATGCATAGTAACAACATTTGTTGAGAAATTATTTCTATCAGAAGTAGAACATTATCTTTGTGATCACCAGTTGCAGTATTGCTACTCTTATATTTAAATATATCTTATATATGAATTAGATTCATAATTGCAGCATTGAGTTTAGGGTTTTGTTTTAGACTGTGCCTTTCAAAAGATAAAACTGATTGATATGACCTCATTACTTACAATACTGCTTCCAGTAATTTTGTTCATTCTTTATAAAGTATTGCATTTAACAGCAAAGGTTTAAAAATTGAGACAGAGATGCATCAGCAAAAGAAAATACAAGTACTATACAAGAAAGGAAATGCCATCTTCATTTAACGTACGTTTCAGATTAAGAAAGTGGACAGAAACATACTGCTACATACAAATGCAAAGCCTAATGACTAAGGTACTGTATCTGCTAAAATATAAAGTGCAAACCGAGCCCAATTGTTCAAAAATTGAAATTTTAAGGCGAACTTCACAGCATAGTTGAAACGTCTTTGCAAGTTATATTTTAGCATATACATATATCTGCAACAGCATATAAGAAAAAAATCAGGATACACAAGTGCTTTTGAAGCTATTTCTAAAATGCTTTTCTGTATTGTTTGCGACTATTTTCTTTAAAATCTACTATACAGTGCAAACCATATGTGCTACACAATAACTATACAATAACATTACAAATGACTTTAATATAAAGTTTTTAAATAAAAAATAACATAACTACAGCTATGAATACTGCTGGTAAAATAAATTAATATTTTTGAAAATGGCACCAATAATACACTTTACTAATGGACTGTAATGAAATTACACCTTTAAGTCTTCAGCTCAGCAGTAGTGAAATCTCCTGATTGTCCAGATGTAATTCAAACAGCTTTCTTTAAACTGTATGGAACAATATGCTAAACACGGGTACCAAAGGCTACCAATTTTTTCATTTGACATGTTCTGCTGCATGTGAAGAGCAATAAAACTTCTTATGAGTTATAAAGTTTGAAAGATTGTTGAACTGGATGTCACACAGTCGGCAATACTTTCCACTGGTTGGAGCCTGGGTAGAGCCATTCACACCTTTAGCTATACTAGACAACTGTTCCTCTGCTGTAGGAATTGCTGGAGAGACATTTTCATTTGCAGTTAAGGGATTTTCAGAGATCCAAGAAGGAGACTTGTGCCCATCTTCATGCGGAGGATTCTGGGAAATGTTCTCTTGCTGTGGGTTAGTGGCAGGTCTTTCCTCCTGTTTTAGTCCCCCATTAACTATTACCATGCCTCGGTTTTTTGGCAGTAGCGGAAGAGATTCTTTCTTCTGCACAGCACATCCATTTGAAGGCGCCTGGCCTTTAGGAGATTCACTTTCTGTATTTGTGCTTTGATCTAAATCAGTATTATGAATGACAAGAGAACCAGAAATGTAATCACTTGGCTTTATTCCATAATATGGAGAAAGCTGATCTGCTCCTTTAGCTTTCTTTATTGCTCCAGGGTAAAGGCATTGTGGAAGAAACAAATGTTTGTTTTCTTCTTTTGTAGCAATAAGCTGGGCCGCTTCACTAAAGACTTTTAGTCCTTGAAGTGTTGCTAAGTGTGTGGAAAATAAGTTTCCATTAGGAGAGGACTGTTTTGAGTTTCCGTTTTTCTCACATTTGATTATGCTTCTCTCGTAACTGACATCTGGGCTGTTTCTTTCACTTTCTGGGTTTTGAAACACCTTACTGTCAAGTTGTCCTAGGTCATTACGCTGATGGGCAGTGACAGGGCAAAAATTCTGCTTGTGAGCCAGGTAGTTCTCTACCTTGTTAAAACTGATCTTGCATACAGTGCACTCATGGTAGTCCAGCAGCCTTTTGGGAGAAGTGGATGTCCTCTCTGACACAGGTAAGCATTTTTTACTGAGATCTATTGGCACATCCATCTCCAAGCAAGACACAGTGGAGTGGGGAGTATCACACTTTGAAACTGGAACACACTTATTAATAGACAATGATGTCTCCAGATGCTTTGAGACTATTCCTGGAAAGATATCACATCGTGGATGGTAACACTCTCCAAGGCCCTCTGTTGACTCTTGAGTAGATGTGCAAGGATTCCCAAGATTAGCCACTTCTAGAAATCGCTGCTGAACTAGTGGTGGCCTTTGCTCTTGCTCTGGCAGGCACATCTCATACATCTTCCTTCGCTTCCGAGTACGCATTGTTCTCTGCATTGCAGGCACTTTGTTGGAAGCAGACCTCTTCAGTGGGGGATCATGGCGAGTGGCACAGTAATACTGCTTGTGGACCATGTAGGTTTCATGTCTGCTGAAAGTAATATTACAAGCTTCACACGTGGTCTTGTTAGGGTCACTCTCCCCCTCTACTAAAGGAGCATTGGAATTCTTCACATCAGAAGGTTTTCCATTTATCTTCTCATCACTGTTGCTTGCAGCTGACAACTTCTTCGGTTGTGTAGTGAAGTCTTTTTCATGACTTTTATTATTTGGCCCAATCAAATCTAAAACGTTGGAAGAGTTTATGCAAGATGTCTGCAGAAGTTGATTCTCTGGATCTGATGTGTGAGAAGCTGCATTCAGGATGTTTATAGAGCTTTGACCATTACTGGGACTTACAGCTTCTGGCATTTTTTCCGGAACACTGGAAAAATCCGGTGACTTTGCCATCTGCTGCCATCGGCTGCTGCAGTAATGCTTTTTGTGTACCAGGTAGTTGTCCAAATTATTGAATGTTATGTTGCACTCAAAACAGGTAGCCCCTTTAGGCATCAGAGGACTGTAAATTACAGGAGGATAATTACTACTTCCATGCCTCAGCCTTCGATGGACCAGTTCTGACATTTTGGCTAATATCTCTGAAGCCTGAGGAACCACAGTGATGTCTTGGGGAAAAGCAAACTGGGAAAGAAAAGGTCCCATTGGGAAAGAAGGACCAATATTAGGCTGAACAGGCGATGAAGCAAGTCTTGGACTGGATGGTTCAGATTTTATTTTAGTATATGAAAANCAGAAGGCACAAACACAGTGAGAATGACTAATTTTCTTCTGATGAGATGGTATTAGTCACCCTGAAAATACTTGAATTGGTCTTTTCTCAAACTGCTAGAGGTTATTCCCAGACTTCTGCTCTGCTTTCGAAAGCCTTAGTATTTGCATGCATTCAGCGGAACTGAAGGGAGAGAAGGAACAAGGGAAAAGATAAAAATAGACTCGACTTACTCTAAATGAAAGAGTCTTAGAAATTACAGTTACAACTAAAGGGAGACATAATGTTCCCCATACACAATCACTGGAAATTTTGAATGCACAGAAAGCACATCAAGGTCAAGAGGTTCAAGATTATGATGGGGCTTGATGTACAGACCTCAAGAGTGCCTGAAAGCCACAGGAAGAAGCAGAAGTAGCATTTTGAGCACTATTGATGCTCAGCTTTGCTTGCATGGGTTGGCTGTAGTGTGGGAGCAGACTACAGAGCTATTCTCATCAGAAAGGACTGATGAATTGTGTTCATTGTGAAGGGAGGAAGAGCAGTAAGAGAGAGCTTCACTGATACTTTATCTTCCACA
>WEIV01021218.1:174236-229236 GCA_013390005.1 Calyptomena viridis
TGGTGGTTGGACAATATAAAACTGTAAGAATATTGCAGCGCGCTCTGTGGGAAATTACTCTGTTGTATGTGGAGGTCCTCACTTCTCCCCTAGCATCATTGATCCCCCAAGTTGTGAGTGACGTTTGAAATTTTGCCTGCTCTTGACCTCAGAGGTCAGAAGGGAACCAAGAAGATACACAGCACTTTAATCAACACTTGCTCCCATCAGGAGCCGTATGAGGCTTTAGCTCCTCCACCGCCATGAGACGGTGCTTCATATTCTTCCCCATCATGTGGTACAGTGACAGTAGTGTCTCTACGGACTTTGCATTTCAGTTAGGGCTCAGTTCCAGAGGTGTGGATCTGCTAGAGACTCCAGCAGGAACAGTAATAGAAGTTGAAGCAAATTCAGGGCTTCCAAAGTTTACAGGGCATTTGGAAAAGGAATGTTTCATTCCTACTGTAGAAGATGTTATAACTTGTGATAACCTGCATAGAAAAAAAGACTGACAGGACCTGAAAGAGAGCAAGAACGATTGAACAGACTGGTTTATGACTAAAAAGAAAGGGAATGGCCTGAGGTCTAGCCTCTGTTCTAAGAAATACCTACACAGATGCTTATCTCTAGATTACAAGCAGACTGTGGTCATGCACAACTCAGAGGTCAACACCCTGGACATCTAAGCCAGCTGTATGTCACAAAATGCAAATAGCTGAAGCAAATCTTTTGCAAAATGGCTAAGATTTCAGAGTTTTCCTGTGCCTGGAGAGAAATTAATCTGTTATCTTCCCAGAGTACCAGGTTATAATTATTAGGCTGTAAGACATATTGGACTGTATTGAAGCTTTTGTAGCCTATGGTTTTGCTGGTTCACCGAACAGTGAAGTATTTGCTAGGCAACAGACACTGGCAACAGCTGGATATTCAAATTAAGATTTCGAAGCACAAAAATATCTGACCTCTAAATGAATGGTTAAGGGTTGTCTGTGTTGTCTACATAAAGAAGTTTTCACTCAGCACTCTTATAGTCCAGTTCTGGGAGGTAGCAAACTACTCCCATGATGCCTACACCATGATGCCTTCAAGATTTGCAATTGCTGCCCAAGTATCAGAGGAACATTTTTTACATCACCAAATCTACAGAGTAGATTACCAATGCCCCAGGAGTTTTTATATTGCAACCAAATAAGGCTTTCTGCTGTGACTAAAGCATCCATTAGTGTCCTTTAGGCTCCATCCATTTACCAGGAGGATCAGAAACACTGTGGAGTCCCTGCATCTTTCCAGACACAGCTCTGTACACCAGATAGCCAACACACTACACACTGACACTGCAATCTTTCTTATTTGTAGGTTTTCTCTGCTACGAAAAACTCCAACGCAGAATCTCCTGCAAACTCTTAAATTGTGTTTCCAGCCCTATCTCAAAACAAAATTAGTCATCTACACTGATCTGCTGATGTGATTTGATGCTTAGGGACATGGTTTAGTGATGGACTTGGCATTGCTGGGTTAACAGATGGACTTGATGATCTCAGAGATCTTTTCCAATCCTTTGTTTCTGTGATTTTAAAACACTATTCCCATTTTATTCTTACCAGAAGGGAAAAGACTATTGTTATCAAACAAGAAATTTTTTATGAAACAAGTGTTCTGGTAAAAGCACAGAGTTCTGGACCGTGGTCCTTAAAGCCTTTTGCCTAAGAAGCCTACTGTAGGACACTAAGATATTACTTCAGAAGGACTTGCTCTCTGGTTGCGTGTATTTCTCTGAAGAGTGTCGAAACACGGCAGGCAGAGATTGTGCTCTACCCAACTCATGTTTCGTAGATGGAGTCCTGAATTGTGTCTGGATTCCTTAGTATACCCTCACCAGTAAAGAAATGATGCCTGAAAGTGTGTATACACACATTAAGAGAGAGACAGCATTCAAATGAGGATTAGTAGATAAGAGAAATGACACTGGTTACCTGGGAGAGGTGCTTGGTGTAGAACACAGGTCAGAAACTGTTGACATTTTATTAGTATCTACATGTAACGTTTGCATATATTTGGAGAGACATTGGTCCACTAAATGTCTATAGCGAATAATTCTTTAAAAAATAAATCTAGAAGATGATACACAAAAATACATGGTACTTACCACTGTGAGAATTTAGGTGCATTTCCAGAGCTCTTGCATTTGAAAAACTTTTGGTGCACTGTGGAAAGGGGCAGACACTGGATATCTGTTGAGTACTGTCTTCATTCTCCTCTGACAGTTGTGGCCCCTCTCTCTGCCTCCCACTGCAGTAATACATGAGATGGGCCTGCAGGTTCCGCTCACTTCGATACCAAATGCCACAGGATTTGCAAGGGAATATGTCCTCTACAAGTAAATATAAACAGGTGCAGGTTAGCCACAATGCACTCAGTGCCAACCAATTAACACAGGTGGATTAAGTCCCCTTCTTTCCCCATTAAACACATGCTTATTTAATAAAATACTGGAAGCAGAGACATGGCTTTATTAAAATATCACTTGCAGATGAGAGACTTAACATGTACGACAGTTGTTTCTTACCAAATGATATTTTGAAAATAGTTGCATAAAGAAAACAGCTAGAAGATTTTGGTACATAATTATTTAAAAAATGAAGTTAAATTAAATGCTTGTTGGGAACATACAGTACTAGTTCAAGAACTAAGCTGCATTTTCAATACATCACTACCCAGTAGGTGACATCTTTCAATTGTGGGTTTGTTTTTTAATATGTGCATAAGTCTTACCAGCTCTGGGCCTTGGAACTTTTGAATACTAACTGAAAATGTGTATTTTCAGAATGCTTATGCAGTTATTACTGTAAAATCCTGTTGCTCTAATATCCAGGAGGCCAGACTAGATTACTTATCCTTAAGATCCTACCATATTGAATGCTATTATACTAAGCAGCATGTTTATTTCCTGGGTTCCTGTTCTTATTAGTATTAGAATTTGAAATGTCTTATGTGTTTTTTCTTCTCTTGTTTTCAGTAAATTCTTGCTTTTTCACTATGCAAAAGGGATATTTACCAAGAATATGGCAATTTTTCATTGTCTTCTATCTCAAAGTGTCAGCAGCCACTCTGAAGGGAGACCATGCGGAAATTGCATAGAGCACTTCCAGCAGCAGGAGGAGTTGGGATTTTGATCATGGACTAAAGGCTACATACTTTACTAATGTGAAGAGTAATAATGCATATGGTGTATTTAGACAAAGTGGACAGATATTTGGTACACTTGAGCACCAGAATTTGTTTATACTGATACATCACAAGAGAAAGACCCTTCTATACTTTTGGCCTAAGTCAATTAACAGTTACCATAGGCTTAGGATCATTCTCTGCATCTGGTCTGGACATTTCTTGCCTGTATTTGAGACTAAGAGAGGATAAAATTACGAGTGATTCCAGATTGTGGCAGCTGACCTCAGGATCAGGTAACGGGCAATTGCAGCCAACATCAAAACACATTTTGGTCAACATGAAAGCTCCCCCTGAATTCAGAATGCAAAAAGCTGCTAGAGATTGTAATTAACTTAGTCTTGAAGAATGGCTGGCTGCTCTGAAAACATGCCATGTGTAGCCGATGATGTAATTCATTATCATTCATAATAATTTGTGTTTAATTTCAAATATTGATGTGTATAGGACAACTGGTCTGTTATAATTCCTTTGGGTGAACAAAGTTGAAGACTCCAACTCACTGAAATGGATGAGCCTTTTATTTGCCAAATATTTACAAATGCAGCCAAAATTTACATTGCTTAGTTTGCTTCTCTGACTGCATTGCTAATACCTGTCTATTTTTCTGCTCGTGAATTTACAAAAATATTTATACCACTACCAATTTCTATTTTTTGCCACTGAACAATTGTGCATGGATTTAAAACACAAGCATTTGATGGAGCAGTTAGTATTCCAACGTATACCACTATTAAAACATTACTGATATAGCTTGCATCATTTGAAATGTCTACCTCATGTTAAATCTGACATTTCAACATTTGGTTTTGGCTTCAAATGCTTTAAAAAAGTTGAACCACTGACATTTCCACAGAACAGAAAGTCCAAAAGTAGTAATAGGAAATTCTGATACAGGCAACATGTCCTATTTGAATTAATTTGACTGCATTCTATCACAGAATTGAACTTCCTGATTATTTTAATGAATTTGACTTCCAGGCATCTTTATTTCCTATTGGCAAGATGGCCTGGACAATCCGTAGCTGCAGTTATGCAGGGAGAATATGTGATTGCCATTATATGCCAAGCAGAAGAAATGTATTTGAGAACTTTTACACGGTGAGACAATGGAATTTCAGGGAGAACAATATACAGGGATGGCATCTGAAACTATTACTCCCCTAAAGCAATGCAAAAACAGATAAAGGCTACTTGAAGCTAATATTTTTATTCTTTAAAAGCAAAATATTTCAATTTATTTCAATGGATACTTTCAAAATATTTAAATAGATCAATTCAGGAAATGAAACATTCAAGTTCAAGCTGAATGAGTCAAAGGTGATATTCTAATTTTGTTCTTTTCAACTAGAAAATGTTAGGAAATATTTAAAAAACCCCGCAACACCTGTTTTTCCTAGGAACTGATTTTTTTTTCAGAGATCTAAAAAATGTATGTTAAGAGATGTCTAACTACAAATCTGGACGTGCATTCATCATATTACTGAACTTGCATCTAGTTCAAGACTTTAATGAAGAAACTGAATTTCAGCAACTCAACAATGAAACGTTAAAGCAGTCCCATCTGGTCAGAGGCAGAGTTGGAACCGGGATGGAAAGTTCTGAGCAGTGAGACTTGCTATTTAAGCATTCTCCTGGGGTCAAGAATACAGAGGTTACTCTGTGTTGCTGCTAAACCTGTATAGCAAGAGCTGATGCACTGTAAATTTAGACTCCTCTTAGCAATATTCAGTGTGGCTTTCCACACTGCAAAATGCAGTGCTGACAGCAAAGGTAGTTCCAGAAATGTGATGCTGTAGAAATCTGACTACTTTGCCAAAGCCCAGAGTTGTCCCTGTAGAAACAAAATGTGCATGAGTCTTTGTCCTTTAGGCAAGGTAACTCACTCCAATGGCTCCCTTGTAACTGTCGGCTATAAACAGAGGTCTACCCTAACTGTGGTAACTTTGTGGCATTTTAGATGCTTCTGACACCTTCTTTTGGAAAGGTTTTGTACAATGCTAATTGCTGGTTTTGTGAACAGGCAGAGCAGCTCACAGCTGCCTCACTGTTGGGGTAAAAATGAATATGCTTACCTAAAGGGCATGAGGTTGCTGCAACAATCTCTGGAAGGGAAGAGTTGGATGATTTGGACATTTAAGGGTTTATCTTTTAAAATAGGCTAACAATAAATGTGTAGCTATCAAATTTGTTCACTCAGAAAATAAGCAGTTACCAAAAAAAATATGTATAAAAGGGAAAACACAGAATGAAGTGCGTTACCATAGATATTTTAACTGGTCCTGTCTGAAGAACTTGAAGATGTTGTGACTGTTCAAGACCCAGTGTTACTAGTGGCAGATCATGTGCTTGCATGTGCATTCACAGCTGAAATACTCTGTTCAGTAGTTCACTGTAATTATAATACTTAGAAACCACAGGAAGCATGGAGCAGTGCTCCAGCATGGGGTCTAAACGGACAGACCTGCAAAGTTCTGAGAGTTAAGGATGTCCAATAAGTCTAAGTGATGACTGGTGAGGATCATGGTAACAGCCAATATATTTGAAAAGTACTTAGAAAGGAAAATGAGGAACTAGGCGTATATAAAGGTAAAAAGCAGTAATAAGAAAAAGTTAAAGATACAAAATTTAATTTAAACTGAGTTGTCTCAGTTAAGGAACATTCATGTCCCTCCTCTGTAAGGACAGCACTTAATTGCATGCTGTATTTTGTCCATAACAGGCTCTACTGATGACCAGAGAACGTAAAAACATTCTTGGGTAGCCACACTGAGTGGACATAATACAATAAATCAGGGCTGCTATAATGTATGATCTCCACTTCATTTTGAAATAGTCACTGAAGGAATGTGCTTCTTTTCTACCACTGAGTAACGTGAATTATTACCAAAAGGTGCAGCTGTAAGCAACAGGCTAACTTGAGCAGCAGAGACTGGACTTTGAGAGCTAGCCGACCTATCTTTAACAGTTTCTGATCCTGTTGCCTCTGGGAGCAGATCACAGAACGTCCACACGAGGGCAGGTCAGGTACACTGGGTGAGGCTCTCTCCCGGCTGCTCTTCTTGCTTCCTTTATATCTGTATCTGAGATGATGGGGGAACAAAAGCAGGCTTCGGGCTGTGGCGTGGTTTCTGTGGTCTTGAATTCACTATTGCAGTATTAGCTCTTCATATGTGCCTTAAAGTACTGCTGTTTTAAAAAACTGTCAGAGAATAGTATTTACCACTTACTGTTCACAATAGCTGTAGGCAAAATAGATGCCATTGCAGCTTGTTGAGGGAGCAATTGTATGGAGTCCAGCAGGCGGGCAGGATACATGCCTTCTGTGAGACTCATCTGACTGGCAGCTTGCAGCCTTGAGTCAAAATCGACAACAAAGGCAATCAGCTCTTCACCCTCTGAGATGGCCTTGGTCGTGGTACACCAAAGCTGCCCTCCTACAGGAAACATAAAAGCAGAAAGATTTAATTGACAATATCAGATTCCAGAACTTAAAACATCAGTGCCATATCTTCACACTCGTGGTTGGTTCTTTTGTGTTTTGGTGNTTGTTTTTTTTTTTTTTTTTTTTTTTTTTTTTTGTGTGTGGTTTTTGGTTTTTTTTTTTTTGTTTTGTTTTTTTTTTTAATTTCTACGTTTTGTTCAAAGTAAAGAGGCATATAATTTTTACTTTTACTGTCCTCCTCCTATCAATATAGTAATTTTCATGTATAACGATAAAAACTTGGGGATAGTTTTCCCCTTTTCAGCATGAATATTCATTTTAATTTTTCATTTTGTCTCCAAAAAAATCAAGATACAGGTGAAAATAATTTATACAGCACTTTTCTCGTCATTATTTTCACCAAACTTCCTGTATATTTTTTCATAACTCCAAATTTATTTTATTTTGAATAGCAAATCACAGCTCAATAAAACCAGACAGCTGCAAGAAAGAAATCAGATTTCCTCTTAAGGGCGTTCTTCCCCTCCCTTATGTTTGTCACACTGTTTCTCTAAAAAACCTTCCCTTATGTAATATTCTTGGTAACATGACTGCTTTATCTCTGCTTATACTGACTGAACTTCCTGAAAAGAAGATATGCCAAAGATCTGTTTCATAAAGGCTTATTCAAATAAAGGTTTGTTTAAAAGGGGGGAGAAGTAGAAGAACTTTCATCAAGCAGTAAGATACACTATAGCAAATGTCACGTGTAGTGCATTAAAAAGAAAATTAACTATGCGAGTACATCTACTAATGTATTTGAATGCGATAGTGAATGCTCATTTATTTAACATGTTTAGACAGGCGAAGCACTTATATTGTGTTATCTACACTCTCAGGCCTAGATACATATCCAATACAGTTATGCCTGAAATAATGTTGCATACTTTATATGTTATAAAGCTTTTTTTTTTCCCCTCAGGTTTTGTATATATAGAAAAAGCTATACGTTGCATTCATTAGGCAAGCAAAAACTGTATTCGTTTTGATAAGTAATATTGCTCTGTTTATCTTTCGGCATAACTGCCTTTTCAACTGCACTTCATTTTTTTCTCCTCAACGAGATTATAGTTTTAAAACAACTTGTTGCAAAAATCTGGTAGAGGAGATAACAACAGTGTACGATATGCCACAGCTAAATGGAAGAATTAGGACATTGTTTTAGAGAAATCTTGGACAATTAATTAAACCAGTCTATTAGCTTTCAAAGATGAGCAAACAAAACAGCATCAGTGACAGTGTGTTTCAGTGGTAAAATACACCAAGCTTCCAGACCTCAAAATGGTGTAGAAGTGTCAAAGCAGAAGTGTCTTTGTATTCACTCTTCAGTAATATAGCAGCTGAAGGTGCTCCAAAGTTTACAAACAATTTAATGTTAGGGGACCAAAGCATACTAGCCTGCAAGTTTACTAGTTTACTAGCCTGCAAGGTTAGAGCACAAAATGGTGCAAATCTGAGTAATTTCCTTCAGAGAATAAGAAGATACAAAGTGAAGATAGTGCCATAAATGTCTACAAATGCAGAATCCTAATATCCATGCAAGAACTCAAACATTTGAAGAGCACATTCTGACTTATTGCCTGATATAACTAGTAAATATACAGAAGCTTTTAGAGCTCAACTGGTATAAAACCTGCTTAAGAGAGAACCAGGCTAAATTCCTCAAGTGTACTTAATTAGTCTTGTAGATAAAAATATGTGGAATACACACAGCAATTTGAGAGCCTGAAACTGGGTACTTCAACTGCAAACATTACACATTTCATTTTCCAGGAGGAACAGGGCTTCCATTATTAACATGCACTTCTATCTTATTTATATGCAGGTGTAATAATCAGCCAACATATTTTAGTATATTTTAACACAGAATAAGAGCTCTTTCTTGACTGTATTATTTATGGGATCTCTCAATAAAAATGAGTCACTGCAGAAGAACCAACTGAGACTTGCTTTATCCCAGCAAACATCTCAACATGCTGTACCCTTGGGGCGGGGGAAAAAAACAAACAAAAAAATCCAAACGCCAAAAATGATTACTGGGTCTCCAGCTGCAATCAGTCTGGATCTGCTAAAAGGCTGACTCAGTCTCCTGGTGTTAGAACTCCTCAGGGTGTTGATTCATGTCCAGCAGCAGATTAAACTCGGACAGCTGAAGCTAGCAGTGACCTCGGCTGTCTGATCCACCCAGCTCCTGCAGACTGTCACACCTACGGCAGGCACAGCCTGGTGGGATGTGTGACAGCTTTGGAAGCACAACAGTCTCTAGCTTGGCTTAATAAAGGAAATCAGAAGCCTGGAAGTTAAATCTACTCCTGCATATGAATACGAACCTTCAGCCCAGCAGGATTCAGATCCAAGAAACACATTGTTACTTTGTTTTCTCCCATCCCACTCTATAGAAAATTAGGTATTTAAGTGATCACGATATACATGCCCATGTTTTCATCAGCACATGATATTGTGTTAAATCCCCAGATGAACTCCCAAATGATGCATTCTTCCAGCTCCTGGAAATCAGTGTGACACCTTTGCAGCAACAGTCACCAACGGGGACAAGACATGGTGCAGTGCCCACTTGTCCCCTTTTACGCTTGTCTGCACAGGGTAAGGCAAGAGCTGCTGTCTTGAAAGATGTAAATTACTTTACTCCCCTTAATGCAGTGAATGCAAACATGCTGACCTTCATGCACAACATGAAGACTGTGGGCATCTTCATGAGCCTTCTACTGCACAGTCAAGGAAAGAGTAAAAGTCAGTCAAAAGTGACAGGAAGAGTACAGTCAAGTGCAGAGTACCCAGCAGAGGCTTCCGAATTTAATAGAAAGTTCCAGTCATGACTATCATATGAATTACTATGAATTACTATGCTGTCTAGACACCTTTGTCAGAGGTAAGAGCTTCCTGACAGGTGGCAGCTACAAATCAGGAAGAAAGTTCTTGCTTCCCTTAAAACATCTACAGGCTAAGACACAACTAACATATCTACAGCAATTTCTCAGGAGCAAAACAGCTTTTCATAAAGCAAAGGGCAGTGTTAACAACAGGTTTTCAAAAGGATAATATGAAAGCCTTAGTCAAGTACCAGTGGCGATGAGAAGGAGATGGAAAGATGTTTGCATGAAATATTTGCAAAGACATTAAGATTTCATAAAGAAACATAAATGACTGTTATTTATATGAGATGAAGTTCTGACTAAACTGGCTAGATCTTTTTAACCAACTGTTCTTGTTGTCAAAAAGGTTACAATAATGAAATTGTTCTACTGAAGTTTTACCAGGCCAAGTTTCTCAGTCCTAAGACAGACACAGGCATCAGAAGAAGAGAAAAAATTAATAATTAGATTAGTTTTAATATTAGGTGAGTCGTGACTGACTGACAGTGCCTCTGAAATAGTCATGGTTATACGATTTGGTTGGAAGGCAAGACAATGGTACACTGGTGATTTTGGGCCTGTTCCCCATAATGAATACACTGGTCACCCATTGTGGCAGAGTAGTAGAGAGAAGACTCTCAAATCAGGCACAAGAAGTATAATTCTGATTATGTAGAGGATTATGATTCGATTTATTGATAATACAGTATCTAAATATTGTCAATGCAGTAAATAATATAAGTAAGTCTAAAAGGTTATAACATAAACAGGTTTGGCTAGAAACATACAGTCTTTGGCCTTACAGAATGCACAGTTACAAAGCAGCAATGCACTCATTTAACTACTTTAGGATTTTATCTGCCGTTTGTTGACCAGATCTTAGAGCTTTTACTCACCGCTCCTGGAACTGGGTGTTCCTCATCTTTGGGCTGGACACACCCTGCAGGCGTTCCTTCAGGGAATCCGTTCGGAAGCTGCCTGCAACCTTGGGAGTCCACTTTGCCCAGCTGGCCCAGTCTCCAGCAGCACTTTATGCCCTTTTGTAGGCCGATGTGTGCCAAAGTCAATCACAATCACAGCTCCCCCATCTCTGGAATGCATTCATTATGCGAGCAATCCAGATAGTTCCTCCTGCAATTCCCACCTGGTGTTCCATTCTTAGGACAATTCCCACCTGGTGTTCTTATCTTAGGACGAATCATATTGCCTATCAGAGGCTACAGCAAGGGAAAGGGTGTGTGCCTGTATGGAGGATGAATGGGAAAAACTGACTATGTTTCATCACCATCGCATCACTTTATACTGAAAGGGGTCTTACTAGTTTTACCTGGTGGGTTAAGAAGGGTCTTACTCTTGTGCCAGTGCAGAAAGGAAGGTCTTAGATTAGCAGAACGCTTTGTATTGTATTGGTTTCTATCTAAGGTTAAACCAAAGAAATTTAGGTGATATATAACACATATATATAGAGAGAGAATAAAAATGTCTGTAAACTCTATGCATTTATTTGAACTCTTTTTCTAGTTCATATTGGATGGAATTAAAAATGCTCATTTATTTACTCATCGAAAGCTGAGAAAGTTAAAGAATATCATGCTGTGCAAACTAGAGCAAAAAATTACATTCCAATTGCATTGGCATGAGTTCGTCACCAAATGACATCAGTCACTGAAGCAGTTATCTGATACCTTCAGAGCTTCCACCAAATGGAAAGGTTATTTCAGGGTTCTCTTCTTTGTCTGCATCTTTCACTGCAAATATTTCTGCCGCTTGAAAAAAAGACCAACACCTTAAATAAAAAAACAAACAAACAAAACCCCACCCCAAATTAACAAAGCCCCCCCCCAAACCCAAACCCAAACCCCAACTTTCTATGAAAATGAAAGAGTAAGGTCCTGATCTCCCCGAAAAACTGTGGACTTACTGTTCTTTGTAATGTTTATAATCAAGATTCTTGTGCAAACAGATCTGGTTCCTAACAGGAAGCTTATAAATCATACTCATAATTGCTGTCAAAACTGCAGTGGAGTGTACTGCAAGTTTCGATAATAAAGAATAGAGTCACAGTTCAAACTTGATTACATTTTGGAAATTCATGCCGCTCTTACAAGAATCAGTGGTCTTAAATATCTTCTTCTCCTGCCAAATTCTTCACTTGCACTTTTTATTATTTATGAAATCAGTGTCTGCACAATGTCATGCAGACCTCTGCTGATAAACTCTAATTAAGATTAAGACAAGCCTTTTGGAAAGGATCCCATCATTAGCAAACATGATAAACACAAAAATACTCCCTACTTGTCAACCAGGAGCAATTCAGTAACCTAACAGTATTATCTGTTGCTAGGCTACAGGGCTGACAAAGCTTCAATTATATTGTATGGCCATACATATAGAATACTGTCTAAGAAAATGTATCTAATATAAAAGCATTTAACTTCATCCATGCTATCTGTAATTCACGGCTTCCCTCAATGGCAAAAAATCAGGTTAATAATTACATAGCATGCTGAAAAAATCTTAGCAATGTGTCATGTTTGCCTGGTTTTTTTTTTGAATTTATGTCTATGATTGATAGACATTTGCTTTGTAAAAATAATAAAATGCAAGCAATGGGATGCTGTAAACCAAAAGCATAGCTACATCTGGACTCATCAAGATATGGAATCACACTTAGTGTAAAAAATATATAGTAAATTGAACCAATTAAATCATACTTAGATGCAGTAATACTCTATCTTCTGTCTTCAGAATAAGGAGTAATGTGTGATAGATATGCATGCTAATGCAAAACTTTATGTAGGACAGACACCTAAAATAGAAAAGAACACCCTCGCTTTTTTTTAACAGCCCTTCATTTTTTTCTTCTAAATTTGATTTTTTTTTTTTTAAACAAAGCAATCTCTATTACATCTGGAATTAACAATTTGCTTTGAAAATATAACTAAAGCAATGGCCCTTCACCCATTTTGATTATCAGAACCCTATACCACTTCCGGGGAAGACACAGAATGCCACACAGTGAGCCTTCTGGTGGGCTGCTTTTTTTTCACTTATGCTTTGCAGACTTTAAGGAATGATCATTTGGAATTTGTGGATCACAGTCTGAAAATATATATATATATACGTGTATCAGGATATAGTCCAGGAGAAAAGAGCCTCAAAATAGATGAAACCACAAAGCCTCTCGATTGATACTGTTGCTTTTAGGAAAAGTGACTTAAGAAAGCAAGTAGCAAAAACTAGCATTTCCACTGAGTACAGCTGTTTCACTGATGAAGAAGCATAATGATGTATAAACATATTCAAAGGCAATCCCAGTTTTCCTGTCTTTAGTATCGTTGATTTTCATTGCTGAACCATCTGAGTCTAGTAGTTTTGACCCCCAAATGGCATATATCTTTCACAGAAGTTTAGGATATCAATGGTAATTTCTATTAAAACCAATATTCAATGCCAGTTAATTCAGAAGTATTACTTTTGTGTAAAATTTGTGCTTACTCGATTTGATTGCATTGCTGCAACAACATAATAGCTCATTTCCTGTACACATATCTTTTTGCAAGAAGGGTCAAAAGACTATCAGAATTTATTTAAACAACAGACTGTTACTCTTAGCAACTTCCAGGCACTGTAAACTGAATTAAACCTTCCTCTCCCAATGAAATATTCCAATTTGTAAAAAATGATGCTTTTAAGTAATGGTAATGGGGGTTGGAGTTAATTTATTATTTTCCCTCTTTTGTTGCACAGGTTAAGCATTTAAGAAAATTTGCATATCACAATAGGATGGGATCTTCATCTTTGGATTCCACCTTGTTCTCACCCACGGGATTGTGACGACTCAGCACAATGAATGCCATTTCAGTGGGCACAAGTTACTGGGCAGATCTCTAATTTTTGACATGAACAAAGTACATATGTCTATATGTAGACATATTGTTTAATAAAAAAATATAATTCATTCAAATCCAATACTGTTGAAATTTTTGACAGTAGAGTGGTACAAGGAACAGAACTTATAAATTATGTGTGCCCCTTCTTTGAAAAATGCTTTGGAGGTTTCTTTGTGCATTGGCAAATACAGTAGGAATATGAGTTATTGTGTGAATCCTCCTGCACAGCACCTGATAAAAGAATAAAGAGCTGTGACATATTCTTAAAACAATAGAGGAATTAAAGAGAAACAATGGGCCAGCTGCTTCATTAATACAATCAAAAGAGAGCCCAGCACAGAGGAGTCCAGATAATTAAGCACTACTCTTTTAGACCTCTTTTCTGTAATAAAATTGCTAAAAATTTATTAACTACTTCATAGTTGTTAGATAGATCTATGTACTTGTTTATTTAGGTTGATTAATGCCTTTTCAGTATTCTACAACATGCCAACTCATGGTTCATACAAGTTTTTGAATAAAATAATGTAAGAATATGTGATATGGATCTGTGCTATATACAGCAATAAATCAAAAGCATTTTGTGAACACTCTTTCCAGTTGCTAAATAATTCTTAGCATTTTTCACGTGTACACAAAATACATACTTTGCACAGCATTTTTGCTATTAATGCATTTTAATGCCAGGGTTCCAGCCATCTCTTTGTGAGGTGTCTTAAAAAATCACCCCTGCAAATTCAGACTTCTCAAACTCTCACAAAAAACTGCTTTAGTGCTACATTAATGAGGTTATTTTCTAGCATCTTCCATAATTCTTCCTTGTTTACTGATCAAAGGAGATTGCCAAAAGATACTTGACCTTTAATTTTAACTAACCCACTGCATATTATAAGCCTGCAGTATACTGACTCCAAAGAAGTGGAAAATCTATTATAGTCTATACAATTGGATCAATGGGCAAACCAATTCTGCTGCCACTTTTACTATTACCTTTGTGTTCAGCATAGAATATGGAGTCTTCTTAATTTTTAACTCACTGAACAAAAGGCAAAATGAAGGAACTGCAATGGTATTTTTCAGAACAAAACAAGAGAAAAATACTCAGCTTAAAGGCAAATTAAAATAAGGAGGCCTTAAAATCCCTGCATTTTGAGATACAAAATCTCTTTTCAGAAACAGGGAAGAAAATACTCCTTAGGAATATAGCTCTTACTCCTGCACTTGAGTCAACCTGAGCTTTGGGCCTGACTTCAGCTTAGTCATATGCTGACAGCTGACAGTGTATTCATCTGAATAGATGATTTTATAGTTAAAACTGTCAGGCATTATATAGCTGATAAAGAGCAAAAGAAAAATATGAAAGGAACTCGCCAGTCCTAGGGGAGAGAACTCCCAAACCTGGCATCTCGATGTCATTGTCAGGGGTAGGTCTTTTCCTTGTTGCAGTTCAACTATCACTCACATCACCATCTGTATTGCAGCAGCTTTTGAATTCACATTGCAAAAATCTTCATCAGCTGGACCCCAAATGGAGCACATTGTTTCTGAAGAGCAAGGAGCATAACAAACACTTAGATTTGGACCTCTTGTTTTTTCCACTGTTGTGTGCTTGCATTTTTTTTGTTTGGGGATTTCTATGTGTTTCCTCCAATTAAATGTTCACATGTAACTCAACAGAGTTCTATTAGGTAAAGAGGCAAAATAGATTAGTTCTCCGAAAATATTCACAGGAAAATAATGCGGTAATTTTATTTGCCATTTTCCCCCCTGATAGAGCTGTCACAGCTTATTTACCACAGGGGGAGACAGTTAAACCCATATCCTTAGAAGTTCTATGCATTTAAGAGGCTTATATATCTCTTCTGGGACCCTCGTTCAAATCCTGGGCTAATCAGAATGAATACATATCTTTCTATTAGATGGCTCTAAAAAGTCTTAGGTGATATCAGCTCCTGGTGGACGACAGTCCACAGCGTAAAACTATTAAATGTTTGGCACAAATGGCAATACTTACGGAATGAAGCTGAAAACTGTAATATCCTCCCACATCACAAGAAGTTAAGTCTGCTGCTCAGAGGTTGAAATTAAAACCTGCCACAAATGCTAAACCTGTTATATTTCCTTAATTCAGCATAAACTCAAACAAGGAAGTCGAAGGAGTTCTTTCCCAAGTTTAGCAATTTCTTCCTTTTTTTATTTCTCTTTTCTATGCTAATTCCTTTGTTTTGAATTGAGTGCTACACCTTTTTTACATTTGAATTAGGTCTCACTTGAGTGTTATTCCAGAATTTACTAATCCTTCAGAAAGGAAACGATAAAGAGCTTGGAGAAGAACGATAAACCCTTGCTGACATTGCCCACATTGCACTCCCATCACCGCTGCATAAGAGCTAGGACTTACTGTTACAGCACACTCATCTCCCCTTTTACTTTCTACAGGACTACTGAATGGGCACTCTCCAAAGAGCTTCCCAGGAGACATTCCCAGGTGACGCCCACAGCTCCCCCCAGCTTTTGTGGATGCACCAGGTTTCCGAGAGGGAGAAAATGGACCACTGAAACAAACTACTCGGAAGCAGTGCTTCAGATACACACATTCCTACAATCTGTGCTTCCGTAACAGCACAGCTGTAAGGTGACCTTTTTGTAGCCTTACAAACATAATCACGCCTGTGGATTGTCTTTTCAGAGTTATTTTGTGAGGCTGGAGTGTATGAAAAAACGAGGTGATTAAATGAGACAATAGCTATGCTTTAATGGCACCTCTTTCTTACAGGGAAAGCAGAGTACACTGTATCTTATCAATGGATTTTCTACTGTTTTACACCTGCTACTGTAGGGCTCATTTCTTGCCCCTGGGCAAATGCAGAATGAATGCCAGAGGTACCTGAGTGGGAGAAAGGATTATCCACCAGGAGCTGTAGTGATAGGTTGTATTTGTAAAGGAAACCAACACAACAAATATAAGGAGAAATGGGGAAGTTATGGCATGGTAAAAACAAACTAAGAAATACTGGTTATGAGATCTGGTTGCTTATTCAATACAGGGGCCATGCTCCAGAAAACCCTTACATCCGTGCAAGAAACAAAAGCCACCTTTGATAATGAACAAAAGCTGGATCATTTAGTTGAGTGCACTGTAACCCTGAGGAAACAGCTGCTATTATTGCGAGTTATCTTGGAACTTTCCTTGTGTTAACGTTCAGCTCACAGGCTGAAGTTCAGGAACTGGTTTACCTCAGTTGTAACAACCACGGAAGCAAAGCAGCACTTCTTGGTTCCAAAAAAAGTCTTGCTTCCACTTACACCATTAGAACGTTTTACACTGGCTGTCGGTGGAAACAAGACTGTGACAAATCAGTGTCTCTCTTACTAAACAAGCAACTAAGCAAAAGGCATTAAAAGTAGATTTGCATGCTTAGTATGGTCTTGAATGTAAATGCCATAGATGCTACAATAAGCATCTATCCCAGTCTCTTCTATTTTAAGAAGTACCTCATTTAAAAAAACAACCACCACCCACACACAAAACCCTACACCAATACCCCAGATTTCCTCCAAATGTGTTAAACCCAAGGTTTTGTAGTTCTGCCTTTTGAAGTAGAAGCTAGAAGTAAATTAACTGAAAACTCTAAACCATCAAAAGCATTTCCATCTTCCAAGCTATATACAGTGTCCAAGGTAAACAAGCTTTATAAACCACTGCCAGTCTCCCTGTTAGTTTATCTAGTGAGAGACTGTTAACAGCAGAAAGCAAAGACTGAGCTACTTCTGGTCACAATGGAACTAAAAACATATTATGTATGAGCAAATAGTAAAGATTCTTGCTGTACACACTAACATGGATTAACAATTAAGAAGGGTTCTGTATTTGATGATTCCTTCCAAAACAGGCTTAATAAGAAATATCAGTTTACTAAGCATCATACAGGTGCATAGGAGCTGCCATTCTGCTTGCCTGGTCAGCATGATTTCTAAATGGCCAGGAAAGAAGTGACTGTATACCCAAAGGCAAGCTGTCAAAATTCAGTTTGCAGCTGATAAACTGATTACAAAGCTGCTTAAGACTTTGCTTGTAAACAAAAGCATTTATCAACTAATAATTTGCAATAAACTGATGTAACTCCCAGCTGAGCCCCAAACTGTAATTGTCTTTACCATCTGCCTATTAAAATACCATTCTTCATCACCAAGCAGAAGCAGAAGGGAGAGAATCTCCAACAACTACATAACTTGCATACTTATAAATAATCTCTGAGCATTTCACACATTCATTATGATTGCCAGGTTTTGTATACTTCATTTTCTCTTTTTGAGAGGCAAAGAGGTGCTGTAAAGTGGCAGAAAAGAAATTAATAAATACAGCCTGGTACAAGAAAAAATTATGTAAATTCATCATACTCTGCAGTTTCTAATTTTTTTCTCTTTTTGCTACTCCATAGGAATATCATGATGGAAGCCCCCTCAAGCACAACTTTGCAGATTAAACTCTCAATTTCTTTTCAACTTGTCAGTTTTCATTACCTTTCTTTCTTATGCATTCACTTCTTACTGCTGCTTCAATGGGAAGCCAGTTAAAGCATACTGACTCCTTAGGGGGGAGTTTGCCAGGGTCTGAGGCATTCTGCAGGCTCCCTGGACCTCTACAGATCACCCTTAAGAGCATTTTGCCTATCTTGTTGAGAAGATGTCTGAAAATTAAACGAATTTACATGCTTTTATTTTCTAGCTATTGACAGCCTCAGTTCTGAGAAAGGTGGTAGAGTCTAGACAAAGTTCAAAATTAACCAGTGCAGATGCTCTAAAGCTGATACAATCCCAAAGGAAGAATCACTTTTTAAAACGCCTAAAATATTCAAGAATGAGAGGGGGGGGGAACAGGAGAATTGATACCATGCAGAGAACGGCAGCCCCTCAAGATGTGTCTGCATGAAAAATTGAATTTAACAGAGAATCACACTATGATTTTAGTTTATGATTTAGTCAATGCACTTGACTACATATTTCTGCAATCTGCACTCCCAGCCACCCACTGGTCTGAACCCAAGGCTGTGACCAGAGACCAACGATGAGATTACCTCTTAAAAATATCTGTAAAAATGCACAATGTTTTAAATGCCACTTGATTTCTCATTGACTTTCCAGATTCAGACTAGAACGATCTATCTAGCTGAAGTGAGGCTTTTCATGCATATGGAAAGCGTTCTATGTCATCACTGAGAGGAAAATGGGCAGCTAAAAGCAGAAGAGGAAGGTTCCTCCTATTAATTGCACTGAAATTCAAGAAACTAAAGGATGATCCTGTCACCCATGCTCACAGAAGCACTTTCCTTCACTGATAATCTCTGTACATCTTGTACTGCCTTTGTCTGATCCCGTGTTACTACTAGAGTTGCCTATAGAACCCCACTCCCAAGAATTCCAAAATGATATCAAACCACAAGACAGATTAGGACCCGTGGACTTACCTGTTTAAGATATATTCCATTCAAGACTACTACGCTTGTAAACTAAATTTTACGTGTATATAAATACATGTACTGACAAACACGAGGGCTGAACCAGGTCTCTGTACCTCAGTTTTTATCCACAGTATTGGGACAGGACCCAAACTGGGGTGAAACAGAGGAAAAAGTGAACAACAGCATGGATGGATACAGAAAACATATGTATGAAAATTGATTTATTTTTTAAATTTTGTAAAGAGTAATTTTTTTAAACACTAAAACATAGTGATAAAAAGCATCTTTCAAACCTCTGTAGTTTAAACTCACCATAAAAATTATGTCACCATAGAAGCACAGAGTGGCTTGGGTTACAAGAGACTTTAAAGACCACCTAGTTCCAACCCCCCTGCCATGGGCACGAACACGTTCCTCTAGACCAGCTGCTCAGAGCCTCATCCAGCCTGACCTTGAACGTTTCCCTGAACGGGGCATCCACAACTTCTCTGGGCAACCTGTGCCGACGCCCCACCACCCTCACAGCAAAGAATTGCAAACTTGAAGTAACTTGGTTGCATGAGATCCTTGGCGTGATAACGCTGAGTTATAAAAGTTAAAGAGTCAGAGTTTTAAAGACTTGTGTAACAATTACTTTTTAAAAAAATGTTTGAAAAATAAGCTGGAAAATATTGGAAGACCCTAAGCTGGAATTTAACATTCCTCTTGGTTACCACACGAAAGACAGCGGTACAAGACTTTGCCACTGAAATACCCGCGTTCCATCCAGCCCCGCGCGCCGCCTTTCCCGGGTTCCGGNCGCCGCCGGGGCTGATAACGCCGGAGCTGTCGGGAACTTTGATTAAATCCTCTCCACGCGCCCCCATGCTGCTCTCCCGACAGCCGCCCCGTGCTTTTCCTGTCACGACAGAGCGAGATGCAGGCGCTCCCGTGGCGGAGATGTGTCCCCTCACGGAGGGAGCCGGGCCACGCTCCCGCCGACGGTACCGGAGGTGATATTTTAAATAAACTGCCGGATTGGCGCGCGAAGCGAACAATATCTTTTGCAATGTTCTCTGCTCACCTGCACAGCATCCCTCTCTGCTCCGGAAGTAGCGCACAAGCCCAATGGGGCATTGCCCTGCGATCCCAACCCCGCTGCTCGGCTCCCCGCGCCCCTCCGCTCCCACCAAAAGTTTGCGGACAAGGAATCCAGGCTGTGATGGCACAGTAGTGAGGTAGGTATCGGTCTCTTCGCCCAGGCGACCAGCAGTAGGACAAGAGGGCACAGTCCTAAGCTGTGCCAGGGTAGGTTTAGGTCAGAAGTTAGGAGGCAGTTCTTCACAGAGGGAGTGATTGGGCATTGGAATGGGCTGCCCAGGGAGGTGGTGGAGTCACCATCACTGGAGGTGTTTAAGAGACTGGATGTGGCACTTAGTGCCATGGTCTAGTAGTCAAAGGTTGGACTTCATTATGTCAGAGGTATTTTCCAACCTAACTGATTCTGTGATTCTGTGATCCACACAAAGGCTGTGTTGGATGCTGAAGCCCTCAGGGAAGGTAAATTTTTAAGCAGAGCCAAGCTGTGACATGGCACTGTTGGACTGCGCCGTCCCCTCCTCTGTCTGCAGCCAGAGCACTCCTTGAGAGCCAGATGGGGAAGGCAACACAGGGTGACCTTTCTCAGCCCTTGCCTATAAGATGTTCATCGAGATAGCCTGTGCTTACCTACAACCATGTGGGTGCTTATTTCTGCTTAAATCATTCCCCTGCAAAACTGGAGAGTGAAAAGAAACAGCCAGGGCTGGAAACTATTCAACATCAGCCACTTCATAATATTTCTGTTGCTGAGCAAAAACAGCATTCCAGGGTGTGTGACTCCCATGGAAACACGTGGGAATTGTGATGTGAAAAGTTTGTGGAAACCTTTGAACACTTATCTCTGTCTCATAAGAGTAATGAAGAAATTTAATGTCAAGCATGCGGTTATCCCAAAAGAACTATCTGGCTTTTGGAGGAGCAGGGATTACATACTGAGGAGAAATTCTGCTAGCCCCATAGTGCTGGCATGAACCCCTGTGTCCTGGCTGGCCCCTTCTTAGAACCGCGCAAAATGTTAAGAGGAATGGTATGAGGCTACTCTAAGTAAAAGAGTCACAGAGATTAAAGAAAAGTTCTATTAAATGTTTGGGATGCTCCTGGGAATAGATTTTTAAGAAACAGAATGAAAGAACTGGCAGCAATTACCTATCAAGCCTCCCAGTCTGCTTAGAAATCTACCCTGCTGATAAGGGTGTTCTCATGATCACCTCCTGACCTCCCCCACTGATGAACCATGTCTGCACTTCTCTGACCAGTCCTACTGGACACTAAATGCTATCTAATACCTCTCTTCCTTTTTAACCAGGACGAAGTATAATGAACAACTTGGAATCTCTCTGGGCTATGGAAAGGGAATACAATCTGGCATCATGGAAAAATGCAGTTTATCATTGCCTAACCTACATATGACTGAGACCAAAATACGGTCTCTTGAATGCTAGCCAGTTTACAAGAAGTGAACCTCACAGTATTCACAACCTGCTTGAGATGCTTCACTGTCTCATATCTTTTTGTTCTGCTAATAGTTAGCACTCAGATGGACAAGCATCTCCATATACGACTCGGAATCACTAAAATGCTCTATTACTTTCTCCCTTAATGTGTGTATTCTTGGTCTTGAGAGGATGATCCTGTACTATCCTATCTCAAAAAATGCGTCCTCATACTTCTTTATTAAGACACTGGAAAAGTCAATGCTCTCTGTGCCCTGGAAGTGGAAACAGGATTTAGTGCCTATCTTCATAATGGAAAATATTGCCCATGTGTACAAGAGACGGTTTAGGTCTATTTTCCCAGTTCTGGGAAATACTGCTTGACATAACAATATAAAATGCCTTTCAGTGTAGCTTCTTAGTCTATGTTTAAGTCTTTTTAGCAATGGAGTTCTCAGTTGGTAACTTCCTCCTGTTTAATTCTCTTTTCTCATTTTCTTTCCCATCTGCTGTCAGCCCTGTACTCCACGTTCTTGGTTTTCATTAAACACAAACTGATAAAATATTAGCTGATTATTTCTTAATCTATATGCCAGTCAGGTAACACATACACTGTAGCACATGTATACATGCACAACTATCTGACTTACTGGCCATTACAAGAATTCTCTCAAGTCTTCAGTGTGATCAGTCTGCTGGGATGAAATTCAGCTGAAGAGATAGTTATTTTTAAAGTTGAAGACTTTTTTGCACAGGTACACTGCAGGTGGTCTGATGACATTACTTAATGGCACTACCAGACACATGCAAACTGTGTATAAGATACTGTGCCTTGTATCCTTCAGTTATCAATTCAGGATAGTTCTACACAAGTCATCTTTCTGAATCTGAATTAACACTTTATCTCACTGCTCATTTACCTGTGCATGGTATTATTAGCTGAATTAATTGCACAGACAGGTGAAGAGTGAATAATGGTGGAGAAATGGAAATAGCTGTAGTTGTAAATTTTTTTTTTTTTTTTTAAAAAAGCTTTATTTGGGCTGCTTTTGACAGGTCATTCAAGACTATTCAGCTTCTTGACCTGAAGTCCTCTTTGTATAATTGCATGCCTTTTAAATGTTACTCAGATATCTGATTTATATCTGAAAGATACATCCAGTTCTCTGGAAATGGAAGTGTGCCAAGATAACATATTTGAATAGGAATTTAAAGAAAAGAGTTGGTAGTACCAGCATTTCTAGCATGAACAACTTATTGAGAAGTGCATAACTCATTGCAGGAGAAAATGATATAAAATGGACAAACAATGGCTTTTTGGGGAAAGCAAACACAGCATTTTGAGAGGAAGACAAAGGAGAATAGAAAAGAGAAGTATGAAGGATTTAACAGGTAAGAATGAGAGGCTTAAATATACTATGTGATGATAAAAGGATCAACTGAGGATTTAAGAGGGCATAGCTGGGCATATTTTAAGTGAGTTAAATTATCTTTTCAATAGTCTTTTGCAGGTGCTAGAAAGGTCTGAGCAGAACTTTAGGCACTGGGCAAAAATGGAGAATCTGAGGGAATTTCAAATGGGTCTGCTGATGGGCACATGTGCACTTACAGAACAGCTCTCTACTCTCCTGCTATGGGCAATGGCAAAGAGGTGCTCAGAGAGGGCTCTTAAAGTACATTTGTAAAATGTAATTAATATAAGGGATATGAAAACTATTACCTGAAAAAAACCACCAAGTTTCTTTCTGATTCTTTCATTATTAATTATTATTAATAATTAAATATCCTTGGTTTACGTATTCAGGACACGTCCAGACAGGTTCCTGCCCCAAGGAGTTTGCTGTGGAAAGGTCAGATTTCAAAAACCTTTATTTATAATAACAAGTGCTTAATCTGCACATAACTATCAACTATTTACATAAATAACACCATTTTATGTCAGTCTTATGTGTAGACTTTGGCCCCCAAACTGACAGGAGATGACAAAGAAAGAACAGGAGACAAATGACAGAAATGACCTGTGTAATGGCAATGAAAATGGATAAACATCCATGTGTGGGGTAGATTAAGCAATATGCCTGCTAGTGGGTACAGATCCCACTAATTCCTTTGTGAGAACTTGTAGAGTCCTTAGCTACAGGACTTTTAATTTTTACTGGATTGATCTGTGTATCTGAAAGAGCAGTGTCCAGGAAGAGGCTAGGGGTAGTGGATAATTCTCCAAGGCCAGCAGAAAGGTATGAGTTTCGATGATGGATTTGAAGGAAAAGTTGCAAATACTCTCATCCGCACAGATTGTCTACTTTTTCCCCAATGTAAATCATTATATTTCTTGCCCCAGTTTTTTATCAAAATCGCTTCCAACTTATTTCAGTCTGTCACAATAATATTTTCATATGAGGAGTGTTGTAACCTAATTCCTTCATTTGAATAATACATTCATTTTTAATTACTGCAACTTGATCTCAGATTATTCAAATAACTGTTTCATTTTTTATGCTTACCCTGACCCCAGTGTATTTATAGGCTTTTATCCTTACCTGATACCAGTGTAATGTAATTATAGATTGTATTTTAATCATCTACTATATCCTAGTGAGTTTGTTTAAATCACTCCAATCCAGAGTCTTTTATTTCTATGCCTTTTAAAATTCTACAATGGCATTCTCATTGCATAAAAGCAATATTTTTGTAGTTTACTACAATGAATGAACATTTTGCATGCATTGCTGGCCATGTTTCTAATTTAAATTTTAAAAAGTCACTATAGAGAACTCTATGTAAAATGAAATCCTGACTCGTAAACAGGCATGGGACAGCTCATCACTTCAAATCTCTGTTCATAGCTCCTATTTGCTCTCTAACATAACAAGAAATGCAGCAGAAAAAGAAATGAAATTCTTTTTTCTCCTACCAAAAATAAAAGTATACCTTGTGCTAAGAATTGACAAAATATTTATCTTTTTTGCTCACAGGCACCAAATGTTTGCAAGTTATTTTACTTGTATTAGAAAGAATTCCACGTACTATCCAGAAGATAAATTGCTAAGGTGGGCCACTTTATCATTAGTCATGGCCTCATTTTGATTCCCAGGGTTACCAGTTCTCTTTAAGAAACATTTAACTCTTGGAAGTTTTGCATATTCTGAGATGGCTCAGTTTTGCTTAATGATAATTTTAAAAGCAATAGTAATTGTTCTGGTTGTTGGTTTTTGTGGTTTTTTTTTCCCCATTTCTTAATGCTGATTGAGGAGTCCCCCTTTCCTTAACCTTTTGTGTTGCTTCAGGATTCTGATGTAGAATGGGGTCAGAAATCAGACAGATGAAGCTCCTCACGTTTCCACATCTGCCCAAGTACCAGTATCTTTCTGGCCATCAAATTGATTGGTTTGGAGATAATTGCCACTGCTCTAGTCAAACTTTGCCCTTTTTTTGAGCATCCTTTTTTCCTGTGATGACATCTAGCAGCAAACATACACTCTAACACACCTTAGAATGTCCTCACAACATGCCCTCAGTTGCAGCCTATGCATTTTTCTACAGAATGATGTAATACCCTAAGATACTTCTGAATTAAGCCTTCAGCCCAGCAGTGTGGTGCAACCAATGATACTGTTCCTGAAGTTGAATCTGTGCCTAATGTACACAGAAGAGGTGGAAAAATAATCAAGAGAACAAAAAAAATTATCAAAGCTATTAATAAATCTGATGGTTTGTGGCCACTTATTGCTGGGTCATGTTAGGGAAAGGGGACTGTATGTGTGCTGCTAAAATTCATGTCATTTGTATTCTCCCCATCCCTTCTTTCTTAAATGTGTAACTAATTTTTAACTTCAAGTACCTTTATCTTCTGTTCCTTTCTATTCTCCATGTGTGTCCATCCCCTGCTGTTTCCTCTATGAAAATGTCACTTTCAAATCTGATCACTCCTAGTTTCTAGGAAATAAGGGTCTAAAAGGCAGAGAAACATGATCCAGACTGATGTCTGTTGAAAGGACAGGTAAGAAATGGGCATTAGCTACTTAAAAGTATAAATAAAGTGTCATTTTTAACTCCTACCTCCTTTAACAGATTATCTCAGTCACACTTAAGAACTGCCCAACGTGTTATTTGTGACAAAGGAATTGTGACTAATACCTTGATCTAATGAAAAGAAATACGGTCCCATAATATTAAAAAAAAAAAGTAAATAAGAACAGGAACTATGGGTTTATTGAATATAATCACTGAGTAAAATGAATTATTCTGCTTTTCCAAGATCCAGGCAGAGGAGCATGTTTCCCTCTGGGATTTCTGTTACCATTTGGTCTAATATTCATTTTGCCTATAATAATACAAGCTTCATTAAAGGAGTAAAACAGCAATTGTCTCCTTGAGATCAAAGGACAATCTGTTAAATAAAAGCAGTCAGATCTCAAGAAGGAAATAGCAGGAAAAGTTTCAACTAAATTTTATGGCAAATCAAAATGTAAATTGTAATTTCACAAGGAAGACACAGAGCACAAAATTAACTTTGTAAAGACATGGAAAGTGGATATGTTGATCTTAGAAATTTGTACAGATACTGAATACTTATCTATCAGTGGCATTTCCAACTATAAGACTTCATGATGAAAAATGATGCCTGACTAAGAGTACTGGTCTTAAGGAATTACCATTAAACAAGAACCATTGCTTATCAGATAAATTATCTGACTCATCTAGCTTCTACTTAACTGATCTTGTATTCAAAAAATATATCTGTATAGCAAAAAAAAAATCAATCCATCAATCATCAACAACCATTCCTCAAATCTTGACAACATAGTACCTTTTTAAAAATCTGTCAAATAATACCTAATATTATTTCTGAAGCTATACTTCACTGGAATAGGATCTCTCTTGCCTAGTTTCAGCATTGGTTTCTCTGAATCCTGCAACAAAATCAGTGCACCTACATTTAACTAAACATTGAGCACTACAGAGCTTATCACTGAAGAAAGTACTTCAGAGAAACAGACATGCTAAAAATCAAAGCTTTCCTGAAAGAAATCCGTCTCTAAAAAAGATGTGTGTTGACCAAGCCAAGAGAGAATCAGGAATGCAAACTCCTCTCTAGTGAGACATTCTCATAGGACACGGGGCAGTCCTGAAAGCAGGCAGTGCCAGCCAGCAGACTGGGCCAGCTGTGGGCAGTAAATGAACCCTTCATGCACATCGATGTGTTCTAACATCTCCCCCATATTTCTTTGAGAAAAACTGTAGCAAAAGTAGCATTGGGAACCTTTATTCTTGCAGGTTTTATTTCCTTTCTGTAAAAGGCACAGGGTAGAGTCATGAACTTCAATTTCAATCTGCCACTGCCAAAGTAACCCAATCTCTAACTTATTTCAATCTGCTTATTGAGCTTTGTCCTTATACTAATCAAGAAAAAAAAATTAACAGAAATTATTCTGAGGAAGAACTCAAAAGAAATAAAATCCCCCTGAACATACCTTAATTCTAGTCTTCTGAAAGGCTTGTGTTTATAATAATTAGCAAAAAAGATTTTTGAACCATTTTTGTCAATATTTTTTACACAATTTGCAAATGACATTTCTTAAATGTGTTCAGCATTCATCAGATCATGGGTCTGGAGTACTACCTTATAAAGGACAGTAATGCTTGTATTACCTGGTGCCTTTATATACCTGCCAGGGAGTGATCTGCTAACATCAATCAACATACCACATAGACTCCCCAAGTGTCATTTATAGCTTAATGCATTCACAAAGCATTGTGAAGTGCATTGATGACTTTGAGTAAGAAAGGCTAAATCATAATTACTATTGCCTCATTAAAAAACTTTGCATTTGATTCTCCACTAGACCAGTCAAATAAATGTCTGGTATTCCTATACCATGATAAACCAATGTAAATAATGGATGGACATCTGTAGACAAGATTACATGTTTTGATTTTGAATGGAAAATTAATGACAAACTCCCACTTTGCAAAGTTTGTGAAATCCACCTAGTTGGAGCCTTCTGTAGCCTTCCTTCTGTATTTAAAATGCAACACACACATAAAAAATAAAGCAATATGAAAGAAATCAATGCTGATGTCTCAGCAGTAATTTAGTAAAAATATACGTCAAAGAAAAAAATTAAAAATCTTATTCATCACCAATTAAAAAAATAAATACAATGCTACTAAATACAAGTAGATAAATTTAACGAAAATTCTAGTTTAATGATTTCACATTCTAGGATTTTGTTTATGCATCAAAGTGGTTTCTATCAGATGGAAAACATGAATATTAGATGCCTTTTTTGACACCCATGATTCATATTTGCCTCTGGCACAATTAGGAGTGGGGACCTTGGTAATAAAATCTTTTCACAACATACTAGCTTGGTTTAAACCAGCTAAAATACTTCTGCTGTCATTACAGTGTCTATTATTTTAAAACAAGCTATTTATTATGAAATGTGTGACAGTTTTGCACTTTTTTTTTTTTGTAAAAAAAAGGTATAGCACAACATACTCTGTGACAACAGGAGTCTCTTTTAGGAGATGGGCAGTTCAGCTTTCATTAGACATTGCAAAGTGTCCCAAGTTTCTACTGATTCAGCTTTCCTGTCAGCAGATTTTTGCACTGTCTGTGATGCAGTAAGATCTATGTTGTTCAGCTACAATGTCATTTGAAACAGTATTTACTAGGAAATACACCAGAAACACTAAATTGTGCCATTGGATAGCCAATAGAAGTTAATGATTTACTTCATAACTGAGTCTTGCTAGAGTGGAGTGAGTGATCCAGAAGCAATGGCCTTTATTTCCATTTTACCAAGACCTTAAATTACATAGTTGTCATCTCCCTATTTTGTAGTTAACATATCCCTTGACTTTAGCGAAACAGAATTTGTTCCAACCCATACCAATAGGTTCAGACAATTGGTACAGAATGCCACTCAAACATTCTTGGATAGGAATTTCATCCCTAATAATCAAACTTGATACACATACTGGTTCTTTGGCATGTCTATCATCATGGCCATCTGTTAGGTGGAATTGTGCCTGCTAAAAAGGAGATATGCCAGTTTTAACATGATATAGGTGCCATCAGAATGTAAGTGATGAAGGAAAAGACTCTAGAATATGGCAGTAATCAGTCTTCTGCAGAAAGATGCTCTGGATAGCAACCCAACTGTTAGGAATATTGTATTGATATACATTATAATTAGGACCTTTGGTTGACTTTTTGATCTCTGTCCACCCTGTCTGGATGCCTGTCTTTACACTGCAGCATTAGTGTTTTGTGTTCTGTGCTTGCTGAATGAAACACACATCTTTTTCATCTACTATCACAGCCTAATCACATTAAATAGCCTAATTTGAAGGCCAATTGACAGATGACAATTGCTTTTACACCTTTTAAAATTAGAAGTGATGCTGGTATTTTTAAGAATAAATACTTTTAAGAATTAAACATGATCCTGCTTATTATCCTTCCTTGTAAATGTCTTTGAAGGGTCTCCTTTACTAATGTTTCTGGTAAAAACCACAACTCAGAAGTATTTCTGCTGTCTGATATTCTTCATAGGAAAATTACTTCTCTTTACAGTCACTGTGCTACTGCATCTTCTTTAGAAAGATAAAAAATACCCTGGTAGAACAGTGTGTGGTCTATCTAGTGCAAACTCTTTCTCTAGAGTGGCAACAGACAGTGTTATTTAGTAAAAATATGAGAACTTGGCCTCCTTCTGCAGTTCATTCCCCTAAGAGTTCCCAAGCATGCACATGGATTAGAAATGTTAGTGGGTACATCCTCTTAGTACCATTTACAGATCTGTTGTCCAAGAATTTGTCCGGTCTCTCTCTGAACCTGCTGATACTGTCTGCTTTCACAGGCTCCTGTGGCATCAAGTTCACAGAGTTAACTTGCTGCTGTGATAATCTGTTTTAAATTGTTCTTCTCCCAGTTTCCTGTAGCACTGCAGGATTTGAGGAATAACAGTTCTTCATTCACTTTATCCAACAGCTTCAAGATTTAGTAAGCCTTTATCAAATTTCCCCCTCAGCTTTCTCTTCACCAGATGGAGAAGTCTCAGATTTTTTTGTCTATTGTCATAAGATAGCTGCTCCCTTGATCACTGCAGTTGCCCTTCCTCAGCTGTGATCAGAGCCACACGCAGTACTGAAGATCTGGGTGCACTCAGCTTTCATATATGGCAAACTGACAGCTTCTGTCTTGTTTTAAAACAAGTATAGGCTTCTGTGATCTGCAGCAGGATGGTGGCTTTGGGACTCTGATAAAGCTGCATAGTGTCACTGAAATAAAACTGTTTGGTACTTTAGCTTTCATAGTATACAAAGGGCCATAGCATTTCACACCAGGGATAATGTAGCTATGCACTAAGCCATATGATCATACTAATGGTGAAAGGCTCCACAGTAAGTGTACACGTAATTTATAATATTAATCAGTTATGATATATACAGCTTCAAACATACTAAGAACTTTTCGGTTAAATATATACCTAATGCATATTTTCTGTACTTCAGAAGCTACATGAAAACGCTGAGTAAATTTCTGCTTAGCCATAGAAGACTGGAGAATGAACATTTAATACTAATTTGCTCACCAAAGTTTTCTACAAGAAATTCTCCACACAATTTCCATTTGAACATGCTGGTCTAATAGCAGAATTTCTTTGTGAAGCAAAATAGATCTCTGAGAATGTTTTTGACTCCATAAAGTGTCAGCCCTTCTTTAGGCCTAAACCTGCAGCCAACAGAGTCGTAAGAAACCTCTGGTCCTAATTTGTTTCTTAATCTGGTGCCAGCTCCTGCTGATACATCTGCTCATTCTTTTTCAGCTCCCTAAGTTACTGGATAGGCAATCTCTTTCAACAGGTGAGATCCTTTCAGCCAGTGTAGCAGCTGGGGCACATCCGTGTGGATTAATGGCACCTGAAACATGCCATTCTCAATATCACAGATGATTGTTCTTCTCCCAGCTTGGCTTTCCAAGATGATACCACTGTGCCAGTGCTCAGAGGAGAAGACCTGCTGTCTCTTCTGTTTTGCTTGACTACAGCTTTGGAGAAGAATGTATTACCAATAAAATTGTGTTCTCTTTTAAGCTTGGCACCATCCTTGGTAAGATATTTGAGTTTCAAGGTTAAAAGCTTATTACTAAATGCAGGCTTGGTGTGTTACATAAACCTGAAACAAATACAGGTGTTTATATTAGATATTTTGGAAGTAAGAATTTCAGCATGGTTTTCACCAGTACTCTGAACTGGTAATAACAGCAAGTTTCTGCCATACTCCCTAAAACTTGTTTCATAGAAAAAATCAAAGTATAAGACTTGTATGATACCTCTCCAATATATGTCACCTGTGGCAAATATTACAAATGCTTAACATAGCTATTTACTCTTCCTTGTCATATGTGTAAAATTCCACGTGTACATACTGTATCTAGTGTAGGAAACATAGGATGCAGAAGAATAGGAGCTCCTTTTCTGACTGAATGAATCTATTTGAGGCCCTGAATTTGCAAAGAAAGACAGTATTTATTGGTGCACAAACCTGCTTTTAGAAATAATCAAATTCCTAGGGAGAAGAAAAAAAGATACATACTGTCTGCAGGCATGGAAAAGCAACAAATTCATGTTGCCAAAAAACACATCAAAGAACTGGAAAATACACTGTTTTCCTAAAAAACATACATATCAGCAGCCTACAAAGTTGTTTTTGTCAAACTAAAATGTCATTATCCGAGGAATTATTGATGAAACCTTAACTATGATCTACGTAATAATAAAGACTGACAGTTGCACAGCTTCAGGAAGAAAAATTACATCAAAGGTCTTCTCTCACCTAGGTGTAAATATCATGACATCGAGTAACATGACTGTCCACTGGAACTAACACACCATAGAAATGAGTGTGATAGATAGCTGAGCAGATTGTCAGAGCCCCAAAGGAAAGGCATTGGTGTTCAAAATGGTGATTTTCTGTGTTTACTGTGTCCAAACTAAGTTCAGATTTTACCCTAAAAATCAAGTGATATCAGCATTAAGAGATGTTTACTCTAAGTGTGAAAAGTATATCAAGCTGAGCAGTAGTAGGTAGCAGGAAAATAAGAGCAAGATGGATTTTTTTTTCCTGTTCTGATTCAGTTTGGTTTGCTGAATGCCATATCACTGGCTCTTAAAGGAAGACTCATCACTCAGAACAGAATAAAATCAAGTCTGAAGAATAGCCCCCAACTGCTCTTTTATTATAAAAAATAGGTTATATATAAAATATCCATTAATTTGTCTTGCAAATAAAAAATGTTAAATTGAACAATAAAATATTTGACCACTACATTACATTTTCAGTCATAAATACAACTATCATAACCTTCTTTTTTTATAGGACAAGAGCCCTGTTTTTATTAGACTTGGCGTCAAGGTAAACTTAGAAAGTGTAATGGAAGACTTGTGAATGTGTATTTTAAGGTCACAAGTGTGTGATTAATTTTGAATATACTGAAATTCCATATATGTATTTACATTTGTATGTGTGTGTGCATATATTTCCTATTTATATATACACCTGTATACACACACGCATACATAGCTCATGAGACTCAGCAAAGCCAGAAAAGGAAATAAAAGTGATATTAACCTTTAACATAAAGGGTATAACCCTAAACTACCAATCATTCTCCTCTGAACTACAGCAGCATAGAATAGAACACAATAGGCTGCCAAGTGTGTTAACTATGGATTTTAGATTGAAATTAGGAGATGGGGAAAGAAGAAAGCTCATTGTTCTCACTCAATGATTTTAATTAATAAAAAGAATGAAATAGATGACAAACTCAGTTTCCAAATAACAAGGGCCATTCAATATTTATTTACCTGGCTGTGGTGGATCTCTGTATTTGAATAAACAGGTAATAATGTCTTTGTTTTCTTGTTAGAGGTCTGTTACACAGTCTGGGTATCAGATGGACTCATTTCGAACTTGAAAATACAATCTTGTTTCATACACTTGGTGCTGACTTGAAATTTCAGGTTACTAGCTTTGTTTAAATATCAATTGTACAAGTTGCAATGTAACAAAATATATATTAGCTGAAGCCAGGCCTTCATAGCAGCTCCTATTGTTTGCATGAAAAATGCATTGACTATAGTAATACGAGAGTAAATGTGCTGTATGCTGAAAAATTCTGTCACTTTCTATTAGCTGTAAATTATCGACTAGTATAAACCCTAATTTCATTTGTCACATTCTGTTGCATTGCTGCTCTTCCTTGTTCCCATTCTGTCATTCTGGCAGGCCCACTCTGCCCCAGGTATCACGGCATCGCCATCTGCACCCGACATCTGTCTCTCTATTGATCACACGGGTTTAGCACTTGATCAAACAGAGCACGACAGAATACATCTCTTTTTGCAGTACTGCCAATGCCAACTGCTGCATGAAATCTATTACAAAAGCATTCTTTTACCTAGTTTCTGAAACTGCATATAGCTTTCTCTTGTTTTAGAAAATTCTTAGATTGGTTTTCTTTCTTTAACTCTCTGTCATTTATTGCAGAGAAAGGAAAAACCAAGAAATTTTCTTTTCATCCCAGAGTATGCAGACTAAGAAATTAGACTATATGAATTATTTATTAAAAGAAATGATTCCATTAATTCACATTTTGTTATTAAACATAAGTTTTAATTTTACTGGAAAATTATGGTATAGGATAGACTAAACAAACACCTCAGAGAGCCTTAGCTGTCTGTATTTTATATGGCTCACTCTACCAAGTGACTTGGAGAGCTAAGAAAGGTACAGAACAACTTGCTCAATCTGTGAGGAAAAAAATGGTGCATCTGAGGACTGATCTGGCATGCTGACCTGCAGAACAGACAACAGAAAATTCTTGGCACCAGAGTATGTCTGAAATCACATTTCCTTCTGTAAATGAAATACACATAACCAAGTCTGGGCACCAGGTGCCTCCATTCTTTTGTGAACAAGAGCAAGGAACTCTTTTCTGAGTGCTTAAATAAGCAGCACTGATGCTTTAAGAAGGCATCCACTACATTTTGCATAGGTATTCCCTTAGAGTGATACGAGAACTCAGGCTAATCCAAGATGCTCATCTCAGAGGTTTTAATACACCACTTGCAGAAGCTGAACATTTGGCTTCTTTCACGGGATGAACTGCAAAAAAACCCCACAGTAGCAAGCTCACAGTACTCTTCCTCCAAATTGTCTGTGACCAATTCTGAAACCAAACTGAAATAAAATTACCTTGAACTTCATAAAATTAAGCTTGACCTTCATAAAATTAAGCTTCTTCATCAGTAAAATCACCAGCATTGACATAGATGATACTATGAATTAACTGTCTCGGGAGAAAGGTCTATACAGGTATTGTGCAGTTAACAAGCTGCAATGCCACTCTGCATCCTTGCAGAATAATTAGAAATGATTTAAAAAAAAAAAAAGGTGAAATTCCCAAACTGTATCCAATTTCCATGGTCTTGGATATACTTATGACAAACAAGACGTTCTCAGCACTTAACGACTTTAACTGTGAAATTCCCAATGATTTTATGAGAAGTTCTTTTGTAAGTTCTCAAGTAGAGAGAAGTACTGCTAGTCATAAAAAATGGCACACAAAAAGCTAAGAAATTAAATTATGGACTAGCAGGAGCCACAAGAACAATGTATCTGCTTCTCAAACACAGCATTAGGGATTAACAGCACCTAGGTATTTTATGATAAAGTCTTCATGCTTTCTACAGGTGGATACCATATTTCTGTCAATCATAATGTATTTTAAATTCACTGGGTAAACAAAAAAGACATGCACTTTCTGAAAACAAATGTTGACTTTCTATTTACAAACTGTTCAATAACCCAATAACCACATGCTGTTTTCCTTATTTATGCTACTTTGTCAAATTGTGCTGAACAAAATTTGTTGTTACAAGCAATCAGATTAAATGTACCCCAACCAAAATCATGAACGTTAAAAGACTATTTTCCTTGTTTCAACTGTTGTAGCTAGTACAACACAGGAATTAGACCGGGATCTAGCAATGTATTATTCATTAGATTTTTTTTGTAGCCAAATACATTAGAGTATATAGTCATACCAACAAATTAATATTTTAGAGCTAATTGAAATTGTTCTTCCTATAAAGATTAAGCTTCTTCCCACCCTACACACTTCAGTCATTAAAATAACACTTTTAATGCCTTGTCTAAATGATGTCTCACATTAATGCAAAGCTATATTAAAGCACTCAAATGACCAGTTCTTTTGTAATGCATTCTATATGATCAGACACTGGGTCAAATCTGGGCAGTGTGTATGAAGTGGTATCAAGTGGAAGCTAATTAAAATATATTCTCTATAGAACTTTACAGAAAAAAGAGAACAGCAATCATCAGAAGGTAGAGCCTGAAAATGGCATTTCTTAAAGGCTTGCAATATGATTTATTCTATTTGCATGAGGATATTTTTTGAAATAAAGGCTTAAGATGGCATGAATACCTCGATTACAAGGTACCTTATTTTATTCTTGATAATCTCAGTGATAACCTGTTTCTGGTTTGTCTTTTTCCTTGCCCAAATCCATGAAATACAGTAAAATTTTTTTTTTTACTGATTTTTTAATCTAAGTTTCACAACATAAAATTTGATTCTTCTTAAGATAGCTTAACAGTTTTCTTCTCTATTGTACTTTTACTGATTCAGGGAAGAGGAAAAAAATATGGCAAAAATTCTCATGATATCTCCACATTACCCAAGAGGAAAGGCTTTCGTGATTTGCTGCCATTTCGTGCTTAAATGTAGGTAGATATGTAGGAGGCACAGAAGGAGGCTATAGTCAAGCTTGCAGAGTTAGCAAGGAGCAATTAGACTGCATTTGTTCAGGCTTTGGTCATTTTGTCAGATAAGGCATCAATCCCCCTTATCCACTGACTTAATCTCTTTTAAAAAAAAAAAAAATTATGAATTTCAGGGTTGTGGGTGTTAAGAAGATGGATGAAGCATTTTCTAGGGATAAGATGTGGATCTTTTGTCTGATCTACCACAGTAATTCTTACAGAAAAATGATAATAATAAAAAAAACCCAAAATGAACTTTTTAGTCCCATCCAGTGTGCCAAATTTACTATATCTACACAAAATATGGTGATGTAAGCATAAATATTGATTTTTCTTTTTTTGAAAAAAAATCTTCATTAAACTAACTGTTTATCTGTGGAAAAACCTTTGCTTTCTCATAAATCTGATTGTGACAGACAGTCCATAGCATGGTAATGGTAAGTGTGCATTTTTTAAAAGGCCTGTGGGGATGCTTTTTCCCCCCCCTTAGCTCTCCTCTTAATTTGTTATTATTGGAGTGATTATTTGGATGTGAACCAAATTACAAGTCTAAAACCAGGACTTCTCATTTGTGCTCACACTCCTATGCTTCAGCTGTGGTGTTTCATGCAGAAGATGTGCCTGCACTGCAGTAAACCATCCTGACTGATGCAAACATACCCATGCTCCTTTTAATTTTTTTATAGTTTTGCGTTTTTCTTTTTTGATGGTTTAACTGCTGTAATCGAGAAAGTGGCATCTGTGTTTTAGTGGGAGCCTTGGCAGCCTGGGCAGCCGGGACTGGAAGAGAGCAGAGTTTTTCACCTTTCTGTCACTACATCTACACCAGCTTCAGTAACTGCACTGTAGACTTATGTCAAGAATGAAAACGAAGAACTTACTTTTAGCTGGAAAAAAATCTGAAAAAATGCCATTTGCCTGTATTAATAATTGGTAATAGATAAATGTAGTTTTCATAGTTCACAACTCCTGTCCTTTGCCTTACAACTCTCAGGGGAGGCTTCCTCCTCCCCTTTTCCTCAGCAGCACCAATCAGACCCTTACATGCTGGTATAATGTCCTTTGGTAGCAACCTCCCTGCATAATGCTATGCCTAGAGAAGGTTTGTGTATATTCTTGAGACTACCTACTCCACCAGTGAGGTCATAAATCATATCTTGGCTTTTGTTGGCTTAAAGAAGGATTTTATTAGCTTAGACCAGAATCTGATTTTAACATCTATGTAGAGAAAACTAAAGAAACAAAAACCATATAAAAACACAAACGCATGATGTAGAAATTCATCAATCCCCTTTACCAGATAAACAGCTCAGAGAATGTCTGCAGCAAGTATCTTTGATAACCTGGCAGACTACTCCCTTCTCTTAGGAATCTCAGATGCCATCAGAGTATAAGATTCAAATGTTGGGAATCAGGTGAGGATGCAAGGAGGAGTTGTATGCTATCTCTGCTTACAGTGCAATCATGCTTTATCATCTCCCATGAGAATCCCACTCTGCTTTTAATATGCTAGTGATTCCTTCTTACTTGACATCTAAAGGCATGGTAAAAAGTACTTAAAACAAGAGGGCAAGTAACAGGAAAAAGGAGAAGAGAGGAACAAAAAACGAAATGGCATTTCCACTGGTTTTGACATCTGAAGGCAGTGTTTTGGTTATCAAGCCTGGTGCATATCTCAGAATTTGCCCAGTAATTCTGGAAAGGGCTTATGCTTCACAAGTTGTGGTCACATTTTTCTTTTCTGAAAGTATGCAGACTCCATTAAAAGAAACAAAGCAACAGACAATATATCACAATTAAACTGTTCCAAGAACTAATTAATCTAAGTGTCTAAAAAGTGCGTTTATTTCCAGATTGAGCTCTTTTTGCTGTCCAGCCTTTGGATACTGCTCTATCTCTACTGTTCGGTTAGAGAGCCATTAGGAAAAGAGAAAGAGAGGATAGCACTAGATATAAGGATAAAAACAAATGCTATTTCAAAAATGTTAATATAAACTGGTAATCTTAGAAATTCAGATAAAAGGCTAGAATTTTTTTTAACGTTCTCCAGTAAAAAATATTTAAGAGTATTATTGTTTTCATTTAAAAATGATCCAATACAACCCTCAGGAAGACCCTGTTTATACTGAAAGAACAACTTTAATCCTGTAAGAAAACTTCAGATTAGTAGAAGCATCAGAGACACACTTAGCCTGTCTCTCCCTGGCCAAGCAATGAGTAGAAAATTTCACATGGAGCCAGGACTGCAAAGATGCATTTATTTTTTGCTGTTCTGTATAGTATGTTTGTGAGCTACATATGTTGTTAGCTTTCATTTTCCCCTGAACTTCCAAGTGAAAATATCATTTTACAGTATATTATCTAAATTCTTCAGTAACACCTGTTAAATTAGTCAGATGCTCAATGTGCTACAAGGCTCAAAATGTAGATGACCTTGTGAGATTCTAAACATATAGGAAAAATATTAAGGATCACAAATGCTAACCACGTTTACAGTAACTTTTGTGAAAATACATGTTTATTTAAATATGTATATAAACCCAGCAAGAATCACTTGCATGACTTCTATGCACATACCTTTGCTGTCATTCAGGTACTGCCGTAGTCCTTCCAAATATCAAAATTAACAAGAATGAAACGAAAGCAGACTGTCAGTAACAGCATACAATTTAAAACTGAAAACTATGCAACAGAAAATGCTGGGATTTGAGCTACTAATCTTCAGATTAACCCCTATGGCTCACTCGGGAGCTGGTTGTATGAAATACAAACAGCTATTACATCAGCTTTTACAAGTGCAGATGAAGCTCATGGTGGTCAAACTAAAAGCAACACACTTCAGAAACATGTAGGATTTTTTTCCTGAGAATGCAGGACAGCAGATAAAATATCAATGTTCTGTGCACAGCTTTAAAGATTAACAAATCTTGTGGTTTTCTACATGTAGCTTCAGATCATGGCATACCAGACAAGCTCTTTATTTTTTGTGTACATCCTTCAACACTAAAAGCAGTACCTATCCCTTTGGATTGCAATTATACATAATAAATGAAAATTAGCACATTAAATATGAGTAATATGTATTACCTAAACAAAATTGTTATGATCACTGTAATTACTGGTGGCTATAATTTATTAATATTTATTAAAATATTAAATGACCGTTGCTTAATGGGTTCTACAAAAAGCACAGGCTAGGTAGTCTTGAGATTTGTAATTATTGTATGAAAAGAAATAAGATAGCGTAATTTTTCTACTTTTAAATTCACCATCTTTTAATTCCAAAAATTCAAGGTAGACTAGGTAATAAACAAATTACCTGATTATAAATATATTACAAGTATTCTATCAATTTTAATGTATACATTTTACAGTCATTGGCTTTTATTAATGAATTCATATAATATGGAAATTTTATAAATGCAATCACTTGTTGCTTCATTTGTGGATTAGTTCATCACTGGAGAGATGAAATTACTGACTAAATTCTATTTTCAATTGCTCTGGAATAAATTTGGAGCAACTGAATAGCTTGAGTATATCTGAGCACAGAAACTGAGATTATCGTAACTGGGATTTTCTCATCGATACTTTACACACTTTACACACAGCAATGTAATTATTATTTAGCATTAAGAGCAGAGATTCCCCAAAGGATTCAGAATTATTGATTAGAAATATGAAAGTGGAGTGTGAAAAGGAATTCTTGAGAACAATATTTCTACACATGACATTAGATTAAAAAAATAAAAAGCAAGCAATTTCTTGAAAACAGCAATAAGTTAAAAATTTGAGAAGAAATTTTGGAAATCAGACAATGAAGACTCTACTTTAAGAAGTCAGATTTCCTTTGCCCTCAGCCCATTACTAGGAGCTTAATCCCAGGACCTCTGACACAAGTGATTTAAGCAACCGTATTTTCCTGAATGGCACAGAATCCACAATCTCAGTCAATGGCCTTAGTTGCTGAGGTGTCTCTGGCACCAGCATGTTCTGCAGCAGAGCAGTCAAGTGTGGTGCACAGAGTTCTCCCAAACTGGGAGAACTTCAGGGGGAACTGAGAGAGATGCCAGGAACTCACAGCTCCCATGATGGCAGGGCCTGGGCAGGGCCAGGAGCAATGGTGGTCAAGCCCCCAGACATATACACAAAGTCCCTGTGGAGTCCCAGTGACCAGAAGCATCGCCAGCACAGTGGACAGACAGGTTGGGCCACATCAGCAGGACGTGGCATGGTAGTTTAGGTATCAGTTGGCCCAGAAAGGGTGCATGAAGGGCACTGAAGCCCTGGCAGCTTATCAGGGAGCAGCAGTATCTCCCAGGCAGAAAGCCGCGGCCTTGCTAAGCTCTGCACCCACCATGACTGACACTGCTGCCCAGACAGAGCTTCAGTGGGGACATGCTGCCACCCCAGTGCCAACTGCAGGCTGTGCCCAGCTCTGATGCCAGTATGGACAGCAGCAGTGAGCACCCCTGGGGGGTGTGCCCAGATACAGAAACTCCTGCACATCAGAGCTACAAGAGGACATCAGTAGGCTGAGGAATATGAGGGAATATAAGAGATAGACTGTAGCAATTGCACCCTGCCTTCTCTGGGAAGGGCCTCAGAGGCTGACAGGATGCATAATATGGAGCAATCCCTGTCCTCTCTCTACATGGTTGAACACAGCAACTTTAAGGGACTGGGGGCAAGAGTCTGCCCAGTGCAGCAGGCACATCTTCTCTGAGACTTCACTCCCCAGCTCCCCAGGTGCCCTGACATAATAGGTAGTAGGCTCAGAAAATAGAATGGGACAACGATGATGATAATTCATGTAGCGTGGAGGTGTTACCAAGGTTAATTTGCCCTACGACCCACATCAAAACTTCTTCCATAAAGGAAAAATTATGGGTCACTATCACAGAAGACTCTCTCCTGAGGGGAACAGAAGAATCAATCTGGGCCTACTTCTTAAGGAAATCTGATGTCTCATCTGGTGTATGTTAAAGATGTGAAGGGAAAACTTCCTACCCTGGAATGGTGCTCAGGTTATTAGCCACTGTGGATTTTTTAAATTGGCAGCGATTAAGTGGCAACAAGAATTTTGAAGACAATCAGGAGAGATTTCAGATGTTTGAGACAACTGGTTAAGGGACCAGGACCACAACTGTGGTCAACAAAATTTCTTCTCTATCCTTCCAGTTGCAGGGACAATGAGGGAAGAAACAGATAGAGACAGCAGATTAAGATCTGTCTCCCAGTTCACTGTCATTGGCAGAATTTTTGTTTTTTTGATCACAGGATGGTGCACCTCTGTCAAAAGGGGAAAGGCAGAGGAGTTAGCAGGGCTCATTCAGAGAGCTTGAAACTAGATTTTAAGGTGGCAGAGGATAAAATTAAGATCATTAGGGATAAGCCTGAGGGTGGCATGCCAATGTTTGAGGGATGGTGTGGTAGCAAGATCCTTCAGTCTATCGTCTCATAGATGTAGTGGAAGAAGATCCATGCGTCTGCAAGGATGAAGGAGTTACTGATGTGCTGGAAACCACAGAAGTGCCTGAGAACAGTCATGCAAGACTTAGAGTTTCTTACCCTGTAAAAGGCAGTGGGATCGATAACCAAACTGAAATGCATTTACACCAATCCTCACCATCCTTGTTCTCATGGAGGACTTCAACTGGATCAATGGGCCAAGGCCAATCATATGAGGTTCAACAAGGCAAAGAGCTGGGTCCTGCATTGGGACCTGCACTGGGTTGCAACACTCCCAAGCAATGCTATAGTCTTGGAGAAGAAGTCTGGAAAGCTGTTTGGTAGAAAACAACCTGGAAGTGTTGGTCAACAGCTGGCTGAACGTGAGCTGACAGTGTGCCCAGGTGGCATCATGGCTGGTATCAGAAATGGTGTGGCCAGCAGGACCAGGGCAGTGATTGTCATGTACTCAGAACTAGTGAGGGTGCACCTTAAATCCTGGGTTTAGTTTTGGGCCCCTCACTACATGAAGGACACGGAGGTGCTGGAGCAGGTCCAGAGAAGGGCAATGAAGCTGGTGAAGGGTCTAGAGAGTAAGTCATATGAGGACCAGCTGAGGGAGCTGGGAATATTTAGCCTAGAGAAAAGGAGGCCCAGGGGAGACCTTATTACTCTCTACAATTGCCCAGGAGGTTGTAGTGAGGTGGGGGTTGGTTTCTTCTCCCAAATAACAAGTACTAGAACAAGAGGAAATGGCCTCAAATTGCACCAGGGTAGATTCAGATTGTATATTTGGAAAATTTTCTTCATGGAAAAAGATGTCAAGCACTGGAACGGGCTGCTCAGGGAAGTGGTGGAGTCACCAACCCTGGAAGTATTTAAAAGATGTGTCAATGTGTCACTTAGGGACATGGTTTAGTGGTGGACTTGGAAATGTTGGGTTAATGGTTGGATTCAATGATTTTAAAGGTCTTTTCAAAGCTAAACAATTCTATGATTCTAATGTGAGACTGAATAACTTGTTAAAATGGAAATTAAGGCTTATTCCATGCAGTTTTTCTCAGTGGTCTTTGTTTGCTTTTCTAATGAATACCCTCGAGGTCAGAACATGCCACTTTTGGCTGACCTTGCCCTGTTGGGTTACACAGATGTGTAAAAGATAGCCACTAGCACACCCAGGATTAGGGATGCTTGCTGAAACTCTTGATTACTTGCTTGACTCACATGGAAAAGCAGTCTGCATTTTTTCTGATTAAAGTATCAGGAAATTCCACTTCAGTGGTGTGTAAAATTTTTATAAACTGTATTCTGAAACAACATGATCATTATGGTAGTCAGACTGCAAAAGATTGGCTTAAATGTGCTCAGCTGTATTTCTCATCCTTTTTCTTTCCTTCTAAATATCTTTATATAACTGTCTTTCTTATTCTGTATTTTTATCTAGCTTTTTGCATTACAAATATGCCTTTGTATACACATGTAAACATGCTCCAACACCCCCAGAATCCTTTCTATGCACACGAAATACAGGTTATTAATTAATAGGCCCACTAGGATTTTGGCAAAATGAGTATCACTGATGGTTCCTTTAAAATGGTTCCTTTAAATTGTAGTATTAAGGTTAACATTACACCATTTAATGAAGGAGTAAAGTTATTATGTTTTTCAGAGCAAGTTTCAAAATTATTCAATATACTGCATGTTTACAAGGGAACAGAAAAAGACAGCCTGGCTTTGGAATATGAATGTAATCTCTACACAGACCCAACTGTTTCTTGTTTATGACAAAGGAGTAAATAATCCATTGATCTGGCAGCAGGGCACCTGCCTTACTAACCAACTCTGTATCAGTGGTCCCTGAACCCTCATTATTTTTCCTCAATTAAAGTTCATGGTCTCCTAAAGTCTGTGCTGAGCAGATGTACAACTGTTCTTGACTGCTGAACACAGAAAAATCACAAATTTAGAAAACTACTGCCATTTCATAAACGCTAGAAGTGCATCATTTGTTGTGGTGAAGAAACATTATAAACAGTATGTCTCTTTTATAGTCTGTGAAGCCCTCACACTACAGAAAAGAATATTAAAGTTCAAAAATTGTCACATAAGCAGTGCATTATGAATACTGTAAAGCGGTTTTTTATGATTCAAATAATGGTTACTGAAATGAAAAAATAAAGTCCTCTGAGGGGTATAATACAAAAAATGTGACTTATATTTACTTAGAATTAGACAAAATTGACGTATGAGCAAAATCAAACTGGAATCAATGATCTGAAGAGAAATTCAAAATATAATATCTGATAAATCACCGAAAGCAAAATTAAAGTTGTGTTTGCTGTATTATCGCTTTAGTTCTTTGTAATTGCTTCTTTTGCAGGAATAGGGAAGTCCAAAGAAATAATCAGAAGGGCAGTACGACTTGCAATTATAATGCAGCAAGACTCTACCTGAAAAAATTAACTAAAGGAATACACATTTCACAAGAAGCCTTTTAATGCAAGGTTTAAATAACGTAACATATGAAAATAGGCCACATTACATATATATTCCCCACAGTGTGTAGTGTTATATGCTAGGAAGATCTTCTCTTGGTAAGGCATAGGGTGATGCTCATTTCCAGCACCAATCAGCTTAAGAAGCAAATGAAACCCTGATGGGGGGGGAGGGACGACACAGTTAAAGTTCGTATGTAGCATTAGTCAGTCTGTCTCCAGCATAATTCCAGATCTGTTGCCACAGTATGTGCTGGATTGAGTGCAGCAGATTGTGAGTCTATAGGTCAGAGTGCGTGCTTGAAGCATCAATACCTACACCTGTCATTTTAGTTTTTCTGGGAAGAATATGTTATTGTTAACACTGCAATATGCATTAGCCACAATCTGACTTTGAGGCTGGGCACTGAATTTGGAAACAGTTAATTCAAATACTACCATTGATGATGAGGTGGAGTGTTTCCTGTAATGCCTGATGGAGATACTGTCACTAAGATGATGTGTGTAAGCCTGTTTGTACTTGGAGTTTGGCTGACTGGCTTAGGTTCTTCTGTGAGACTGTAACTCAGTGTTTGTTAAAAAAAAAAAATGCAGAAAAAGAGATGGGAGTGAATTATTAAGGAACTCGTAGTTCAGCCAAAATAAGAGAAGATGTTACTGGCTGCAATCTTATTAGTAGACATCATTTTCTCCTTTCAGCTTTCACAACCATTTACTTCTCCTGTTTTATTTTCACAAACACTTTGCAGAAAGCTACTTAATCTAATGAAATCTCCACCATGTAGCTCACTTAAAACTACTCATGATGAACTGATGATTCCATCATTACAGTGTTTGATGAGCATGTAAGCACCTTTGGACAAAAGGTAATGTTGATATTTTAAATGACTCAGAAATTAACAAAGGTAAATACTGCTGTACACTGGGGGATCACTTAGCTGTGAAAAGAGCTTTTCTTGAATTTAATGCCAACTGAACATCACACATTTGCATGCAAAGGTTCTCGTATCTTATTTCACAGAATAGGTGGCAAAACTACCAGGCAGTTCCAGTCTTGGAAAAAAGTAACCATGCAACATTAATTTTTTGTTTCTACAGTACAGGATGTGCTTCTGCATAGCAGGATATGGGACATTTAGCAAGTCATAGAGTGACTTGCTGACAAATATGTATTAATAAATTATTTGTGAAACATAAAAGAAATAGATTTGTGTACGTACATTATATACCCATGAACTAAACAGAAAAAAAATAGAGGTAGAATGTAGATCATTTCACTTCAGCAGTACAGATGCACAGTTATGAGGATTAGGAGACAGTTTTTATTAGACAGCGGAAGCTGAAGGCTTTCTTGATGCATTGATATCAGGTATGATTCTAAAGGGAAGCAGGATCAAACACCAGCAAAATTATTAAGCTCTGACACTGATGCAGTTACAGTGTCTGCAAAGTAATTGTCATGACTCATCCTGCCCGTCAGAAAGCTGCTGTGTCCCATTGCATTTCTCCATCCTCACCCATCTCCCAGAGGAGGGGTGGTGATACCAATACAGCCTCTTAGCTGGAAGCAGGCCACTTTTCCCTTGCCTTTGCAAAACTGCTGGCAGCAGTTCCCCAGTGGTGCCAGTGCAAACAGAGCTGCTGCCTCCTGGGAGGCACCAGAGACCAGCAAGCGGCTGCACTGGAGCAGGACCAGGTATAACCGGCTTGGGTGAGAGGACCAGGGATCTCAGTACCACAAACTCTGCTCTGCCATGGAGCCTTTCTTTACAAGATGATGAAATCCAATGGGACAGGCTTCAGCTTCCCACCAAAATTAGATAAGCTCAAAAGCAATGGACTTATCAGAGGAAAAAAAATCCAGTGTGCTCCTTTCAAAAAAAACCTCCTTTCATTGACTTCCTGTCTGAAAACATTACCAATATGATATGTTGTGGTACCTAGGCCATTTGGGGGGCATGGGACTGGCTGAGGATCAAAAGGACACAGCCATGCATCTCTTGGGCTCTGCAGGAGTGGGTGCTGCCACACTTGCTGTTTGTTTTGCTGTGCTAATAGAAAGTCAAAAGCCAGCACGTACTGAAGTAGAGTAGGTAGTAGAGACAATGAATAAAAAATAATTTTTATAGCTTTTCTGTAGCCTTTTGTACCTTTCCTCAGGAAGTGTACAAAAGAATCAACTGTTCTGCAAATCAGTCCTTATACTTGCAGATGTGGAAAGAGGCCATGATTGTTGCATGGCAGCACTTAGCTGTTCCTGGAAAGCATCAAGCCCCAACAATGTGCTCCAAAAAGCTCACAGACACTTAAACATAATACAGACTTTCTCTTCACTGCCACTTTGCTCCAAATATAAACTATACTTGATGCACCAGTCCTTTGTAGAACTGGGCTAAGATCTCTATGGTAATAGAGACCTTGTTTGAACATTTTGCATTATGAAATTCTACAGGAAACTCTACACCAGTTCTTTCAGAGCAATGCCTCTAAAATCTCAGCTTTGACTGTTTCAGGTTTTCCCATCACCTGCAGTATCCTTTTCTTTAAAATGTACTACATTATCTCTGGGCTGGAAACACATTGCTTTTAAACTATCCCCAAATGTCACTGTAGTGATCAGCTTGAAGCTTCATTGTTTCACAAACCTTTAGGCTGACTTTTCTCTGCGTGTGTAATAAGGCAGCGATAGATGTTGTAAAAATAATATATTTTATTTCTAAGTCTATTTAAACAGAGTTCTCATTTTTAAGACTCTATCGCTTTTAGTATGTTCAAAAATTTAGTCTAGTGGTGTATCAGTTTAAATGTACCAAGTGGCTTTGACATTGACTCAGTTTTGAAACGTGCTGACTTCCAGACTCAAATTTAGCTTCATCTGACACAAATTATTATTAAGGTTAATAATTTGAAAAAAAAATTTAGATGCAAGTTCTTGAGGATCATGTCTCATTTTGGTGTCAAGTGAAACAAACTAATGAAGGCTAGATCCTACCCTGAGAATTACAGAAGTGGTTGGGGTTTCTAACTCATAGGTCTCATATAATTCCTATGCTGTCTGGTCTATCACTGGAAAACTTGCTTTCAAATCCTGTCCTAAATTTGAGTGATGGCAGGTCAGGTATGGTTCTTGATGAGGTGCAGAGTTTGCTCTGATTACCTCAGTAATTACTTTCTAATATTATTAAACTTTTTACATGAAGTAATTTCTCTTCTGATGGATCCACAAAGCTCAGGCCAAAGGCCATCTAATTATAAAAAGTTGGAGACCCATCTTCTTCTTTTGAAAATACCTCTTGGTCAAGAACTGAAGCAAAGTTCATAATCACATTGCAACTCTTAAAGCATTCTACATCACTTAAAAGCAAAATATAGCTAAATAATGTATTTGCTGATAAAATAGCAGAAAGAAATCCTTCCCTTACTTCAAAACCAAAGGTCTTGGTTTTTTCCAGGCCTTGGTTATAAAGATAAGATGAGCACAGAAATTATTACAGTTATGCTTTAATAGTTGTTAATATATCAAGATTGCATATTAAAGCATACATTGACATTCTAAACCTTAGAATAATATTGAATTAAGCAAACTATTGCTTTGCTCCATATTTCTGAGTAGGGTCCAAAGTCTCTTCTACCATTAGTGAAACTGTCACAGACCTGAACCATTCAGTTTCTTTCCTCAAACTGTGTAGTATAAAAAAATGAGCAAAATACATTGGAAATAAAAAATAGTGAACAAATTCAGGTTTAACGAACTATAGATCATGTCCTTTTATTTTGCAATGTTGGTTAGCTAAATAACTTGTTGTAGATCTGCTAGAGGCCTCTGGTCAGGCAGAAACAGTCAGTCATCGTGCCAATTGGGAACCCATGAATTAAGTCTACATGAACTGCTTTCCTTTAAGACATCAATGCTTTATTCTTGTTGTACATTAAAAAATAGTATTTCTAAATTGATTATTAATATTGATGCACCAAAATCCAGCTGTGTGTAGCAATTGGGTGCAATTGACAACAGTATTAGCATAAGTGGATGAAGTTTAGTTAACCCTATAAGGTAAGGGAGTATCTCACCTATAGAATAGAAGAGTAACTTCAGTGTAACAAGCTGTTAATCACTGTTAAAGTCAGATAAGCCAATGAACAGGAAGAGATGTTTATATAATCATAGAATGGTTTGGGTCTTGGAAGGGATCTTAAAGATCCAGACCCCCTGCCATGAACAGGGACACCTCTATTATATCAGGCTGCTCAAAGCCCCATCCAGCCTGGCCACAAACACTTCCAAAGGTGGGGCATCTACTACTTCTCTAGGTAACCAGTTCCAGTGTTTCACCAGTTCCTGTTTCACCAGTGTTTCACCTTCACAATAAAGAATTTCTTCTTAATATCTAAACCTACTCTCTTTTAATGTAAAGCCATTACCCTTTGTCCTATCACTCCAGGCCCTTGTAAAAAGTCTCTTTCCAGCTCTCTTGTAACCCCCCTTTAGGTACTGGTAGGCTACTAGAAAGTCTCAAATGAGCCTTTGTTTCTCCAGACTGAACAACTCTCTCAGACTCTCTTCATAGAAGAGATGATCCTGCCCTCTGACCACAGCCTTCCTCTGGACCCACTCTAACAGGTTCATGTCCTTCGTATAATGGAGGCCCCTGAGCTGCATGCAGTATTCCATGTGGGGTTTTATGAGAGCAGAGAGGCAGAATCATCTCCCTTCTCCTGCTGGCTGCACTGTTTTTGATGCAGCCCCAGATGAGGCTGGCTTTCTGAGCTGCAAGTACGCATTGCCAGGTCGTCAGGCTTCTCAACCAACACCCCCAAGTCCTTCTCCTCAGGGCTGTTTTTAATTCTCTACCTACCCTGTCACTGAGGGTATCCTCTGGGGACAGATCCCTGGGGACTCCCCAGCTTTAGGACACTGCTGTCTCCCTCCGTGGAACAAGGAAATTGAAATAATTTGTAAAAATGCATATATCTGTAATTAACAGTGCTTTGGTGGTGTCCAGGTCCATTTAGCCTCCACGGTCACTTGGTCTTGAACTGTGACACTTTATGGGTAAGTCAGACCTTTTGCAGTCAGCTGTTTACCTTATGTATATTTAACAAAGTACTAAAAATATAATCTGTTTTCAGTAATCTATTTCGGTAACTGAAACTAATATGAAAAGTGACAGTAAGACATATGAAGACAAAATTAATATATTTTAACAGAAATGCATTTAAGAGAAAGCCTCATTAGATATTTTTAAAATTGGTTTGTAACTGGGCAATGATAATGTATGATGCGAGGTATAAGAATTTGTAAGAAATCACTTTCTTTTCACTAACATTACCACACTAATATATTTAACATAGACATTTACATGCTTTGCATTTTAAGTGCCTCTGAAATTCAAGCACCAAGCCTGCACATTTCAGCAGCACCATCAGATGTAATGAGTTATGGTACTATCGGCATGTTGATAAGCTATAGCCCAAAGAAGAACAAGAAGGAAGTATAAAAAATATGGCCAGAGGATGGGATAAAATTATCAGCGAGTGTGTTTTCCTGTTTGGTTTTAATCTACATTTAATTAAATTCTTATCTTCTGTGTACTTATGGTCGCATTTGAATGGCGAGACTGCATTCATTATGAATGGTAAAACTTAACTCAGAGAACATTTCATGTGGCTTCTTTAAAAAAAAGGAAAAAGAAAAATATTGTGTTTTTTCTTTACATTTCGGTCTTTTTAAAGAAGGGTTAAGTTACTCTAGGCTTAAATGCTGTTCTGCACTTAACCTTTAGGTTAACTGATTTCTAAAGTTGTTCTTTAATAATGTTTTTAAAAATACATAATTTGGAAATGTTAATACCAAAATTTTGGTTCAATCAAGTCAGGAATGGGGGCTAATGAAATACACTTAAGTGTTTTCTTCATTCTTAAAAACTGACAATAGAAGAAATTTTCCACTAGTAACAACAAATATGTGTGTTAGGCTGCATTCAGAATTACTTATAGCTATCAATTTCTTTGAAATTAGTAAGACATTATGATTTTTGAGAGTTTTAGTTTGTATGACTGTTTTTTTTATTTTCTAGATCATTGGACTGACCATGAAGTTGTCCTCTGGCAAAACTCAGCTTATATCCTGTGTAAATAAGAAGGGCAGAATTGGGTACTTTGTTTTAAAGGTATTTTGGGGGGGCAGAGGACAAGTGAGATTGGAAATGACACTACTAGTACAAAAATAGTATGTAGGCTAAATTATTAAAAGATATAATAAAGTGAAACAAAATGGAAAGCCTTCTGCATGTCCTTATCACTCAGTACAGCAAGTACTACACCATATATATTTTTAAAACGTTCAATTTAGCTATCATTTTCCAAGAGATGTTATCTTGCAATGCAAAATCATATGACGCTGTGTCAGAAATATCCTTGTGACTTTTATATTGCATACATTTATTTTCTTTCTCTGAAGGGCCAATCCCCAAGACATTTTAAGGACATCCGAGAGGTACAATGCATTCATGCAAACCCAAGCCCTACCAAAATGAAATCTCCTCAAATTAAACATATTCCTGCAGTACTGAATACTCATTTTCCTGAGCTAACCTCCTCTAAAGCCCTTGAAAACCGATCGGCTTTGAAGTGTGGGTTGATAATTAACAAATATCGGGAGCTACTGCAGGTAGAACATTTCAGGGTCAAAAGTCCTACTAGAAAAATGAAAACATTGGCACTAGAAAGTAATTGTTTTCTTGCTCATTTGGTTATTGATTTTCAACTTTGTCTTCCCCCAGAAATTTGGATTTTACATACCTTTCCTTTATCCTTTCCCCATTCTTCAGGTATTATACTACTACTAACAGATAAAGGAAAAGGGGAAAGGCAGGAAGGAAAGGAAAAGCATTGGAAAAAATTAAAAAGTATAACCTGTATAAATTATGTTCAATGTCTTTTTAGATCTCATTGGATCTAAGCTGTGCTATTAATGGTGAGTTTTGCTTGAGAAAAGGCCAATTGAGCTCTGAATCAGCTGACAGCACTGTAGCCTTACGCTGCAGCTTTGTGTACAACATATTGCCATGCTTTAATTTTTCAGGTTTAGAAGCAGAACTAACTCTAGCAAAGTCCTCATCCAAAAGAAAATGTTGCAATCCAATCATTTCACTAGGCAAACATAACAAAACAAAATAAAGAGCTCCCTCATTCCAGCATCTACCATTAAGCTTTAATAAAGATTCATAAACTGGTAACAGTCATGTATCTCTTGCCGTCATTGTTGGGAGAAAGGTAATTGCCATTTCCTCCACTTCTATCCAATCATGTATCAATACTACCACAATTTGTCTTTTTTAAATGTTTGCCAGCTAATTCACAACTAAACCACAATTTAAGCTACAGTAGATCACTTCACCACAAATGTCAGATCAGTTTGGAGAGACAACACGGTTCTGGCTTAATCCTTTAAACACTGAGATATGTAACTATGGCACTGAAAGAAAGGAAGGTGGCTGTCCCACATTTCCTCTTCTTACTCAGATCTGAGGTAAACTCTCAAACACCTGTCTCTGCAACAGGATTATCAACAGTCAGGGTGACACTGATCCCTGTTTAAGTGCCTCATATACATGCCTAAAATTCTGGGGAATCTAGACCACAGGACATGGTACAGTTGTAATTCAGGAGAGATCGCACAACACTTTTCCCCACTGTCTGTTCAGATGGCATTGTGTCCTTCTGCAGGGAAGAGGTGGAGCAGTTTGAGAAACACAGCAAAATAAGCACAGGAAAAATACCTTTCTTTAGAAGAATCAGTCAATTATTAATCTTGGATTTATGAATCATATTAGTGTGGTCACTTTCGTATGCATATCATGTAACTTCCAAGAAATTTTTGTGGTATGGCATGAGAGCTCTGGGAAGATGTGCTGCCAAAACCTGCTAAAAACTTAATTTGCAGCACTTTGCCTGTAAATCTATTTTATTGGTATTAGCTGTGTTAGGATAAAATACCAACTCATATTGGAAAAAAAAAGGTATATATAGCAGGCTAATCAATTGCATAACTTTTCTAAAAATGTCTTCACCATGATGACATTAGGCAACTGTGAACCTGTTAGCTTCCAGCTCTGCTGTCAGTGGTATGATATAATGAATGCCAGCATGGTGTTCCAGTCAGATACTGCCACCTGCTCCACTTTGGAAAAAGAAGTCTCTTTTTTTGGCAGCCATCACATGTCATACCCAGGGCCCACTGGCAAGAGTGATGACTTTTTACCATGCTTTCCTTTGCGTAAGGAAGTCTTGAAAAGGGGCCTAATGGAGAGGGGAGATAAAAGAGCTGTGGTGCAGGGGTACAGGACCCCAAGCGGCCCAAGAATGGTAGTAGCCCCTGGACATAAGGGTGCCTGGGGTAAAGGCTGATTCAGAGAAAGATCCATCTACCTTACCGCTTACAGAGGACTGCGACCTCGGCTCTGAGTGGGTCTCCAGTAAATTGAAGACTTGCTCTAGGCAGAAAAGCAACTCCCATTTTGCACCAGTTCAGTGTCTGGATGGGGGTTCCTCCCTCTTCAGATCTCTCTGTATTTAATTCTGTATCTATGTATCATAGCACTGTGTCCATTGACTCACCCAGAAGAAACCACCACAGCAAACTGGGGCATTCAGGAATCTGTCTTCATCTCTGACACTGCCCTGTACCATACGTACTGCATAAGGGGAGAGTCATGGCTCAGAGGGCAGGGAAAAAAGAATAACCTTATTTGTCTGTTCCTTGCTTTGCTGACTAGACTCCACTGACTGGTAGGATTCACGCTTTGTCTTCTTAGCCCTAAGATGCAGAGAAACTGAATTTACTCAACTGAGAGGGTTATCTGTTGATTAATGAAAGTCCAGTGTGATGGAATATCATCCTAATCATATTGCACACTGACCAAATACTGCTATAAATGAAGGGGAAAGAGCATTTGCTTTCTTAATGGCTACAGCAACTGGGCAATTTTAGCAGTATTATGCTAAACTAACATACACACATCTACCATAAGCCTAATGCACTGATTTTAATAGGTAATGCTGGCACTAAACACTGCACTATATTGGGACAAGCCTGTTGTATTTATGCTTTTTCTAATGTGCACAAGCATTTACATGAACTGCATTTTCACTTCACAGGGATTCTTACTGGAGTAGGAGGCACAGATTTACACAGTGTACCTCTGATTGTATGTATAAAGAAAAACAGAAAGAAAGAAATTATACTATTCATATTGCTTGAGAACAAAAGCATGATTGTAATTCAAGAAAAGTGACGTAGTGAGTTATGACAAACCTGCCCTCCCAAGACAACAGTGATGATGAAGTATGCAAACCCAGCCACATGCTACATTTCATGACTCCTTGCAAACTCTAAGCCTACAGATTTTTTGACACAAGCCTCGCTTTCTATAGCCCAAAAATCCAACTTTCTGCTGTATTAAAGTCAAATAGAAACAACTATTGTTCCATTTGTTTTATCTAGAGTTCATATGATTGAAAAACCATGACAGAAGTTGCTCTATAAAGACCAACACACCCTTTAGTATAGAATGACATTAAGGCTGTATTTTCCATTTCAAATTTCTGTATTTCCCAGGCATTTGAGTGAGGGGAGAAATATTCTTTGAATTATAAGGCTGAGACTTTTTCTCTGTTTATGACTCTCATAACACAGATGTTTCAAAATACTCAAATACAAACCAATGCCACGTATCTACTGAGACTCAGTGAAATCAACCACTGACAGAATCCCACGATGGTCCTGTTCCTACCACTGCTCAGGTTTGCTGACTTATTCAGCACTGGCATTGTTTTAGCACATCTGATTATGACTCTTTCTAATAGGAATCATCAACCTGGAATCAAGCTGACAAGGTTTTGCCAGGCTGTCTTTTTCATTGCTAAGAATCCATTTTGTTCACAGAACTTAAAGTTTTTTAATTTAAAAAGCATTAACTAACACATCTGAATGGTTTATGTATATGCACTAAAGCATGTGAATTATTTTTGACAATTGTTAGCCTCCTGCTTAATATATAAAACATAAATAAAAGTTGCCGTATTTAACTTTGAATTAATTTATCTGTAAAGGACAGATCCTGCTTTTCTCTCCAGTCACAAGCCCTGCTGAATTAAATTTTTGTGTCCAAGTGAGGCTTGCTCAGCTGTCAGAAATGCCAAACTGCAATGAACCACAGTGATGGCTTAACTCTTCCACAGATGCACATTGACATGCTGGATATTGGCAAGTCATTCACACCACAAATTTTACTACCAAAAATTCTTTTCTTAAATAAAAATAAAAAGGGAAGGGAAAAAAATCTATGCCAATAGTACATGTGAAAGGCCTATAAATTTATTTGCTTCTACTCTCCCTTAGTGGCTGAGCCCAGGTAATCTCCTGCCGGGCCTCCAGGAATGCACAGTCCCTGGGCACAGAGCCACCAGCCCGTCAGAGTCCTGCATAGTGCCAAACACTGAGTGGATCTGTCTCATCAGCAACACGACCTGCTGCAACCAGGACAAACTCGTCAACTTGTATGCTGTATATGGGCTTCTCATACACTGCTGCCTGAAGTTAAGTATCTGTCCTGCTTCTATTCAAGAAGCTGAAAAGCCTGAGTTGAGCACATCTGAAAATCATCTGGGATTTACCCTGAATACTGAAGCCAACTTCACTCCCCAGGCTCTTCCAGTAAGTGGGTTAAAACCTTCCTGGAAGCAAATCTGAGACACATAGCAAATTACCACAGGTGAACTGGGTGACTACCATCCTTCCCACACCTTGCCACAAGCAGAGGCTGAGCTGCAGTCTTCAGGACAAATATGCAGCACTATTTACATTTTGAACGCTCTCCCCAAACAAAACCAATAAAAAACTACACATAGCACTGCAGAAATACTAGGAAGGAAACAACAAAAAATAAATACACAAGCATATACTAGTCATATTAGTGAATACATTACTGGAAAGCACCGGAGACCCACATGTGAAGGGTCTAACATCAAACTGGGGGTCCTGTATCAAGCTGCATAAGGCAGTTGTCCCTTCCCTCCATTTTCTGCCAAGGCCCCTAACCTGCATGAATCGCAGTTGTTTGTTCAGGTACAATAACTTCTTATATTTTATCATGTGCAGTATCATAAATGTAGCTATTTTGGACAGTGCTTGATATTTAGTTTGTCCCAAATAACATGGAGTATTGCAAGGGATCAAGACCTAGAATGTGCAAGAAAAATCTCTTTTCTGCTGTAGCAGAGATCTTGGGCACAGCTAGTAAATCAGTGAAACTTCGTATTTTCAATCAACTGCTACTGGTTTGCTCCGTCTGCTCTCTACCCACCTTCAGAGCTTCTGACAGAAATGCCTGTGGAAGAGCTTCCTTATGTACACGAGATTCAAATGTAGCAGAAATACAGAAATCATTGCACTCTGTTTCTGCAAAGCAGACCTATATGAAAACCTTTTGGATCGAATGTACCCACGAAAGAGGGTTGGCAGGATCCACCCTACAGACAGAATTAAGACCTCAAGTGAGAAAAAAGTAGGTAAAACAAATTAACATGGAAGGGCAAAAAATACCCTGCCTTGATACACATTTTCTAAAAGTCACAGTAAAGAAGAGAGGGAGGTACAGAATTGTGATTGCCTCTGCTGTTCCCAAGACAGAAATGTAGGTTTTTAAAGCTGGGGGCAGGAAATGGAATTTTGAGAAGATGCATTAAAATTTGTGTGTTATTTT
>WEIV01021218.1:234236-336695 GCA_013390005.1 Calyptomena viridis
CTAACAAACAAAACTGATTTAGGGATGGTGAGAATGTATAGAGTCTCTGAACGACAGACAGTATTGCATACAATTACAAGCCTTAGATACACATCTGAGTAAATAACATATTTTTTTGACTTTCCTGTAACCAAAGATACAGCTAGTTGCAGTCATAGTTCTAGCAGTAACAGCAGTATTTAAAAGCAGCAACAAAACTTTTTTTGAGAGTATGAAAAAACAAGCATGTGACTTATGCTAGTCACATTCTGCAATGGTCTAATATTCCTACAATAGTTACGTAAAACAACCTACACAAAATCGAGGGTATGATCTATTATGTTTTCAGCTGTGGATTCAGTGCCACAGAAATCTCTTGTAGCTGGTGTGCACATGCACAGGGTCCTTCCTGCCCATGGAAAATGGTGGCTCACTGGTATACGGAGTTTTAAGTTACAGGAGCAGCACAGACTTCCTCAGGAGTGTATATTGTGTTTTCCATTCACATATTGTTCATTAAATTGCTACACGGTATTGCAGTTGCCTAACAGTTGATAGCATTTTGGTGGCTAAACCTGAATGGAAGAGAAAAGAAATCGGGCCTGGAATATATTTGCAGTCCAAAGGCTGTAGTAGCTAACAGTCAAAGTAAAAAGCCATAAAGTACTCCCATTAGCATCCTTCAGGGGATCGTTCATTTTATGAACGCCTTTTAAGAGGAAGGAGTAAAATTTTGGTGTATGATCACAGCAGGCTTTCGCAACAAGACACTACAGGTGAAAAGTGAAAAACTGAAATGGACTGAGATATAGAGAGAAAATGAGGGCAAAAGACTTACGGAGTGCTCTGAGTGGGGAGCAGCAGCTTGTGTAGCACATGAAAGTATAGAGAAAGTTGTTCTGAAGATTTATGAGAATGGTTATGTTGTTAAAGTACTGTGAGATGTGACGTTGTTTTTGATAGAAGAATTGGACAGACTAGAAGAGAGACATATCAGAAAAAAAAGGAGTAAAAAGAAATATAAGTAGAAAATTATCGGCTCATAGCCCAGTGTTCTGATGGCAAGAAATAGAGCAACCTGGAAGAGGTGACTGAGAAGAAATCAGCATATATGGAACAGGTGCAGCTTTTTAAAACTTCAATTTATATGATGCTTAGCACATCAGGTGAGTCACAAGCAGTGCCTATGGACAAGGAAGCAGCACAATACACAAAAAGGAAAAGATGAAAATCGATTTCTTAAGGAAGAAGATGAGATACAGAAAGAACTGAGAGTTGGAAAAATGAAAAAAATCCAAGCAATAATAATGTGGGTAGGACATTGCTGATTTAAAAGTCTAAGAAATAAAAATAGTGCACGTATGAGTATTCACTGATATCCTATGGATTACCCGTAGGTGAAAGCAGCTCTTGAAATATTCTAACGTTTTATGGAGACAGAGTGTCCAGCATTGCCTTTTGTCTATCAATAACATGCTGGTCCTGCTCATTCTGTGACTGACTACAGGGGTTTTGTTGCTGACTTTCTTCTGTAGCCTTTAGAGATATAGCATTCATATGGCCTTTTAACTTTTAGGTGATTTGATTTCAGCTGTAGGACTAGCGGTATTTAACTGGTGAACCAATTAGACATCAATCAAATAATCAAAAAAAGCATAAAAAAAAGGCTGAAAAAACCCACACTATATAAGTTCCTTTACAGTACATATGCTAGTTGGTTTTTTTTCTTTTAAAGATTAAACGTTAATATGAAGAAAAAATTTGTTCATAATTATATATATGTATTTTATAACAACTCAGGAGACATAAAAACCCCTGACTAAAATTAAGGAGAAATTCAGGTACTTAGTAATTTACAGTAAAGCTTCTCAAAATATTTTATGTAATTAATATATTTTCTGAAGTGTGAAAGATCAAAAGTATATGCAGGTACTTACATCTGTGAACATACAACTGCAGATAATAAGTTTTTTGTACACATGGAGACAATACTGGTATTTGATGCACAGACACACACATATATATATATGCATACACAGCTTTACACATGCTCACACATGTTTTAATAACTAATTTCCTGCTCAAGTTATTATGCCACATATGCCTTTACCTGCAGAATATTATGTAATATATGATTCAACCTTTTCAAGTGAGATTTGCCCTAGTATTCTGAATTTTAAAAAGCAGACTTTGTGTAAAACCTCATTAGAAATTCTAGTTTAACTTTCGGATTCCTACGGTAAATAGAAGCATACACATATTCCTCTGCTCTGCCTGATATTATGGACTCTGACTTTGTCTGGTTACCATGAACTTTGATTTTTAAAATTCTGTCATATGTGAAAACAATTGAAGACACTGGACCTTTGTCCTCTGTGCCTAAAGAAGGTGTTCACAGCACAAAAATGAGGTAAAGCTTCACTGAGATTAAATTTCAAGCTGTTTAAAAATGACTTTTCATTGATCTAAAGCACATTGGCTGTTTCTATTCATGTTGAAATATTTTTATTTGACCCATGAACAGTACAGAAAGACAGCATCGCTATAGCGGCAGAATTTTTTTTAGTCATTTTTAACAGCTGGTGTTAAAAATGCTCTACTTCTTCCTTGGCATATAAGCTGTACTGTTGCTGGAGAAGACACTACAGGCTTTGCTTTTGTGAGGGAAATCTTGTCTAAAAAATGTTAAGAAACAGGTAGCTTGTAATCTAGCAGTGATAGAAAGAAAGGCTAAATAGTAATTTATAATTATGCCTGGCTCCTTTAATCCCATTATTGGACTACTACTTATTGTCCAATATTCCGGTGAATTTTACTTCTGCATGTTACTGTTATCCTGTAAATGGACTAGCAAACACTTGGTAATGGTAGTACTTCCTGGTATTGAAATGCAGCCTGCTTCCCATGATGAGAAAGAAAATCTTATCAAAGTGTTACAGATGTTCTTCAAATGATTTAATAAATACAAGAATATCTTCTAAGTAAATGAGGCAAATATGTCATTCGAATTCTCACAGCTTCCATAATTAAAAGCAAGACCACCAGCTGACTTCTTTTATTTTTTAAAAGCACAACTTGATCTGCACTAGGAATGCAACCTTCTTCAATAATGTTTTCCCTCACAAAGTTAAGAACCTACCTGTTGATCCTGAGGCAAATGCCAGTAGTGGTCCAATATTCATCAGAAACTTTAATTAATTCTGCTTCCCTTTGGGCATCCTACTTTCACCACAGTGGGGGAAAAAGAAAAAAAAAGAACAACCCTACCCAACCTGTGGTCATTAATATCAGTATAAAACCAGGATGACGCTTAAACTAGAAGACCTGGAGTTTCACATACTTTTCTCATAATGTTTTTAAGTGGCATCCAATTAGTACATGGGGACTGGGATGTGTCTCAGTGTGCAGTCACTGCCAATTTACTTTATAATTTAAAGAACTAAACCTTCCCTCTAGCATCTCCCTTTTGCTCTTGTACAGCTTTATTGTTTTCAGAGGAGCTACACACTATGAAATGACTGAAAAGTCATACTTGATCCTGTGGAATTAGAATACACATTGAATGATTCACACTGAAAGGTAAACAGAAAGGAATCAAAGCAAAACTTATTTCATATGTTGTCAGAATATATTTACTGCATATTCTAAAAGAAAAAAAAAAAACCAAAAAACTCAACCAAAACAAAACAGAAAAACAAAAAGATAAGCTAAGGGTTATGTACAATCCCGCATTTTCAGAGAAACCAATCAATTCCCTTCTGTGCTGCTGTTACTTTATGTGATCTTGCCCAAATTGTGTTGTGTCATATTTTCAAATCCAAGATCCGTCAGAAGTGTGCTGAATTTTCATATGCATGCAAGTTCCCACCTTCTGCGGACATTTCTAGTAGCTTGGGTGCTAGAAACCCTTGAGATTTCTGCTAGGAACACACTCAACTGTACAAAATTAGAACACTTTTACATTTCTCATCTTAATTCTTCAGGTGTAAAATAGTGCATACCTTGCATTGCTCAGGACTGATGTGAAGACAAATACACCAGAAACACTGAGGTACACAGACATTAGGGTAACCGAAGTCATATAAGACAAAATATGGGGCAAACTAGAAAGGGCCTTTGATGTACCTTACTGCAGTTTGAAGTCTTAAATCCAAGAATAAACTGTTATATTAATATTACACAATCATCCATAAATCAGTGGATTGTCCAGGAATGTAAATCAACAGAGCATTTGGCCTGCAAAATTCTTCTTTCTAATCACAGAGGTATCAATATAAAACTCATGGATGGGCAGCATTTGGGTTTAGTCCTCAATCTGTGTGACTCTTTCTAGCTCTGAGCACATTTTCTCTGCAATCCTTCCAGCCCTGGTCCTGTCTTACAGTTCTCATCATTTGCTAAATGTGTTATTTCCCAGTGTTAGGCAGAAGAAGAAAACTTAACTCACAATTTACACTTGTATTACTACCTCCGCACGTTCTGAGACAGTCGGTGAAGACAACCACGGAACAGAAAAATGTGAATGAAGTAAAACAATTATATTTTTTGTTCTATGGCTGACTTTGAGAGGAGGTGTGTATTTAGCCAATAAAAGATCTAATCACCACTGACATTTTGACCAAATAGTTTTAAAATTAAATAACCTAAACAACACAATAATTAGTAGAATTTCTGAAACTGGAGAATTTCCTAAAAATTTCCTTGAATAATGTGGCATAAACATATGTAACACATTTGTATCTGATATGTCTATGATGTCAAGGGATAGGACATGTGGGGGCTGCTATGGAAAAACAGGCAGTGCAGTCAGAAAAATAATTGATAAAGCTCTCTTCTGCAAAGGGGAGTTACACCACAGGCTTTCAGTTTTAACACCAGGTTCAAATATTATAAACATATGAAATATATTTGCAGAGAGTGCATTTTATTTCAGGAAAAATGGAGCTAAAAGTTGATTCCTGACTGTTTGTGCTCCCAGACTTTTATTTTCAGACTCTGAAGTAGAAAGAATTACCTTCATGCTTTCCTCACTGCCTACATTTCAGTGAAAACAAGCCTCATGCCTTGACTCCTTTCTGACACTTTAACATTATGGCTTTTTCACAGTTACTGAAATAGGTCATAGCCCTGACAAATCTATTATGCCTCATTCATAAGTATTTCAGTTTACTTGGACTGTAATTTCTGGCCCAGTGCATCACTGAATGTTCAGTTTTCTCTGTTTTGAAAAGCACAAGGCACAGGTACCCTGTTAAATGTTATAACCGGATTGTCCATCCTCACAGTGCACAGAGGGCCAATGTCAAGGGCCATTCAGAACTTCTACAACTCTATCCTCTTGTGTAGCCACTAAGCCTAAAATACATGCAGAAGTAAAAGCAGAAGCAACGACTGATTCAAAGCCCTATATAAAATTCATCCATTCAAATCTCTGATAAAATGATTTCTACTATTTTGTCCACAGTGTAGCTACAATGAGGCTGCTGGTCAGGTCCTGCAGTGCTTTGATCAGCAGTTCTATTAGCTCCCTGTTGCAGCCATCACTTGCATAAATGAATAAAAGACCAGAAGATGCAAAATCCCTGCTTCCTCTGCACCAGCACTGGGCCAGCTCTTGGATTCCTTCCTATATTTGTGCTGGAGCAGCATTCAAGGTTTATGTTGATTCATTTTACCTAAAGCCTAAGAAAGGATAAATTATAATGGTCAAGCCGACAAATTGTAGCTATATTGTGCTTGTTTTCTCAGACTCATACCACTTATTACACCTTCCCAAAAGAAGACAGAAAGAAGACAATGCCACAGGTCTGCCTGCTTTTCATCCAGGATAGAAGCTAGAAAATCCAGGAGCCCTTTACTGCCACAATGATTTGCTCTGTACAGATCTCTTAGTTTCATTACTATTATAAAATGCTATGGAACTGCAGATTACTTTCCTGATATTAACATGTTTTAGTATTAAACTTTACATTAAAAAAAAAAAAGTCAACAGAAATGAGGTCATCAAAATTCACTAATTTCTGGAAAGTATGAAACACTAATATGCAAACAGCACCAACAGTTCCAACCCAAACATTTAACAGCTTTATTTCCTATTACGTACAAAGAAAACAAAACTGGCTCAGGGGAAAACATTTCATTTTTCTTAAATTGCAGTAGCTTATTGTTGTCATAAAGTATTTTGGCTGTAATAAATTTTTAACTGTCATCACAAAGTCTGTAATACATATATTTTTAACAACATTCACAGCTCCCAGAAGTACTAGCTTGCTAGTGGAGGTTTTGACAAAATAAACTATGTATTTTTAAAACAACTTCACTGTACCTTTACTACAAAGAATGATCTTTTTATTTCATTGAGAAGATCATTAGGGACTTTTGTATGTGCCATCAAGCATAGCAACCCTAAACTCCCACACTGCCTGAAAGCAGACATCTATGGACCCCCTCTTGATGCTGCACACAGATATGCTACAACCTCCAGGCTACCCATGCAAGGAAAAACGGCAAGACATTCACTACTCATTTCAGCTTTAATTTTAACTGAACTAGCTTCTGTACTGTTAAGTTAGGAATGGCCAGCACACACTTAGTAAATCAGGCAATAGGGATGCTATGGATGCATTTTCTCTGGACATAAGCAGTTGCTGGGTAATGAGGAAGCCTCTCAGAAAAAGCATGATGTGCACTAGGCACACGCAGTTGTGCAATTTTACGTTTCAGTGGCCTGCCTTGGAGACAAGGCATTTCCAAATCAGCAATGCTCGACTAGCTGGATGCCCACTTCCACCTAAGAAGCACTGTGGGCTTCTTATTAGGGTTTTTGGTCTTGATCTAATGTCACTTTTGGAAGTATGTTTTAAAACAAAATGACACGGCTGTCATGTAAATCTGCTAAGTTCATGAACATATGAAAAAAGGTTCTTCAAAGCTAGGCTGGTGGGGTGCATTATGTAAGTCAGGGTTGTGAAAGCCTGTCTTGATTTAATGATGCCTTTCATGCTGTGTACGTGATAAGGTTCATTCAATGTGTACTTTGTATAAAAGCTAAAAAGTTAGGAACTGAAACATGTGAAGAGAACACTCATAATCCTACCCCTGTACGTATAAACATTATGATGGCATCTCTCACTACAAGAATATACACTGCTTCTTAAACCTCGAAATATCCTAGAGATTTTTTATATGCTCTAGGAAAATACATTTAAAAAAAAACGCTAATTAAGTAAGCCATCAGTTCACACATCTCATTCATTACATGCATTATGATGTGTGTTTTGTGCTTTTAATTTATTTAAATTTCAGTAAGATTTGTGGAAATTGAGAAGCTTGACAGAACCCTGGACATACTAAACAACAGGACACTGAAAGAGTTGCTTTTACACTTTAAAGACAGACGTGGAAATTCAATAATACTTTAAAACATGTTTTGAGATTTGTATGTTACCGTATTCTCTGAAGTAATACATGCCCACAAGGGCGCTATGCTTCTTGTACTTGTGACTTTGGCTTATGATTACAGCTTTTACTCGGCTGAAAAATGTTAAAATTCTCTTAGCATTGTCCTTTAATGGGAACATTAAAATGAAATATGACAGGATTTTTTTTAAAACTCCAGTGTCCTCCTAAAATGACCAACCTAAATCATAGGGACATGCTTGCAAGCCACACTCTCACTCAGAACAGGCTGCTGATCTGAGCACTTGTCTAATACCTAGTGTCTGCAACATCAGGAGGAACAATTGAGCTCTTGTCTTCTTCCAGATGTTCTCCCAACAACATTTGTAAGTGTTCATTCACCAATCAAAAAAATCACAGCAAGTTTATGCTACACTGGGCCTTAAATACATGATTAATTCTAGAAATTACCAAAATAAATACAGGCTAAGTCTTTGCTCATTGAATAAGGATAAAGTAACTTCAAAATCCACAGCCACTGGTTGCCATGCAACCTGCTATAGTATTATGGCAGAAATAAGCTGTGCTTGAATTTTCAGTGCCCTCTCGCTCAGCCTTCTTGATGTTGTGATACTCTAATGCTTCTCAGCTAACTTCCATTAAGTAGTTTTTTGTGGGGTAGTATTCCAAGGTTAAAATGATTAAATAACTTTTATGGTTGATCAAATATAAGCCCTTATTATACACAGTAGGCAAAACCATACATTTTAATTACTTTGTTATCAAAGATCTTGGTATTTACATTTCATTTTTCAGTTATAATTCTGAATTTAGTTTGACCTTCATAGAAATGAGAAGACCCGAGATTCTTGCTGTCTTAAACAATTTCCCCATAAACAAAAAAAACCATTAAGACATGGTAACAGCAGAAACAATGCAATGAGACCTATATAGCCTATTAGAAATATTTTCTACTGAGATATTTTTTTATTTAAGCATCTCCTTTTAATTCTTCGTTTTAATTTTTAACTACTTTAATTATTTGTGACTTGATAAGACATTTGCAGTCTAAGGATGATATATCAATATTTAATAATATTGACATTACATTAATTCAAAGTTCATATTTAGAGCTATGAATAGCATTTTTTCCTTATAAGAAATACCTTCCAGTTTAAATACTGAAATAAAAATATTAGTTTCAGGTACTGTACAGATCTTTGCTACTGAATGGTAACAAAGTAATTTTCTGTAATTAAATTGTACTAATATTTATAGTTACATATGTTTAAAAATTCATGATTAAGCAAAGTTTGTATTTTGCATTTTTGGCTTCTGAAATTATTTGAAGAAGACAGATTTTACAGAGAAAAATATACTTAATAAGGTCTTGTCTTACATATCCATTTATTACAGAAATTTAATGCAATTTAAAATCTATCCATTAACCTCTACAACTTCTGTTAGATGAAGACAGAAATAACATGTGCATAATTTACACTATAAATATATCAAAATAAAAATACCATATTTCATTTACTAAAAAAACAAAAATAAAAAATAAAAGGCTTAATATATTTATGTGGAAAGATGTTCAGATCATCCTTTGTAAGAAATGTTTTATTTTGCCAAATTTAGATGCAGTATTTTTCATGTGTATGCTTATGCTACACAGCAATGTTGAAGTAAAAACATAAAGATGAGTTTAAAAAGCCTGTATTTTAACTCTTGGAAGCCTTTTTTTTTTTTTTTTTTTACAATTTTACTATTTTGTTTCTCCAGAGCTTTACGGGAGGTTTCCTACAATCTACAGTGATTTTAAATACATAAAATAAAGAAAAAATATTAATGCTTGTGGTGGGATGTTACAGACACATTTTAAAAAATTATTTGCTTTTCATAGTGTACTAGTTCATAACAAATAAGAAAAAAATAAATAGAAAGCATGAAATTAACAACAAACAGTAGATTCAAATAACCTTGCAGCTGAAGCTTTGTAACCTAATTCCAATAATGGCTCAAAGATACATGGCATAATAACATTTTCTCTTTTTCAGATTGTAATAATGTTCACATGCAAACGCATGGCCAGACTCATCGTTATAGAATGAGTGCCTAACACATTCCTTCTCGGGCTTTGTAGTCTCATGTCTGCATAATGTGCCCCTTTTAGTATCGTACCGTGTGGCACTTAAAGTTAGCTCCAAATAGCATCGCTATTTTCTCATTTAATTTGTTACTTTAGGGAAAAAGCTAAAAAAATTCCCCTCCTCCCCAGGCCCCCACTTTAAGAAATGGCTCTAAACTATGGTCTATGGCCATTGCCTTCTTATTCCAACTAAAGAGAGGGAAATAAGCTTATCTGTTTGGAAACGCAATCTCTTGTAACTCCTTCTGTAAAGGGTACGAGGAGCAGACAGCACGTAAGTGACACATTGCCTTGTGTTCCAGAAACAGATGGGGGCACTATCCAATATGCTCAACAACATCAATGCAGCAGAGCATCCCAGCTCTCGGCCGCAACGGGGAACGCGGCATAGTGACAGTGCCCAGCAAAATTCGAGCTATTAATAATTAGCAATGCTAAACTGCAATGACTCCATCCTCACTGTCAGGTGTTTAGATAATGTCATCAAGTGTGGAGCCTGGCACCCACACTCATTTTGTAAACTCTATCTATCAGTTTAGGAATGCATTTCAGTTTCCTAGCATGTATACCATCGACCTGCTGGTGAAATTACATTGTATAAAGCAAAATACAGTACTATGCAGGAGAAGATAAAAAGCAGAAAAGAACTTAAAGGAAAACTTTAAAGGATCTGTCATCAAAACTTTAAATAGGCCTTTCTCCAGCTGTAGCTAAATTATTGTACTTCTTGATACTGTTTGCTCCTCATAGCAATTGAAAGCATATGTAATTTAACAGCAGGCCTCAATCCTTTAATAAGCTGTCTTTAAAATACCTTACATGGATTACCTATCTGTAAATCTGCTTCCCATGCAGAATGTGACAGCATTATGGAAATTGTGAGTTCAGTAAAGATGGCATATACCAAAGAGAACCACATCTGCACACTGTAAGATTATACCAAACATTGGAAGTAATCTTTAGTCATTTATAATACCGCAGAATGAATAATTAAGATTAAGGGCTCTATTCTGACCTTACTTATAGCCTACGTATTTCATAATTTTTCCCCCCTGTAAATTAAACGGAAGTGTAGCACTGCAAGGCTTTCTTGTTCAAATTATGCAAAGTTGGTATTCATCTTTCTGCAATTTGGTGCACATCTAAGGAAGTTTGGCAAAAAAGGAATGATCACATATGGAACAGAATCCATACTAAAAAGGGATATCCCATGTTTGCCAAAAGGAGCAACTTGCAAGTATCACAAGTTTCCTTATCACTTAAAAAAATATATTAAAGAAACAAAAACCAAAAAAGAGTTTCTTATTGCAGAAACACATTTCAAAGAGATTCTTTGCTCTGAGTGACTCTGCTGAATATGTAGCCTGCCTAGACAAAAAGAATGATAAACGTCTGAAAGCACCTCATAGCAAAGGAGTGGAAATTGGTAAGTTTTGGCAAGGAAAGGGCAGCACTAATGTTCCTTGATGCTTGGATTTCTAAGCCAGACCTACTTCTGCACCTAATAATATGTAATTTCTTTCGCCATTTAGTGGTAGGAGAAGTAGCAACAGGAGAGCTTTCTCCAAACCCATGCTGGTGGGCAGGAAAAGGAAGAAGAGGCACTAATAGTAACCAAGGTCTTCCAGTGGAAGATCTAAGGACCACCAGCCAGCTACCTTTCCTTGCACACTCACAGCTCCAGGAGCCTGCAGATTCTGAATATATATTTTATTCCACAATGTACTAGTACTTTACAATTCCCTTTCAGCTGGGTACTATGATATGGGATCTGCAAGTCCCACAACAAACTAGACCAAAAATCCAGTCCTATACCTTACCTTACAGCCTTTCACTTTACCTTACGGCTTTACGAATGCCTTTATTATTTGTAGTAGATGAATGAAATGAAATGCCTGTCTTACTGACAGCCATTCATTTTATTCCACCACAGGAATTGTGAAACACTGCCACGATAACAACCAGCTTTGGTCTTTTTTTTTTTCCTCTGGCAATTCATGAAAGCCAAACAAAGGCAGTATTTTTGAATAATTTTTTACTAATGCCTAAGATTCACACACATGGTTAATGTCTGCTACTTTGGAAACAGTGGCATTTTTAGGACTTGGCATTTAAAGATGGCAGATGGGGTGGAAAGAAATTTGCCTCTGGGGTTAGGGCGCTACATTGGTCTCCTTTGTCCACCACAGAACTGTTTGTTCATTCCCTCTTGGTGTAGAGCAGTAAAGATGATGCCATTTAGAGCATCTGAATCTGAATTTTAGCACTCACTTTATTTTGAACATTAGTGCTGTGTATAAATGTTGGTCATACTAATACCAAAATACATTGCAAATATGTGCAGCACAGGCAGGCCCTGGAGAGCCTCCAGTGTTAAGTGATATCTCAGCTGCTGTGGCAGCTTTCTCACATAAGGAGGACACTTTCCTCCCCCCATGTGAGAGCCCAGAAAACACACACGTCTTTAAATGCAGAATTAGCTAAGCAACTAACACATCATACGGCAAAATAAACAATATTCCCAAGCTTGTTAAAAGCTAAATATGGCACTTTAGAGAACAATGCACAGTCAAACAAATTTCAAGACTTAGTTACCAATAAGACATGCTTAATCCTCTGGTCAGATGTAATGTTAAAATTGTACAGAAAGTGAGGAGGTGATTATTAAAAGAGTGTGAACATATTCTAGCTCTAAAACAGACATAGATAAACTGACATATGCACAGACATCTCAGATGGAGACTCAGCACAAAAAATCATGGGGAAAAAAAATCCCTTTGCATTCCTATATATAGTTGGAACCGTTAGTGTCTCACTGCTGCAGTAGCATTCATTTCCCAAACTTCTGAAATCCCCTTTATCAGTGAGATTCTCATACACTCTTAAGAGAAAGTAATGGTAACCTATCACTTTTAAGACTACAGCTTTTGAAAACCAGACTGTCAGAATACTGCAGGATGTACAATAAAAACTGAAAGAATGGCAGACACAGGCTAAATTTTTTAATATGTTTCCAGCATCCACGATTCTATGATTAATTTGTTCTCTCTCATCCTGTTTTCAAATTGGTAGGAAAGCCTTTAACATTTCTGAGTTTACCATTATTTCCTACTCAATTTAAGGATTTTATTGCCACAGAAAGCAGATTGATAGTTATTATTATTATGAGCATTTGTAAGGCAACAACTACTGCAATATTGGGCTTCTATTAAATTTAAAATTGTTCTCAAGGATCGAGAGCAAATGTTTCCGTAATCTGTGTATAATCTTACTTTTACAAAATGAAGAAAGAAGTTTTCTTTCCTAATAGACTGTACGAAGTGTTGGAGGATCCAGACCAAAAAACCCCACCAGGGTAAAAGCACATCTTAGTAGTTCCTGAACAGAGTCATGAACCAGAAGAGCTGATTCACAAAACTGTGTAAATATACATAGTTCATTTGGCAACAGTACTTCCTGCTTAAATTGTTGTGATTTCCTACTGCTTCTGCATCTGAAATCTTATTGTCTGACCTCTGAAGAAAATAAAAGTTTTATAAATCTCTTGGATTCTCCTGACATAACTGCCCAACAGTCTTTCTGGAAAAATAAGGTTAGTGGGTCACTACTTTTAATGGATGGTTCATAAGCAAGACCTGGGTCATTTTATAGTTTGACAGATTTCTGGATAATGCCCTTAATTTCAAAAGATATTCACAATCTCCACTAATAATTGTACTCACATCTCTCCATGTTATTTTTTAACTAAAAAGAAAAAGGCAATTTACAGCTCAGTTCAATTTTCTTATTCATTAGTAAAACAAAGAAAAGTATTTCTTAAGGAGGGAGGTAAAGGCAGAAAGGTAGAGTTTTATGCATCAAGATAGCTCTTGTTATGCCTTGAAAATTTCCAACTTCTTTTTCCTCATTATCTCTACAGAAGCACCATGTATTTGAGCAGCCAGGGTGAAAAGCTGCTGCTGACTATTGGTATAGCCCACAGCAATTATTTTACGACAGCCCTGAGTTCACTTGCATTGGCCACATTTTGGAGGAACGCCAGCACGCTGATCAAGAACCTGTGTGAAGGCTCATTTAACTGGCCCTGAATATATGAGGTTGCTTTAGGTATAAAAGCCAGCATTCTCTAAAAACAAGCCATTGACCAAAGAGATTAACTTGGGAGCCTTTGTCTCTTACTCTAAATTTAAAAGTTTTGTAAGATGCATATTTTGGTAAAGAAAATAAGCTAATAATAAATAGAGAATACCTTCCTTAATCTGTTAGTATTTTACTTTGGAGCTGAACAAGGAAGAACAGAATAGACTAATGAGGGACAGAGCCAGCCTTTACATCGTTTCGAAGACTATTTTTATCTTACAGAGATTTTTCTTTTCCTTTTCAAATGATTCTAGAAAATACATTCTATTTTTTAACCTTTAGTGCAATAGTTTATCCTTGAAGAAACAATAACAGATCTATTGGATAACAATTTTGCTGGTAGATCTACTATTAGACCTTATAGACTGTTTCAAAGACAGCTACAACAAAAGAAGGAACTCATATTAAATCAGAAAGGGGAATGACTCATCTTTAAACTGTTTTATTTATCCATATACTACTCTTACTATTGCCTTTATATCAAGAATATTTCTATTTTGATTTTTTGCATCTGATTCTGAATGAATTTTACAGTCTTACATTTGACGCAAGTGGGTTACTGTTTTCTAACGTGTTCTATTATTTCAGAGTATGGACTGATTTTTTGCAAAGGGTAACCTGTCGTCTCTGATATTGCAACTGATGTTGCCCTGAGAGGTGCACACAGTAGCGTTTGTTTGATCAGTTAAGTATTTGACATTATCTTCTAAATGCTATCTCTTCTGCTCCCTCTAATTCTGGAAGTGTATAGCTGCAAAAAAGATCATCTGTTCTGTCCTCTCTTGTCAAGACAGAATCAACAGTACTCTAATTCACCTAGAAGCTTATTCATCTAGTCTTTCCTTAAAGACCTCTAAGGATGCAGACTATATAACTTGTTCTAAAGTTTCACTTTCCTTGTCTTAAACCGATTTCAAGTAGAGAAGTTGAGGGTTTTTTAAAGTCAGAATGCTCTTATGATGCTGTAAAGCTGGATCCATTCATTCCTCTAGGTAAAGGAATTATTTGTTCGACATTTCACTTCCAAAAATATAACTGCCTGCATTATAATTCTTATTTCTTAATTCTTTTTTTAAGGGCTGCTCTGTGAAATCATTTGTGACTATGATGATTTTGAGTAACTTATTATCACTTGTACCACCTTCCCTTTTTCTCTTAATATTCTCAGTTGCTTCTTCTTTGCTAAGAGGACACAGAACTGCCTTTGAAAGAAACTGCTGAAAGACTCAGAGGACTTTGCAATCTTTTTATTTTTCCCTTCCTGTTTAGGGGAAGAACCATACTCCATACCTATATCTTCCTGGACAGAATTTTTGTTAGTGTTGTTTGCTTGAAGTTCCAAGGGTGAAAACTAAATGTTCTTCTCCTCCTCACAGAAAAAAAGTAATGACAATTTCCTGCAGCAGCACAGTGAAAGGAAGATGGATATATAAAAGAAGGAGAAAAAATCCCAGGAGTAAAAGAAAGCTTAAGTTTGTTAGTAACAGACTGAGGTAACAACATCATTTTATCTCTATGTCTAATGAACTTCTGAAGACAGAGATCAACTAATTACTCATGGCAACCATTTATTTAGTAATAAGCTTGTGTGTGCTGCCATACAAATAAATGTGCAAATGCAAATAACACTATTCCTGCCCTGAGGTTTTTAACAGTCTTAAGTGGCACACACATAAGTTAATAGGGATAGAATACCCTTAATATGGAGAGAATTTTAACCTGTATGTTTAAGGGCTTTGTCTTGTTTGCAGCTGAAGAAAGGATCAGTGCTGCAAAATGAGAAGTGCTTTGGAAAGAAGTACTTTGCCTCAGAGGAGAAAACAAGGCAATCTTACTGCCTTCTAACCCAGACCTCGTTTATCCAAAGTCCAACTTGTGTTTGCAAGTTGCAATTTTCTCCTTCGTCTTTTGTCCTCTGTAGCTTCTTCTGGAATACACATCCTGTTTCTAAGAAGACTGCAGCTATTTCTCATTTCTCTCTCAGTCTACTTGTTCTCAGATTCCCTGTCAATGCTGTCTCTGCAGCAGAATGCCTGGTGAACTGCCTACTTCTTTCCTGTCTTTTCACTTGGATAAGACTGTATTGGGATATAGAAATTTTATATTAATTAAATGACAAATATACCACTCTGCACCATACCAAACCTCAGCTAGCCTTATTTCTCTGATGCCAAGCCCCCAGGTTTAAGTACAACCTGGATAAAACAGCTCTTAATCTTTCCTCAGATCTTACTAAGACTCCTTTTACCCTTCTCGTTTAACCTCTCAAATGCCAGCCCTTCCTTTCAATCCACACAGCTATGATCATGCTGCTAAATGCAGAAACCTTACAATACTGGTATTTAGTCACAATGCTGTTACCAAGACAATATTTCCTTTCCATTGTCTTGGTCATGTGATACCTGTCTTTGCCTATCTTTGCTAGTTTCCCTCTTCTATTGGATGGAACACAACATTTGCCCTCACTTGGAGAGACTACACTTGCACAGAATATTTTCTTCCCTTTTACTCATCACCATGAGGCCTGCTCCATCTTCCCCTGCTATACAAGCCAAGTCTCCAGTTCACACTTCCTACATTTTCAGAATCCTATGCATGTGCTCTCTGCAGTGCCTCTCAGACTTCTGATCCATCCTCCCTCAGCACCCATAGAGCTACCTTTCCTTCTTTCAAATTCAAATCTCCTTTTGCCTTGTCTATAAACTTGTTCGTTCCCGTGTGCTGAGCCCGATGTGTTGACTAAATGCTGTCCGTCTATAATGTGCTTCTCTTTTTTTTTTTTTCCCAGTTGTGTTCTCATTGTGACATATGACTGTTAAAGCAGCAGCATAAAGAGTTATGAAAAAGATACAAGATTTTAAAAACATTTAAATTTGAGTATTTTCCCTTCAAATCTAAACAAAAGTGTATGGAAAGATTCATCATAAAATACAAGCAACCAATGAACAATGTCGATATTTAATCTGGAGATGAGGTGACAAAATACCAAGTATTTAGTCCTGCTCTAAGGTAAAGTTTTTGTACAAATATAGAATTGTTACACAAACACAGTATATAATGTCTAAGTACTATACACAGTACTATAGTGGCTAAGAATATAGATAACAAATATCTAAACAATGGTTTCACATTTTTGTGATCCAGCCCATAAGTCACAAACTCTAAATTAGCTAGACTAATTAAATGAAGCTATCATAAATTTACTGTACTACTGAAAGTACTATTACTCATAGATTTAAGATGACCACCTCCCAAGAAAATATATGCCCATTTATACTTCCCACATGTAATGAAACATGGGCTTTTCAATTATGGTGAGGGTTATCCCTCGAGCTGTAAAAGAACCAGCCCAAAACACTAGATTCAGACAAGAAAAAATTTTTATCTGAATCTGAACTTTGCATTTAGTGTTCATCCCTGATGAATGGAAAAATGGAAAATAAATTTATTTTTGTCCTGAATTCACACACTGTATAGCTTGAAAAGCTGTAGTATGGAATCTCCCTTCAGAGAAAATATACTATAAAACGTACATGGCCACTAACCTCTTCTACAATCTTGCGGTAACAAAAGTATACTTTATGTTTTGAGTTAGATTGGATTCCAGCTTCCAAAAGTGGAAGGAAAAGGCAGTAATCTACTTTTCTACTCAGTTTTCAAGGTCTGATAAAAAAGTTGCAACAGGACTCTGACTAGGCTAAAATAAACACAGATAGGAAGGCATTGTTAGAAAAAAAATTAAACATGCCTTTTGTAAGTTTGTCAGGAAAATATCACTGTAATAAAAAGTCTCCTTCTTTTGAGGCAGAGGATGCTTGGAGACAGGCACTGGAAGACAGCCTTCAGTGATTCAGGCTGGAGACATTTTGCAATGGACTGTTGCAGGCAACATGGGAGATATTGCTCAGGGAATGTCTGCACTGAGCTATTGTTCAGATGTGTCTTTTACAAGATTTGGCCCAAATTTAAGGATGTGATCTTTTAAAATCTAAATCTTTCTTTGTCTTGTGGAACAGAAGTTGGGAAAGCTGCGCCACTTCTCTGTGCACCGCAGCAGCAGATGCTCTGGCTACCAGTAGCACCAGGGCACAGAGGTTCCCTGTTCCTGCCCAGGCAAACCAGGCACTTCAGCACCCACCTCATGGAAGGCCCACCAGTGCTCTGAGCTGGGAATAAGAATCAAGCTGATTTGCTGTTATAAACTACACAGAACTCAAAAAATCTGTTTTTTCCTTAGATGTAGGCTATCATTTTGATATGTGTAAGAGATTCTAATGATAGAGGCAAACTCTGCAGACTTATCACGGCTTCCCATTAACCTTTTCTGCATCTCTGTCTCCTCAGCAAGGCTTCTCCAGGCAGCAGCTAAGAAGGAAAATACTGCCAGCACAACTGTATGAAAGCTACTCTGCCAGGGATCCACGTGGGATATCAATGATCAGCGTTAAGCTTAGAAGACTTTCTTTCTCTGCAGAGAAGTACAGCTGTGATCCTTCAGGAGAAAAAACATTGCAGAATTTCCACTCCTTTGTACAGATTTTTCTCAGTTGATGCATTATCTGGATCTTTCTCATGCAGGACTTTCTGCTGCTTTTGAAACCCTCTACTGACACATTTTTTATACAGTTCACAAACCATGATCCAGAGGGAGTACTGAATTGGACCCACCGTTGGAATTCTCCTATTAAAGAACATGATCAAATTACTTGTTTGGTGGTTTTACATCTTTTATCTTAACAAAGACAACTGAACCTAGCTAAACTATACAACTGAAAACTAAAACTATAAATAAAAATCAGTTCTTTTCATAAATTTTGTTGCACATTGGGCAGATGAATTTTGACCTTGCTCATTTTGTACTTTTAAATTTTTGTATTTTTCTGATGTTTAGACAAAGCATTTTGCTTAGTTAAGGAGAAAGATCTCTGTCATAATCCAGTGCAAGTACAAGCGGATAACTTTTGTGCCCAGTCTGTAGGACACCCACATTCCTTGCAGTTCTCCTTTTCCTATGCTGTTCTCTCAGTCGCAATTCCAGTCCAATTTTTAGACTAAAGTGATAATGATGCTTGTTTTCACATTTTCTGATTTTGGTATATTTAAAGATCATTCTTAAGATGGCAAGAACTGTCAATCTCTTTAATTTAGAATTCATATATTTATCTTTTCATTAAAAGCTTTATAAAAATCCAGCTAGTAGTGTACCAACTAACATTTTGGTATTAAGACCATAATAATTCAAGATGCTGTGAAAATGGACAATGGCACTTTATTGTATTGTACACAAAATTGCATTGGCCACAAAATTGTGACTTGGAAAATACGTATGTTTTTAATCTGACACTAATGCTGCAGAAACGCAAATTCTCTTGAAAGAGATGCTCAATTACTGTTTGTATATCTAAGTCCACATGCAGATTTATTCTGCTTTGGGGCATTCATACACTGAATTTATTTCCAAGTTTGAACTATATACTCAATTCTCCTCTGCAAGGAGATTCAGGTGACTGGGACTTTGGCTTGCACCTCTGTCTACTCTGCCAGGCCACAAGCCAATATTACAAGCTGCATTTTTTACTTTTCTGAGTCATCCAGATAAAAGGAAGAAACAGTAAAATTCCCTGCACCGTGCACCACTCAGATAACAAATAGACAAATAAATATAAGCAAAACAACATCAATCTTTATGTATACATTAAAATGAAAGTACAATCTTTCAGATCCTATGAATTTGATTCCTTTTTCATCTTTTTCACTTTCCCGTCCTTACTCTGGTTTTTGCCCTCTAAAAGCAAGTTACCCCTCCTCTGTACTCCTGCAGTCACAGATGCAGTTCTTATTTCTAGTGAGAGGCTCTTACTCCCTTTAGGACATCCTTTAGGACACTGATGTCCTAAATATTCTTACAGCTTTCCAACAGGGAAAGGTTCACGTTTTCCATCTAATCTGAGAGTGCCCCCCTCCTTTGGCCTGTATCAGCATCCTTCCGACATCCAACAGTCAGGGGAACTGCCTCTTTCCCTCTATAACGTTAATTGTGAAATGGCTTTGTGGGACTCCAGGTGAGTAAAAAGGCAGCAGAATTAAGGAATTAGAAAAAGGACACGTGGTGCTAAGCTTGGATCCGTGGCTTCAGCAGCACTGCTGGGCAGCGGCAGCAGCGCAGCACCCTGGCAGCTGGACACGGAGGAGCCCTGGCGCGTCTGCCTCCCACCGCGCTCTGCCCACGCCTGCACCACGGCGAGGGAGCCTGCTGCAAAAGAAGATTGCCATAGGGAATAAAAGAAAAACCTGAGGGATAAAAATGGATAGCTTCCAATTAAAATTACCATACTGTAATTTTGTTAGTTATCAGTGACAGACTAAAGTACATGGCAGCTTAACTGACAAGAAAATGTCCTTTTGGGCATAATACAGCACACAGATCTTTGACTTTTTAGCATGCAGTGTCCAGATGGTACTTTTTTGCTTCATGTTGTGATCAGGAGGCAGAAAGGCCATTTCAGAAACAGTTGCAGTGAAAGCCAGGATAGATCAGAAGCACACGAGGCCGCCTGAATGTATGAGGATGTATCATATCATTGCAGGTAATCCTCACACGAGGGTACATACAGTAGGAAGGATATTTTCTAAAGCTATTTGCTGGAGACACTATCAAGTGCACTTAGAGAAGTGGTTTGTGTGGCTGATTAGAAACCTACCCTGCTGCTGCTGAATGCCCGTTAAGACAAGGAACATTTTATTTACAAGATGTAAAGAAAAATGATCACCGAATAATAAAATGTTCCACTACATTCCAGCATGCTATATTAACTTAGGAATGCTATTGTATATTAAAAAGTTATGCCCTCTTCATTTTTTCCAGCAGTCTTTACTTTAGAGATGTGCACAATGCGCTTCCCCCCACCCTACAGGAAAGATAATCTTTCTTCTTCAGCACAGCACAAATCCCGCGGCTAACTCCCCTTGTGAACCTGAGTGGTATTGACATGGGGGTGTAGAGTCAGGCAAAAAAACAGGCATCTTCTGATGAAACACATAAACTACACACATTCAAGAACAAAACAAAAATCTTCTAAAAGCCTGTGTGTAAGATAAGACTGCCTTGGGGGCAGCTCGAACTTGCGGTCTTGGCCATTTACTCAGGATTTTACAGAGCCATCTATTACAGTATTCAACAAAAAGAAGTACTTCAAAAAGCTTCCTTTTTTTTTTTTTTTTCAGTTGGAAGTACAATAATTTGTAAGTCGAAATTTGGAAGTGTTCCCAGTTTTTGGCAGTAAAATGATAATACTGGGCATATCATTTTAAAGTGGAATCTCATGGAAGTTAATTCAGACGACAAGGTCACTTTTAGACATTTTTTTCCCTTATGTTTTGGACTGAAAATAATTCCCAAATCCTATTATTTGAAGCAGGGGTACTTACCATAGCAATCCCTGCCTCCCCTGATACACATGCTACCTCTGAGATAGAGTGCCTTAAAAAAAACCCTCACAAGAATATATACCATGAGCGTCAGAATTTTTTAAGCAAAGAAAAGAAAAAGTTGTACTCCAAGCAATCATACAGTATACCTTTGTACTGCCTAGTTTTAACATGAACTTTTCAAAAGTGTGAGTTTACTTCCTTTGTATAAAACCAAACAATTTAGGCAAGAAGGAGGAAAAGGATGCTAGACTCTTTTAACAGTTAAAATGGAGCAGTTGTGTCAGTAAAATGAAACTGATAAACTAAAATCAATTTTGCCCCAATACTTTCTTGTTCAGTTTTGCACCTCAAGCTTAGGGCTTGATGCCTTGAACCTGTAAGTAATGCATTATTATAATTAAAATACCATACCAATCAACCAAACCCAGCAATGTGTTCATAGAGTATGGCAGGATTATGGAAAATCCTGATTAAATTACTGCCACCAAAATAAAGAGGCATGTAGGGCTCAGAGAGATCAAATTATCTCTAGATAAGATTAAATCAACTCACACAAAACTGGAGGATGTGTGAGAAGTATCACGGATATAGCATCATACATGTCACAAAAGTATCTACAAAGACCTTTTATTTACAGTTTTTGTTTTTAATTTGGAATAACTTGATTTGAAAGTGTAAATCTCCAATATTTGAGTAAAGCCTCAAAGTCCATTTATACCAAATTTTCCCTAACTCCCTTTCCTCTATTTCTCTCACATTTCCTCTCACACATAAACCCCATTCACATTCTATCAGCCAAACACTGATACACTATCAAAATGTAGGCTACATTTATCTAGAACAAAGTATAAACATTTCCAGTGTGTGTACTTAAGATTCATTTGCTTGCCAAATGGCTTTGTCTTCTTTCTTGGTTATTGTCAGAAGGAAGCATTTTGATTCAAATGACTGAATTCCTCAAGCTCAGGTACTGCTGATAATAGGATTTATGACAAGCTAAAAAAAGCAAAAAGTGATCAGAGACCCTTTTTTAAATGCTATCACACCGCTGAGGGAAGGTATGCCTTAGAGGCCAGATGTAAGACTAAACACACATGGGCATGTAGGAGACTGCCTGAATATCTATGCTCCCATACACATGCCAAACTCATGCTGATTTAAAAGCAAATTTTCAAACCCATCTGAGAGCAGAGTTTGGAGAGAAATATTAAAGAATTAAGAATCACCACTTCTTCAAATAAATGTACTTTTTTTTTCCTGTGGAAGGCTGTTCCTTTATTTCTATAGCATATGTTCTATTGAGTAACAAAGCAAAGCAAAACAAAGTAAGTGAGCAACCAAATGGCAACTCTTTATTCTTCATATTGTTCTTAGCACTGTGCCTCTCACTAACTAGCTCATACTTGCAGCCTCTGCTCTATTTACTGTTGGCTGCTTTGTTTCTGTGGAAGCACTTCGATACATGACAGATAGAACAAAAAGAGGAAAAGTGAATTCCAAAATGCAAGAATCCAGCGTAAAGCATATCTAATGGCCATCTGTACACATGCTTGAAGAAAGCAGAAAAGCACACAACTGAAAGACACTTTCCTCGATCTTTCCCTCTCTCTGCCATGTGTCATTTACGCATATGAATCCAATGCATCTCAGAGATGATTATCTGGCAGTGTCCTACTAATCTGCTCATCAGTTACAGGACAGACAGGCACATTTTAAGCATATCAGTTCTTCTGTGAGTTTGAGTTAAACTGAAGCCATGAGAGAAAGAAGACAAATACATTAAGCCAGTGCAATCCTAAAAGATGATAAAAGCTTTAAGTGATCCAGGAGAGCCACAGAGCCCAAATTAGTGAACTCTAAAACAGCCTATGTAAAAATAATGAAATGTTTCTAATAAATATTTCCTTTTTTTTTTTCCCTCGGTATTGATACACAATGTGAACACATTCAGTATATTTAACACAACAGTACAGATGGAAAGAATAACAACTGAAACTAATTAATTTTGATTTCTGCTTTACAAGTTAGAGAAAGACTTGGTCTTCTCTGAAAGATTTATGAGGCTTCTCACCATAAAGGAGCCTGGATTACAGCTATGCTTACTTTATAAAATGAAATTCTGCCATTATAGGCAAGAGTTCATGGCTGTAATTATTTCAATGCACTTCCCAGTCAATGTGTCTTACACAGCTGAGCCAAACCCTCTCTTACATATGCAGGTCATTTCATAAGAAGTCTAAGAGCTTCAACAACTTTGTGTGACCTTGCATTGAATAACACTGGAAAATTGATTTGGCTCTAGTAATAAAAGACCGTCTGCATTATCTGCATTCTAATTATAATTAATATAACCAGGATAACTGCTGTATTATTTACGATTAGAGCTATAGTGAGCACAGTGTAATAATAATCTGCTACATAATTTTTTATTGATCTGATGGCTTTATTGCAGAAAAAACAAAATGCTACACTGCTGTACTACTAAAATTGCCTTTCTAGACATGTCTGTTTAGAGGAAGAATGCTCATTTAACGTTTCTTTTATCTCATCAAATTCCCATAGATTTTAATATCAGAGAGAGTATGATCCTTGTTTGCATGCTTGCTTTTCTTTTCTTTTTTTATTTTTCTTTGCAAAAGGAAGAAAAAATACACAGATTAATGCACCCATATTTTCCATTGTTTATTTCCTGGGAATCATTTGTTCCTTGCAATTCTTCAGTAATTGCAACACATTTTGTTAACAGAATACGACCATATCCAAACAATATACAGCTCTCCATTTCAAAGAAAACTTATCATACTACATTAAAAAAAAAAGTTAAAAAATAATTCAAACTCAACTGAATTAACTTAATCTCTTCTGAAAATACTAAGCCATCACTTAGGAGGCTAAATCTCTGTTCAATGATGTCACATTTGAAATCCTTTTCCTAAATTTTGATGCAATGGAAAGGAAGCTCTCTTAATTTGGCAAAAGCAGTAATAAATCGTTGTTTTGGCAAAAAATTAAGTATGCAGTGGGAAAGCTCAAGGCAGCATTTGTAGGAATGCAGTAAAAAATCTGAAAAGGACTGGATTTTGCAATTTCAATGTAAAACTCAAAAACTGGGAAAAATTAAAAAATGCTTTCCAGAAAGCAATTCCAAATTGCCCTAAACTCTTTAATGCCAAAATAGAATTTCCTGTAGAGTTTGTTCTTCTCATAATATGAAACTACTCTTATTTTCTGATCTGCACTTCTTTCTGAGTAAAATAATTAATAACTTGCTCGGATGAGCTTATTATTAGACTTCAGAGTTAATATTTACAAGTATAAATCTTGAGAGTTTATTCCTAGACTTTGTTTCCAGCTGCATCAAGACAATATCAGAAATTAATTACAATGTAAGTTAGAGCAAATACTTATATATTTATAGGAAATTTATAGTTATTCATGACTACATATTATGTTATTAATAACAGGTGTGCTGATGCTAACATCTATGAAAGAAAGATGAATTCTCACTTTCTTATTCTATTTCTGCATGTTTTCACCTCCTCAGTCTGTGCTTCTGGGTGATGTTTTCATGTATTTTTAACAGCTACCACACTTCTCCTTTACAAAATTGACTGCATTTAAGCCCTGCTGACTCCTACCTAATTAAGTTATCTTAATATATAATTTTATTGTAACTTTTAGAAAGAAAAAAACAATCAAACAAAATTCTTGCAGCCGTGCAGATATTTAGCTCTCATTTGTACTGCTCTCAAGAGTTATCAACAGTGATTTGCCATTAAAACACAGGATTGAAATAATTTGAAATAGCTCCCATTACTAAATAGCATGATCATCCCACTAGCACAAGGTTTAAACAGAACACTTATTTTCCTCCATGGGATCATCTGTGACTTCTCTGTTTAGCCATCCCTTCTTTTTTTTCTCTTCTAATTGCTCTGTCTCCAGTAAGTCACGACCCCTAAAGTCTCCCTCCCATGGCATCATGTACAGAAACCGTCTTTTCCTTTCCATCATGAGTGCTGGATCATCCAGAAAGCCTCTTTTTAGAGTAAGGATGTCAAGAAGCAATCATCCAGACATTTTCAGGTATGGCTATGGCTGTTGTCTCTGGCTACAAACAATTCATACGTGAAAGAAAGAAAAACTACTGGAACCTGTTATTACTTAAAAAAAAAAAAAAAATGAGATTGATGTAAAGTGTTCTTCTATATGTCTGTATGAAGGCATGAATGCAATCTCTACATGAATGCAATCAAAGGAAATATATAAGTGGCCTACAGATCTCTTTGGTTTTCTGCATAAGGAGTTCTTGTGATGCTCTGTTTTACTTCATTTTTCTTAAAAGACAAACATGCAAGTGCTGTTCTGTGAGAGGGACAAAGATGTCCAGTATGGCAGCACTTGGAAAATAATTTGTTCCCTGATATTCTGCCAGTCTCAGCTGTAATATGGCAAAATTATGACATGTAGAAATGGGATACTGGGAAGACTAGAAGTCAGAATCACATCTAGGGACTTGACATAGTCTGCCATATGGGCTAAATCCCAATTCAACTGATGCCAATCTAGATTTTCCTTCTCAGGCTTTGGCTAGATCTGCTTAGGGATGTGAATTCAGCTTGAGCACTTATTTCAATGATTTTGGATGAATGCAAGAATGGATGGATCTTGGCATCTACAATTATTCCAGGACCTGCTACAGTAGCTGCTTTTATTGTATGCTAATCTACCTACAGCATCATTTTGGAGGACTGTATGAATACTTCCTTCACTATGAACATGTGGGGTTCTTTTTGCTTGAAACAGATTTGTAAAGAAGGTGAGCAGAGCATCTCATATCTATTTTTCTTACATCCAAAACTTATGTCTTATGCCAAAATTCCTTCTTTCAGATGACTGCTGTGGGATTTGCTTTCAAATATCCTAAAACCTTTTTTTTCTTATTACGTAATACCAAAAAAATGAATTACTGAATTATCCATTTTTATTATGTGTGGTCATGGTCTATTATAAATAGATGCTGGGCTTTTCATGACACCTCAATTATTTCTATGTGCAACGCATCCATTTATAAGAAGTAACAGTTCTGTAAACTCATCCTGGTTTTGAAAGTCAAGCTGGGATCTTTCTATATCTCTCATCACTGAGTATGGTGTTTTTAGGGCCAAATTAGGTATTTTTTTAATGGCAGCTGTTGAAGGCATTCAAGGCCCTCAGTAGGTTTCTACTAATGCAGAACCACTTTGAATTTATTGAATTGTTCTGAGGAGAACACAGATGAGTAAAATCCAACTGACTTTTTCTTTTCTGGCATACCATCAGAAAAGAGGGAGTAACCTTTTCTCTCCAACAAAGCCTACTGATTTAAATGTGCATCTAGAGAATAAGCAGATTATTGAGATTATTGACTAGATAGATCTTGTTAAAACTGTTCTGAGCAGAGCTATGTATTAAATAAAATAAATAAAAGCCTCACGAACCATGTATTATCCTTAAATATGTCAAAAGAAGAACAAATGCATTATTTTGGTTAAAGTAGGCCCACTTAATTATAGTTTGTCAATAGAATTTTCTTATATTTCTGCCCATTCCTTAAGCATTACCTCTGAGTTTACAGCTTTATATACATAAAGATAAAATTTGGGATATGCTAAAATATTTTGGAAATTTTGGAATAATTTTTTTAAAAAGCTGCAAAAGATTCAATTGATAACTTAACTGAAACTGGTTAAACTCCTAATCATTTAGTCCACAGTAAACAGCGATGACTTTTTTTTTACTGTAAAAAAGTATTAGATTAGAAAGATGAAGAGATACTGGAAAAAAAAATAATATAAGAATATTCAGAAAGCATGTCTATTAATGCTACATTTTCAAACTGTTTACTTCAGAAAAGCCCAGGGTTTTACTTTTTGTTTTGTTAACCACAAGAAATTTATTCTGAAAATGGAGATTCAAAGTTTTCTACAGCTTTATGAAACATGAGTCTCATTTCTCTGCATTACTTCAGCCCATGCAGGTAGACAAAGGGATCACACTGTCAGGATATAAGTGGGATATAGTCCATGTGTTACAATAGAAATATTCAAAATATGCGTTCTTCTTAACAAAGTTTGAGGGTGCAGCCTCATTCTTCCAAGACCTCTCATCTTATTTTTTACCTGAAATCTCTGCATAATTGGATGTTATTGTTCAGAATATTCCCTTCCCTTAAAGAAGAGAGAGTTCTGCATTTTTCTACACTAAATACAGAGGCTTCAAAAACAGAAATTGCTGTGATGTCCCCTTGTAAATGTAGCCAACAGAAGAAGTGTTTCTGGACAAACAGCAGCAGCAGCAAGGTAAAGACACCTGTCTCCTTTGGCCCCTTCACTTAGTTGATGGCTAAACTTCAAAGTCTACTTTTGGTCTATTTAAAATGCTAATATGAATAATAACAGGGAATTACTATTTTACACCAAACTACACAAGGAAATTAAATTAAAAAAACCCTATGCTAATGCACTGTAAAGGTTGCAGTTACAAATCACAGATCTGTTCATGGATATTTCATGAGCAGAAAAAAGGCTAAATTTGTCAGATAAATTATTCATTGTGAATTATTTGCTCAGCTCTACACTTTGCATTTGCACTGTATTTATAAATTTAACAGGGATTTTGGTGGTACCTCAGAAAGCAGCACAGTGGAAATTCTGCATATTCCGATGCAATTTCCAATTTCTCTCACTGTATATGTTCTGTGGGTGAAATTCAACCCTCCCACACAATAGCTGGTTACTGAGGCTTACCATGCCACTATGAAATTTATCCCCTGCTTTCCTCCGGAAAGAGAGCTGGGCTACAGCCACAGCCACCTTCCCTCCCCTGGGGTGGGTGTGGAAGTCAAAGGGCAAAGAAGGGGCTACGGGTGAGTGTAGAAAGGCATAAGGCTAAACTTGCTGCTGGGGCTTGTTTGGTGCACTGCAAGGCAGCCCTGTGAGGCGTATGCAAGGCTGGCCTGGCTGGCTGCCCTCCTGCCCCACAGCCTTCCCAAAAGGCATGCAAACACGTTACTTGGCAGCAAAGCACCCTCAAACTACTGCTTCTTTAAGCTCACACCAACATTGTTCTTCGGTAGGTTTTACAAAAAAAGTCACTGTGTTAAGTCCTTTTGATTCTGACCATGTAAAATGACAGATTTGATAGTAAGATGGCAGAGGAAACCTGAAAACAATCACAGCACAGCACAGCATCTCCTCCAGCGAATGACTCTGGAGAGAGGAGGAAAACGCCTCTGAACAAAACCACCAATATAAACATTAAATGACAAAACAAACAAGCCAACAGTTTAAGCCACACACCAGGTCAAATCTCTTAAATATCTTGAGAGAAAACAAGTGGCACAGTATTGGTTTTCAGGTGAAAATTAAAATAATCTCGAACACATAATTGGTAAGAGCAGAATTTTTCATGAAGGGCAGACAGTTCTTTTAGGGAGAGCTAAACACTTTTTGCTTTAGCAGGGACGCAAAGACAGAGCAGGGAGATGATTTGGCAGTATATTGACTGCATACTTTTATCCTTTCGACTGCTTAAGTTCTAGGAGAAGTAACTTGAACAGGACTACAGTTTAATACACTGAGGCTTACACAGAAGGTATTATTTTCTCTTTGACAGGGTCCAGTGCTATTTTTATGCTGTTTGATAGAGAGCTGCTGTTAGGCCTCAGGGAAGGAATAGTGATTCTTTAAGTACGGCTTTGCCTAACAGCAGATTCCTCCCTCCTGCCACTTCAGCCACCTTCTCCAACACAGGAAATGCTTGACTCTCCTTTTTCTTTAAAAAATACATGTCGTTAACTATCTCTTTGGTAATCCACCTAACAAACCCTGGCTTGTTTGTGCAGGACGCCTAACTCCAACATCAGCCACTCTGTTTATTAGTCCCTTCCTCCCCACTCCAGTGCCCAGCCTCTCAGCCTCCTCAATCACATGTGTTGTTTCTCATTTAAATGAACAGTTGGATTCTTTTATTTCTTACAAGTGCTGGATTCGCCTTATCGCCCTCATTCCTTTGGGGGTTGCCAATTGGTTTTATCCACGGATGTATCATTTCTCATGCTTCCCTTTTTTCTTACAAAGAGAAAGAACCACTTCGTCAACAAGCCTCTCTGGAGTGGAAGATTAAAAACCTAGACATCACCTACCTTGCAGCGCTACTCCCAACTGGGTTGTGTAAAACTCAATTAAACTTGTCCCCATTGAATACTGCATTACAGTACATTAAACAGAAAATTCTTCAAGCGTGATGACAAAGCTTGAAACCTTGCCTCAAAGCTGTTCCTTGTAGCTTTCTTTAACATTTCAGTCTTTATGGTGCAAGTCTCCCGTTGACACAACTTTAGTCCAGCTATGAAAAATCACAGAGCCCCACAGGGATTAAAAGAGAAAGAGGAGGGGGGGGGGGGAAGAGGGAAAAAAAGAAAACCCTGTCAAAGCTTGTCTCGGCACTTTCCTTAGTGCATCTATTGAAACTACATCACCAGCAGAGTAGAACCTGAGAAGTATTACAGAGACCTATGAAGAATCTGACAGTTTAGAATAACACTATGCTCAGTTATGTTCAGTTGCCTTTCTGTATTTTGTTTTCACCAAGAGAAACAGGCATTCACAATCTCCCCCAATTAAAAAATTCACATAATGCCTTAAAATTGGAATAAAATTTGATTGAAGGGTACAATTCTGAAAAAAATTATCTCAAGCCAAGAATTACAACCTTCTCCCAAATCCAAATGCCAGTGCTTTCTGAAGAAGTGTGAAACAAGATCTGAATACAGAGCCATACGTCATTGTGATGTAAATTAAATACCAAAAAATTGCTGCTAATATTTCAAGTATTAGTTTCTTCCCTTTATGAAATGATGATGAAGATTACCAGAAATTTGTTTCTAACTGAGATCACACTACCTCTCCAACAGAGAATCAGAAAGATTTCAAGTTCTAAGGAACTACTCTAAGGAACTCACTAAGCATCCACTTGTCCATGGAATAAGTAAAAATTTTATACTAAAATTTCCCGAGAGTTACATATGCTAAAAAAGGAAAGCAAAAAAAGAGCACAACAAATGCATTCAGAAAAATTCTCACCTCTCTTACATAATCCTAATGACATATAACCATGTTGTATGTCAGCACCTCTGACTCCAAGTATATATAAGAATTATTAAAAGTCTCACTGACTGAGTAGTTACTTTTCAACAATCCATCAATATGCTTCCAAATAATTCTTTATTCTCTTCACTCTTCATAGTGATAGATATAAAGAGACAAGGTATCCAAATCCTTCCTAAATAATAAGGCTTGAAATGTTTGTTTTTTACCTTCTGCTGTAAAAGCATGCATACTGTTACTGCACATGTTACAAAGCAATTAAAAACACTTCCACTCAAGAAAAATATTACTGCATTTCAGTCACAAATGCCATAAATCCTGAATTCACTATTTGGGCTGCTCAGACCTGAGGAATACTGTATAATTCTTTTTCTTTCTTGTGTACTGTTACTTCATTTTATACTAAATATTCTGCGTAGATCAAACAAGAGGCTAGTGAAGATGTCACATCATATGCATGCTATTGCTCTGCAAAACTCATTTAGTAATCCAGCTAAATGTAGTTAAGTGCTAGATTATCACCCATAGACTGCTCCATAAATTCTGAAAATGATAGAATGATGCATGCCATTTCCAAAAGGGAACAAAGACAAATGTAATTAAGCAACCAAATATTATCAAAATGTTAGGATTCAGTTGCTTCTGGAAGTTCCTTTTCATCACCTGAATTCTACATAAAGTCCTATGTGCCTTCCCTCTCGGGTTTTAATTTGCCAAAGAGGCCTGCTTGTAAGGCAATGCTCAGAATCTAAGATGAAGAGATAACAAGGGACTTGTAAGTCCTTGCTGATGACTTACCCTGTCTAGTGACAATTTTTTTCCATCTCTGGAGGGCAGAGTTCAGTATCTTTGGGTACATACAATTTATGGTATATTATACATGATAGAAAGACTACTCATAGGCTTGGTTCATTCTTTTTTGGACATTTCATCTATGCACTTGAATTTCTGTAGAATAGAAAAATGAGTAAAGAAATGAGAAAAATGATAGAGGAAAATTATGGGTTGACATAAGAATGGTGTACATTTTTTTTTTATTATTGTGTTCAACTGGGCATATGCATCTCACTAGTTAATTCTGGGGGGCTACAGTATATGCATTCATTACAAGATGAATCAGAGGCCACTTTTTACCAGGATCTGAAACTTGTTACTATGAAAGTGATACAGTTTGATAAATCAGGGGTTTGATCCATGGCATACAGCTAAAATCTGATCAGCTAATTTCCAAAAGACAGAATTAGATTCAGATTTACTGATAAAAACTGCAGGATCTCTATTTTCCCCCAGTATTCACTACTATTTGGACTAATGGGTGGAGTCTGCTTACTGCAAATGCAAATTGACCCAACCTTTCTCCAGAAAGAAACAAATAAAGAAGCTAAGTCAAAACAAAGAATCCTGCTGGATATTAATGGTAGACTGTCACACCAAAATTCTCAAAGAAAACCTCTGCTAATCAGCTTTTATTGATTCCTCTGTAACATCAACATCCCAGAGATGACACATGGGATGTGATACAGCCAAGACTGACTGACAAAAAAATAACAGTCCTGAACTTAAAAATTTCCTTCAATATCTTCAGCTTAAAGACCAACTTTTAGTTCTCCTGTGTACCAGTTTAACAGATGAAAAGAATGCCATTTAAGAAAAGGCCCTTGTTAAGGAAAACACTTCCCAATGGGCATTTTTGGAGACATCTCTGACTCAGGAACTGAATTGTCTCTGTACAATTAGACCTTTGAGTATTCAACTACTCACATGTTTAGGCTTTGCAATAATTAAGAACATACTGGCACTAGGATCATGCCTCTCTTCCCTGAATCTGTTCATACGTTCTTAAAGAGAAGGAGGTCATGTATCAGCTCATCACTTTTTTTGAATCTTCTAGCTGAATATATTATAAGGGTTTTTTAGGTGTATTTGATCCAAAATTAATTTTTCCTGCTTAACATCACTTAGGGGCATTTTTATAAAAGAAAGGAATGATGATTTGGAAAGAAAAATTTTTATGATGCTGTGGATCATTTTTTAAACATGTCAAAATATTCAAGCTCCTCAATGTCCAAAGTTAATCCACTTATGTCCTAGATTATAAAATTAAGATCAAACCAAGAAAACAGAATGCAGAATATAATTCCTTTTACACACATTTCTGTAGGACAAAATGAAGAGTAAATAAATCATGATTTTTACAAAGTGTATCAAAAAGAGCCGTGCCACACCTAAAGTTGAAGATAATATTGTGGCAAGCCAAAAAATTGTTGTACTTCACTTGTTATGGTACATTGGACATAATTGAGAAATAGTTGGCATGTACAAACCCAGCATTCTCTCGACTGACTGCATAGCTTCTGACATTTAGGGATTTACATAGAAAGTACATAAAAAGAGAAAGAACTGTATTTAAAGAGTCAGTCTCAGCAGGTCTTCTGAAAGAGTGCAGAGGGCCAGAAGTGGCTTCCATGAGAACAACAAAAATAGTTCATTCTTTAAACCACTATTAAAACTACGTTTTCCCCAACTTAGCTAGTTAAACCCAAATACATAAGACTTTGCATCATAAACAGTAAATTGCTCCTAGACCACTGGGCCACAGAAGACTGAACCTATAGCCAATGCTTGTTTAGCCCTGACTAATTTCTACTTTAGCAGGGGGTGGAAGGTAAGTCTCAAAGTCATACTTCAGACTACACTTTCCACTAAAGTAAGCCACCAATTGTTTGTGATTTTATACTTCATTTGCTCCAATAATTTAATCGAACCTCAATCATAAAACTGGTTTAGCCTTAGCAATCTCTCAGTCTTACTTTAATTTTGTATTTAATTGTAACTTGAAAATGCATTTAAACCTCACATAATTTAAATCCATTAAAATGCACATGCAGCCACTGTAAAACAAAGCCTGTTCACATTTAAAAGAAGAGATTATTAATAGAAGATGCATAGTGACCACTTGATGCGACCCCTCTCATTTCCTAGCGTAAAACACTTCCTTTTTATCTCATGCTTTAAGTTCAATTGCCCGTCTTAAAATGTTAGCAAACATTTTGTCTGGCCAAAGTCACCACCGTCTTCCTACATCTCAGATGCTTCCACTTTTACATATCTGAACATTGATTTCAGCTAAAAGACCAATCACAATACTTCATCTTAAGTTTCCAAGTTGAAGTTAGGGTATATAGAACATGAATGTATATATACCTCTGGGATCTAATGAAATATATCCATAGCCCTGAGGGAACTGGGGAATATAGCTGTCAAGCCAGTCTTCATGATATTTGAAAAGTCATGACAGTCAGGTAAAGTCAGAAGTGACTGGAAAAGGAAAAACATTGTACCCGTCTTTAAAAAGGGTAGAAAGGAAGACCCTGGGAACTACCAGTTTGTCAGCCTCACCTCTGTGCCTGGGAAGATCATGGAACAGATTCTCCTAGAAGTTATGCTAAGGCACATAAAGAACAGGGAGGTGACTCAGGACAGCCAGCATGGCTTCACCAAGGGCAAGTCCTGCCTGACCAACATAGTGACCTTCTGTGATGGGATGACATGGACAAGGGAAGGGTTACAAATGTCATTTATTTAGACTTCTCTAAAGACTTTTACATGGTCCACCACAACATGCTTCTCTCCAAACTGAAGAGAGATAGATTCTGTTGGTGGACTGTCAGATGGATAAGAAAGTGGCTAAAAGATCGCATCCAGAGGATAGTAGTCAACAGCTCAAGTCTCAGTGGACATCAGTGACAAGTGTTGTCCCTCACGGGTCTGTACCGGGAGCAGTGATATTTAACATCTACATTAATGACAGAGATAAAGGGATCAAGTGCACCCTCAACAAATCAGCAGATGACGTCGAGTGTTGCAGATGATACACCTGAAGGATGGGGTGCCATCCAGAGGAACCTCGACAAGCTTGAGAAGTGGGCCCATGGGAATCTCATGAGTTTTAATAAGACCAAGTACAAGTTGCTGTACCCGGGTCAAGGCAAGCCCGGGATCAATACAGGCTGGGGGACAAACAGATTGAGAGCAGTCCTGATGAGAAGGACTTGGAGGTGCTGCTGGACATGAGCTGGCAAAGTGCACTCACAGCTCAGAAAGCCAAATGTGTCCTGGGCTGCATTAAAGGCAGCATGGGCAGCAGCTTGAGGGAGGTGATTCTGCCCCTCTCCTCTGCTCTGGTGAGACCTCACCTGGAGTACTGCATCCAGCTCTGGGTTCCCCAGCATAGGAAGGGCATTGACCCGTTAGAGTGAGTCCAGAGGAGGCCACCAAGATTAGAGGGATGGAGAACCTCTCCTACAAGGAAAGGCTTGGAGAATTGGGTTTGTTCAGTCTGGAGAAGAGAAGGCTTCAAGGTGACCTAATTGCAGCCTTCCAGTACCTGAAGGGATCCCACAAAAAAGATGGAGACAGTCTTTTTACAAGGGCATCTAGTGACAGGACAAGGTGGAATGGATTCAAACTGAAAGAGAGTAGATTTAGATTAGGAAAAAATTCTTTGCTGTGAGGGTGGTGAGGCACTGGAACAGGTTAACCAGAGAAGCTATGGATGCCCCATCCCCGGAAATGTTTAAGGCCAGTCCAGATGGAGCTCTGAGCAATCTGGTCTAGTGAAATGTGTCCCTCTCCACAGCAGGGGGGTTAGAACTACATGATCTTTAAAGTCCTTCCAACTCAGGCCATTCCATGATTCTATGACCCATATTAGTCCATTCCTGTTAACCCAATGATCCTCAATTTTCTCAAAAATGTCTTGCCTTCGTTCAGATCTTGAATAATCAGTGCACTATCCTTATGTGCTTCTAGCACATTATTTTTATATATTCAATAGTAAAAATAAAATTTCAGTTTGTGTGTGTTTCTACATCACCACTGTTTCAAACAATAATTCTTCATTCACTGAAACAATGTGAGAGCTCAGTATGTATTATCTGACTGCATTTTGTTTTTTTAAATGAAAAGTTACAATGGTTACTAAATCCTTCTGACAAGAGTCTGAAAAAACCTCTCTTCTAGTGTTTTGAATATAATCTAACTTTTTAATTTTCTTTTTGCATTGGTTTGCACTCCCTGAAACATGTATTTTTCTCTGTGTTGTCTTCTACTTCCACTACTTAATTGCAAAACTAACATTCTTCCGTAACTTATAAAGCTAATAGTACTAATTTTCTTGAGCTGTAACAATGTTAGCTAGGAATTATTGTTTCTATCTTCTAAACTCTTTTCCAAATAATTTTTCCTCCCAATGACTACTAACCTGTGATAGTATAATTGTTCAGAGTAGCTAGATCTACCCATGGAGAAGTATATATTGCAGCCATAGGAAGAGATTTCAGAATCTTCTGTAGCATAACTGAAACCCTAACTGAGGCTTGAGGTTTTGGTTTTAATTAATACATATGCATGTATGTATATGTACATGCCTGTATACTATGACATTATCATAGGAAATTATCTTAGAGGCAATTTCTGCTCTGGAAACAAACCTTGGTTCTCCATTTCACCAGCCAATTCAGGTGCATCACCACTCAGTCACAGAATGTCTCTACTAAATCTGCTTCAACATCACAATTAGCTTCAAATATCACAATTTGTGCACACTTTAGTATGGGTTTCGGTTTTCAGCATCACATTGTCCCACATGCCCTGACAGAATGAAACTGAAACAAGAAATTAAAAATCAAATCTGAAATAGCATTTTTTCCATGCTTTTTCTAACACCAAAAGAAATTACATTTTTTTAAGAGCTGCTAAGTCATATCCATGTCTGCAGTAAGAGGGGCTCATTCCTTAGACATTAAAAACACATTGAAGCAGGTGGAAAATTCGTAATTCCTTTGGTTTTCTTCAGAGAAGATTAAAACAGTGGAAAGACTGAGGGATGTTCCAGCCCTGGTGAGAAGAAGGGCAGCTATAGGCACTGTAAGCATCCTGCCTCAAGTGCAAGGAGGACTGCAATGAGGAATTCATGCATTTTGCACCATGACGGAGTTCTTTCCCTAACCTCCAGTCTCTCTTTTCCCCATTTCACTATACACACTTCATAACCTCAAAGAACGGGGTGCAATTGCCATTGCATTAGGAAAGCAAGATGTGGTCTGCAGTGCTGGCCTCAGCACCATGGTGCCCAGCCGTGAAGTCCTGCTCTTTGTGGCCTCTGTCTACAGTAGTGAGCAGTGCTGGAATGCCATGGGAGAACGAAAGAAATGCTGACATTGATCTTTGGATCAGAGAGTACATAGATTGATCCCCAGGATCAATAGAGAGGTCAGGATTCGGTCACACATGATCTCTAGCTACAGCTCTTCAGTAATTCCTGAAAGACAATGGAGGGAGATGCATGTATGGATGTGACCGAGGGTTACATCTTCATCCCATTTTCTGTTTAAGGAAACCTACACACCAGAAGAACTTCTTCTGAATTGCTTTTAGCTCTAAATCCATTTTCCTGAGCATAAAACAAATCTCAGCGTTCCTGGAACTGGAAAAGGAGCTACCCATTTCCTTTAACATATACATTGGTTTTAGACCTCTCTAATGTCAGTAAGTCTCCTTAAGCTCTGAAATTAATGATGAGAACAAAAAAGAAGCACAGATTTCTTTTAAAAATAACATAGATTCTAATATCATCAATAAATAAATTAGGTAGGGTCCAAAATGTGGCTAAGGAATTTAAGAAGAAGGAGCTGCTGGCTCTGCTGTTGCCTGTGTAAGCAAGCACAGCAATCACCTGCTGGAGTCTCCAGAGTAACAAGAATAGGAGCTTAGGGTCCTAATAATAAATCACTGGCTTGCAGGTCAATTAAGTGGCCAAGAAACACTTGAATTCCACCCATTGTGACATAATATTGTCCTTGCTTGTAGGCTGCTAAAGACAAAACACATCCAACATGATGTGTTTAACATTACATCCCAGGCAGCCCAGCTCCACAGCCCACTTGGACATCAGGGCTGCACATCACATGGGTTTTCCTGTTAGCTTGGCACTTTGAATGTTATACAAGAGTCCTCCCTGAATTACTACCACCAGGCTTAGTCCATTTAGAGGTCAGGGACACAGAATTCTGACACTGCACATACATATACAACCATCTTGAATGGGGGAAGAGTATATTTCTACATTTTTCAGCTTTTGCTTTTACATGGCACACCATTAGTTTGTCTTGTATCACAAATACAAATTTGATAGGAATCACTATAAAACAGTCTGCCAATGAATCCAGCCCTATCATATATCTCCCATACAGATATTTTATATATAGCACCAATGGAGCTGCCTGAAAAGAATGACCCAGGTTTGATATTAGGCTTCTAGGTCATGGTTTCACCTTGACAACAGTTCTTTCATTTCAAGCAGCAATATTTGCCAGGATCCCTAACGTGTTTTCATTTTTGTCAAGAAGTGTAGGGGAAAAAAAGTATGAAAAAAATGATAAATCTTAATTCACAAGCTACAAGACTATCTCTGTGTCTCCAGCACAAAACTTCAATCCAATCCAAGACCTGGATGTGTATTAGAAGGCTGCAGATTTAAACCTTGTCCACCATGATCAAACTGGATTTATGGAGCATCATAACTCTCCAGACACCATCCAACAGCTTATTAATTTAATAGACTCCTGTCCATTCCATGATGTTCCTGCCCTGACAGTCTCTCAAGATAAGGTGAAAGCCTTTTGACAGGACAGAGTGCATATATATTTTCTTCTGTTTTCTTGTGGATGGGGTTGTCGACAACTTGAAATGTGTGGCTCAGCAAATTTGGGGGCTTTTTCCCTTTCCTCTTGCTTTACAGGGAGGATGACAGAGGTAATGGTACCATGAGCACCAAGGGCCTTAAGGTTATTGCAGTCCTCAATGGTTACTTAGCATAAGAGATAAAAACATTAATTTATTTAAAAATAAAACACATTTAGCATTTATATTACATTCTGAAAATAATTACAGTATTTTTCTTAAAAAAAGTGTCTAAATGACTGCTTCTACTACAATTGACTTAGAAAAATGAGGGACAAATACATCTGAAAAAAAAAAAATCTCCGCATTCTGTTTGCAGTGGTCTCAATGGTTGAAGCAATATTTCTTTTCACATGGTTGCAGTGTGAAGTACTGACTGGGCTTCTTTTCCATCCTGAACAGCTCATAGGTGACTTTTAGACTTAGTTTACAGCTTCAGTCCAAAAATATATAATTCTGTACAAATCATGTCAGTATTCTGCCTATTTCCTTGTCTTCTCAAATGAAAAATCACTCCAATTTCAAACTATGAAATAAACTACACAATAAGTGAGAAAAAAGAACATATAAAAAAAAAACCCAAATCAATATACATATGAGAACAACCTAAAAATATCATGCATGGCTGCATGTAAATGAAATGCACTAATAATGAACAAAAGCATTTTCATATTGGAAGTGGAAATATAGTTGTACCCCTGTATTTCTTTCATCTTCCCTTTATTATCTACATGCTTTGAATTTAAAGGGCATGTAATAATTCACTGTATGCTATTACATGCATATCCATAAAGACACATAAACCAACCTCTTTATTGTAGATAATTAAGACAATATACATGGCCCTGAACTCTGACTCCTTAAAACAGAAAATCCTCCATTGGATCTATTTGCAGAGGTAAAAAATAAAAATAAGGAAAATGTACAGTCCTCTTTTCTGAGTTCTTTGAAGCTGAACAGTGTCTGAATTAAGTCCACAACACTGCATCTGACATCAGCAAGCAATAAGAACCACTGGTGAAATGGACAAAATATTTTCTCCTTCTGTGGCCAGCAAGGAGATCATCAGGACTGATCTGCAATAGTTTCATTTGCAACAGTGTCATTTGGCATCCTGCCTTCTCAACATCCCCAGAAAACTGAACATGGAGCCTGATGTCTACTTGCCTACCAATAATGCATTTATGTCTATATCACGACATATTCTTTCAATGACTGTGAAGACAGATATATTATTCTATGCATTATGAACATAATTATACTTCTCTTAAGAAATATTTTGCAATATTTCTGTACTGTCAATAAAGAAACCTAAAACAAGCTCTTCCTTGGACCTTCAATATTAAGGTAAGCATCACATGTATTTTGTTAAAAACTCAGATTTTTTGTCAGCAGATACAAAAAACAAAGCCCTTTAGCATCACCAAAGGCTTCAGCGCATTGTTCAGCTAGTGGACGCATCCAGTAGGACAGCAGTTTTCTGACTGTCCATGTGGAACAGACTAAGTAAATTCACTCAATTTGCTTTAAATTGTATATGGAAAGAAGGCCTTTGTAATCTAAAATATATGCCCCAAGTTAACCTTTGGCCTACTAAACAACTTGTTCTCTGACCCAAACCAAATTATACTCATATTCTAATGCAGCAATGTTTAATCTCCTTATGATGTTTGACCTGTGTTTCATTAGGGTCCCTGATACTCTGTGTCTGTGGTTCAATGTACCATTACATTGCCTGAAGTTGTATGGGAAAAAAAATGTATTTGCTAGCTGAAAAATCCTTTGCTGGAGAAAACACGGTATCGAGGATCTCACAGAACAATCAAGAAAAGTAATCCTTTGTCACCAAATTAAAATATAAGAATCATTCTGTTGCAACAACTGACTTTTCCTCTGTGGTAAAAATTAGAATGTTTACTTTAAATTAGCAAAATTAATTAAAAACTGCCTTCAGTTTTTACTAGTAATTTCATGTAACTTTTTCAGTGTTTGTTTCTTTAACATATGGCACATATCAGCTAAATAACTCACCCCAGTATCAGTGAAGTAAGTAAAGAGTTACATATTTATGGACTTATTTTAAGTGAACCACAGGGTCATTCAGCCAGTTGAAGACCCAGAAGGGTCGAGCAGAGCCCTCTGCCTCCAGCCCTGACTTCTGCCCTGTCCTCTCCTCTCTGCTGCCTTTCCTCAGGCCTCTAAAGATAAATTAGATACATGACATAATTTCAGTTTGGGCAGCTGTCATTTTAACTAATATCATGATGTAAATCCACTCTAGCAGGCTTATTCTTTATTGTGATTGGAGAATAGACTTTCTTGGGCAGCTTTCAAAAGCTGCATCTGTTTGAGCTCACATTCATACCCATCCCTTAGCTGTGTGGAGCAGAACTCCCCTGAATTCCCCCTCCCTAGTCTCTGTTTTTGTGTTCACCACAAGAAAATGACAATTCTTGGATCTCACCCTTAGGCAACAGCCTCCCTAGCAAGGATTTTGTTATAGCTGCTCAGTGGGCACTGACTGTGATTTCACTTACGGAGAAATTGAGGCTTTTTATGGCATTTGATATCATGTGTCTGCACCACTGGCACAATTAACAGAAGCATCCTGTGGAATCACTTACGAACATGTCATGAAGTGCCTGTGAAACTGTGCTGGGGTTGAGGATGGGTTGTTCTCCTCCAGCATCCTCTCAGAAATAACAAAGGGCATAAACTACTCAGTGAGGCCAGGCAGAGGAGGAAATAACATCAGTAAATCACTAATGGAAATGTAAAACCAAACACTGCCTCACACAAACTGAGACGATAGCTGGCTTTAGAAGTGTGTGAGTCACTGCCTGTGGCCACCTCCTTTTTGGCAGCCATACCCAACCCCATCCCACAACCCCGTGCACCAGCATCCACCCCTCTCCCTCCAAGGTGTAGCCTGTAAAGTCATCATTTTCTGGTTTGGGATTTGCAGCAGGAGATGTGCCCCACGGCTGCCACCTGGCCAGCAGCACGCTTGATGGTACACAATGCAACCTGACTGGCCCAGACACAAGTTACACATGTTGGTTTTCCTGCACAGAGTTATCCTGTGGTGCTCTGCAATCAATTACTGTTATACCACCATCATTAATAATTTTCTTAATGAAAATGATTCTGTTGATCTCCGTTGTATTTTAATTATCAGAGTTAAGCATAATTACACTGCAGCTCTGAGCTGGCATGTAGACTCCTTTAGGGCGCAATTTTGTTTTAACACACTGATAATGTAATTTTACATTGTGTCAGTTGTTTAGTTATTATCCAGTCGTACAATTCCGCTGTATTCCTGATAACAGATAATAACCTTAGCACCTCCTATATCCTGAAGTCATTTAAAAAGCAATATTGGAATTTCACAACTAGCTAACTTAATCGCCTTATGATTTTATAATTCCCACAGCTAAATATTTGTACAGACACCCTGTTTTAACAATGCCACTAAACATATGGCATCCATACATTTCACATAAATGGTTTAAATAATATTTAGGAAAATGTCTGTTACATGAGCATGGCTTTTAGTCTGTGCAATGGTGTTTTTTACACTGTTTCTATTCTGGTTAGTCAAAATTTATTTTTTAAAATCCTTGGAGTCCCCTTGAAATATTTGCAGTAACCCATAATAATCCAGTCCTCTCCTAGCTTGTGGGGTGACTCCTACCCCTGGTCTTAGAGATTTTCCAGGTCTGGTGCACAACTCTGTTAGGCATAAATGTTTCTCAAATACACTGTGTGGCAGTGATCATACAGTTCATCCATTAATATATTCTTCCTACCAACATATCTTGCTTGAATTATGCCGTAGATTTTTTTGGAAAGAACACATTTAAAATTTTAGATAAGCTACAATTCATAAAGTCTGTTTCTCAAATCTCAGTCTCTAGGACATATCTGAAATTACGGAATAGACTAATTTTGAAACATGAGAGAAGACTGAGATAAATATTAAAACAAAAAGAGCATTTTAAAAAATATACTTACAGTTATAAAAGTTTCCTTTCAAAAAATGGAGTGGAATAATGGCACATGCCATGAGTAGCCAGCTTGTATCAGATTTTGTAAAATGGGTAATAATTAACTATCCCTAATGAAATGTTTTTCTCTTTTCTAACTTGTCCTAGTATTCAGGAAATGTAGTTATAAAAAATACAGGTAGCGATCCTAGACTAAATAGAATAATTAGAATAGCATTGATGTCAAATACTGAATATCTCTTTCCTAACAATTCACTCTTAATGTACTCTGATGTGTGATTTTAAATAACTGGTTTCTTCATCTAAAGATTTGCATAAAAGATAAATTGTGATTCCACTGTAATAATTTAGGAATATAATCCTATATGTGTATATCATATATATATCTACATACATATGCACACACACACTTTTTGTATTTGCTTGTCTAGGGAAAATATTTTATGGGGAGCATTGAAGGGAAACAGGGAGTTAGCCGGCCAGCTCAGATTCTCTTTTAGTAGAACCTACATTCTAGGCTTTTATTCTTGAGATTATTCTGTGTGCAATATGTGGGTGACTATAGTGCTCACAACCTCTAATGAACTGGAAATCAGACCAACATTCCTATGTTCTCCTGAAAGATTTGGGGAAAATTCTGCTCTCAAAGATATCACTGTAATAAGGTAAAAGGAAATATGGCATGTGCTTCTGAGTCAGCAACTGATCAACCAGCACCATGTACTGCTAGCCAATTCTATCTAAACTTATCTTCCTCTTAGAAATGTGCCAATTTACTCCACTCATCTCATCTTTAGTATAGTACAGAAAAAAGTTCCCAGGTGACCAAATCTGCTACATGGACAACTCCACACATTTGTTCAGCTAATTGCTTTCAGAAATAACAATGCATTGCTAAGCAAACTAACAAAATTATACACATGCAACTACAGCATAACATCGAATTACAGCTACATGCCAGCTGACACTGTTTCATTAGAAGTAATGGCACTATAGGAGACAGAAAGCTAACACAAATCAAAGCAATGTAATCTGGAGTGATGAGATACAAATTGAAGAAAGAAACATTATTCTATTTATTTATTTTACCATCTTCTATTTGACATTGTTTTGTGATCCAAGCCAATTAATCTTTCTAGTACAAAAACCCCAGGAGAGCTCAAGGCAAGAGTAGGTGGTTAATGACCGACAGAGAAGCAACATGAAATTGCAAAGAGAGGAACAGAATGCAGGGAAGGCAAAGCATATCTACAACTTATTTTCTGCATTTAATGCAGTAGCAGGCTTTGAACATGCATTTATCTTCAAATTAATCCTCAACTTTTGTTATAATATCCATCTCTGGTAGAGATTATAGAATTCACCTGGAGTATTGTCTAACTGTCTCACTGTACCTTGTTAAGCAGATACTAAAATAACCAGTATAATCAGTGAAACAAAAATCAATCACCTTTGAATGAAAAGACTAATGTTTTGGGTTAATCAGATTGCATCAAACTGAAGGAAATTCTTAGCATTTGAAAAAAAAATTCTATTTCAGTAGATTAAATCAGACAGATAGCACAGAAAAAGTCTAATGAATTAGTGTTTGTAAAGTACTTTGAAGATGTGAAGTCCAACTGGTAAATATGTGCTAAGTATTATTATAATTACAGAAAGAATATAGTACTTGATAAGACAACATCCTATGGGAATTTGCAGAAGCTATATTTTGGTATGGAAGTAATTTCCCACTACATTAAAAAGTAGCAGAAAAGTTTGCCTCTGATTTTGCAATAATACGAACAGCAAACTGCAGCTCTGGATTCATGCGAAAAGCTTCACTGTATTAGTTACTCAGAGCACTTTGCTTCTTTCACTTGGGCTGCAGTCAGAAAGCTGTGAAGGGAGGGCAGCTCAACCCTTTTTAGATCTGAGCCCAGTTCTCCAGTACTGCAGGTGTTTCAGGCTGTAGAATGAATGTGTTGACATTCTGTAATTATAATAGAAAGAATTTATAAGACCCTGGTGTGCGACTCATTTTTAACATGCAAATTCCCTGTTTTCAGCGTTTCAACTTTCAAAGGCTTGTGGCAGTTTAAAAGCAATCCTCTTATAAGTGTATAAATTGCAATGATTATAGGAACAAGTTGTAATTGTTTCTAGTAAGTTTTTAGGAGTCTTTGATGTTATGATTAGTGTTTTGTATGTTAATATATTGATATGGGTGCTTATTTGCCTGGATGCTTGTATGCTGAAATGGTCACTAGGTTGCCTCAGCAAACAAATCTTTGATCTCAGTAGGTCTGTTTGGTTAGAAATAAAACCTGAAAGAAATTAAACAAGAACAGTGTATGTTCTGAAGTATTCAGAAGTGCTGAGATTGGTGATTGAAATACAAGGAAGTAAATTCACAGTTTTGCAACCTGATCTTTAGGGTGAATGCCAAACACAGCTACACTGTTATTTTTATTCCATGTATTCAAGTAGTTTTTATCTTTTGTTTGTTTGTTTGTTTGTTAACATACTGTAATGATTCCATAGCTGCATTTAGAAATCTTTCACAGTGACTGACCAAACAGCGTGGTGCATAGTCCATGGTGCTGTGGACCAAACCTGAAGCTCTTTGGGTTGGTTCAAGATGAAAGACAAAAGCCTTTGCATCTTGAACCAAAGGAGCTGTTAGACGTGGCAGGTTAGATAAAGCAAATTTGGCAGAGAGCCTAGCAAGACTTGTACTGACAATTCACAAAAGACAGAAGCGATGCCCATTGCAACCAGCCAATACACTCCAGTGCAACATCATCACATCATGCCACTACAGAGACTGGCATGTCAGAGGTAACAACCCTGAAATCCAGTTCCAGTTACCTTCTGTTACCATGCTGACATTAAGACTTTTCATAGTCCAATCAAGTCCTCATTCTTATAAAACTGGATTTGAGTTAGTAGTCTATAATGTAATGTAACATGGAGCAATGATATCCAGTATAAAATCTCAAAAAGAATTCACCTACTCAAAGTGTACCGATTTTACTGATGTTTCCCAAGAGGCACTGACTCTCGGAGAGAAATGGATGGTATGTCTTATGTCAGGTGACGTCCTTCAGTGTTTATAAAGCATTTAATAAACTATAGAAACCATACGGGGGTTTTATATCACTAAAAGAAAAAAAGGCGAAAACCAGAACATGGAAGGAAAATGGGAATGAAAACTGACATTAAGGAGAGATATAGCATTAATTTTTCTGTTATGCAACGAGTATATGTTTATTTTAGTAGCTTACACAAGAAATTAGAGAAAAAAAATCAGCTTGTGTTTACCTTTGCTGTACACAATGCAGTTGTTTTTGTTGTCTTCTACTCCTTGCCAAGTCACATCCAGCAACCACTTGGGGCCAGCAGTCAGTACCATAGGGACTGAAGCCTTTGTCTTCTGTAGGAAGGATGATAACAAACAGATGCCATTTGCTTGCCTTGATTAAGAACTTGAATAATAATAGTAATAATCATTTTATTTGCAAACAACAAAATCTCCAAACCCACAAGCCAAGCTTATTCCCCTGCCTCAGGATTTTTTTAAAAAGGCACAAGTAGGAAGCTTTAGTTCTTTCATTGATTGAATAGTGAAACTATGATCAAGGATTTTTCCGAATGATATTGGATCAGATCTCCAAGATTAAGCTGATCTCTGGTGACTGAGAATTATAAAGGGAATGCAGATGACTTTCACAGCAAAAGCCAAGTGTTTAGAAGTGAACTTTAGACACATTGTACTTCATTATCAATGGGATCTCACTATTTCCTGAAACAGACAGGAAAGAATTTAAAGAATCGGTATCCATTTCAAAGATTTGTTCTGGTTAACATTCATATTATCACAGGAAATTGTTGTGAATGAATAATGGAATTTTTTCCCTTTTGCTATGTGTTGATCTGTGATTTTACTATGTCTGAAATAATAACAATGCCAATAATTCACTGCACTTTGTCTCCAAAAAGACTAGAAAACAAGTTGTATTAATAAATTCAAAGGCTTAAAAGTAAAGCATGACATCATCACACCTGAAAGGCATGCAGGCAATTAAATACAACCATCTCCTGCCTATATTTCAGATTTTATGTTTACAGAATTTGGTATTTGAGGAGCTAAGGCAGAGGCCTCAAATTTATTAACACTTAACTCCTCCTGTGGGTAATCTTGAGTTTGTCAGTATGTGGCACCGAGATGACACTTAGGCTTTTATCATTCACAGTTCTTTTTCACTATAGCAAGAATGAAATCACAACAGAATACAGAGTACAACAGTCACCATGGAACTTTTAATTTATTTTTCTTCTAGAATGTAATTCTGTCCAAGACATTCCAATCTTTTATAAGACTAATTATTTTTACATTCTACCAATAATTCTGTAGTTGGCTCCACTATGTTCTATTGTGATATTCTGTATGACTAAGAGAGTTAAAAAACTTTAAGATACAGAAAATAATAATGGACATTCTGGATGCTTTGGCCACATTTACTATCTGTGACTGTTCTAGAAACGTAGTGAAGTATGAAAAGAATTATCACAGAACATATTACAATCGTAAAATACAAACGAAAATATTTATGGAAAATAAGATATATTTACTATACTTATATCAATATTTTAATAATCATGATAAAGATATATTGAATGTCACAGTTCTTCATATTTTGGTTCTTTTTTCCTGTTTAGATTCTAATACTGTAGAGTACTTCTTACTTAATTTCCATTTTATATTTTGCATTTTTCATACAAATGTGCATAAGTCACACTTTGTCTATAGGCACTCCATGATATTATTCATCTTCCATAAGTATGGGAAAAAACAAATAGAAATTATGAATGAAATTAGGAAAAAGGAAAGTAACATCTAGCAAAAATATACCTATCTAGTGTAAAAATACTGAAACTAGAGACATACAATGTCTCAATTCCTAATACTGCTGCTTCTGTGGGAAGTTGCAGAAAGTATGTTTGCTTATATGAAATACCACAGGAGTCAACCCAACTGCATGCACTTGCACTCTGAATTTAAATTCTAATTAATAAGTGACCAGTAAACAAGACAATTTTGTTTATTTTTTAAAATTTGGTTAAGTTCCTATGTAAATTATCCAGAAGCCTGATAGTATCAATTATGAAATCAGTGCAAAGTATTTACACATGGACTGCATAGAAAATAATGACTTAAACAAGGCATGAACTGAAAAACAGCTGTAAGAGATGAAAAGAAAGGTAATCAGAGTATCATCTCTATTTTCTATTATAGAAAAGTCTGGACTTCAGTGTAATTTACCAAAACACTGCTTAGGCTGCCATGGAAAAAATGAAGAGTGGTTATTCCTCCCATACCTGAGAATCATACCCAAATTAAATACAAGCTTTAACACGAATGTTAGTAACCATGGATCCATAGCAATAATGAAGAGGAGGATCAGGACACATCCCTACCACTTGCTGCATTTCTCCAACTGCCATTTCAGTCAAACCTTTACCATCCTTTGTGCTTATAGGTGCTTTCAGTCTCTGGTAATCCCAAGTGCAATCAAAAGACAGTGCAATTTAATCCATTATGGTGTACTTTTTCCAAGTACACCATAAATTATTGAGACATTCAAAAAAGTTTTTTTTTCTAAGTTGGAAGCCAAGTTAAAAATGAACAAACCAAAATTCTATCTTTTAAGTGCAGAAGGGATCATCTATTTAATTTTCACAAGATCTAATTCCTATTTCTGTTTTTCTTCTTTCCAGACGTCTGACATTTCATTGTGTCTCTCCCATCTCTAAGGGTATTATCTGCATTAAGGTGGTATAAAAAAGCCTCAAATAATATCAGGATCTTCTTATGCTGGGCAATAGTTTATTATCTACATAGATAGGACAAATAATATGTCCTGGGAAAGGATTACACTTAACCACATACTGCTGAGGAAGAATAAGATCCAGAGATAACATTTGACTTTCTCATGGAGATTAGTTTCTCCTTCAATAAGTGGTAGGCTTAGTCCCAGGCCACTGCCCCAGTTTCCTCCAGACAAGGAGAGGAGCCCAAGCTGGTGCCTCATCCCTTCTGAGGTGAAGCAGTGGCAGCAGGAAGTAGACTGAGCACCAGCAGTATGCGTGTATATCTGTTCTGCCATCCCCCATTTACAGGGCTTTTTTGGAACTAAAGAACTACATGGTTATCACTAAATTAGCTTCCAGGTCGGCTTGGCAGTAAAACTTGTAATCAGCTCTGCAGCTGTAAGTGGGCTCTAAGCACTAGAGATAGGCTGGAGAAGGAACAGGGCATTTTGTCTCACAGCTCTGTTAGCCCAGAAGAACTGGTGGACACCTCAAAAGAATTTCCCATTCTTTCATAGCTCTGCTCCCAAGCTGCACAGATATGTAAATAAACTTCTTTTAATATGAAACTTCACAAGGCCCCGGCTGCTTGTAAAGCTTGGCAGCTCCACTAAGGGATACAAGCAATGCCTTCTCTTTGATGCACCTCATAGGCATATTGTGTGAGCTGTAAGGAGAGTCAGGACCATAGCAGCAGTTCTTGGGGTCTGGCATCCTGTGAGGTTCACATGTTCCTAGGAGGTGTTCACCACCAAGGGAGGCTTGCTCTTGTTATGCCTTATTACATAGTACAAACTGAAGCAAGCCTGCTGATTCAGGAAAGGCCATTTCCTTAAAATGGTTAAAATGAAAAGACCCCAGTCCAAGATAACAAGAAGCTATGGTTAAATCAGTCATGCCTTTATCACCTCAAGATTAGACTACTGCAATGCGCTGTACCTGAGGCTACATTTTAAATCCATTTGAAAGCTGAAGCGGGTGCAGAATGCAGCAACCCGCTTCTAAAGCAGGATATAGAGCTTTGAGCGCATTACACCAGTGCTTTTTAATCTGCACTAAGTGTCTCTGGGATTTAAGGCACTGGTTACAACCTATGAAGCCTGGGACCTGTCTGTTTGAGATACCTAACTGAGATCTGCCAAGGTCCTTAGCTTTTTGGGCTGGAAGTCAGCTTGAAGAAGACAGAAGTTCTTTACCAACCTGCACATCAGGAACTTTACCATCATCCTCATATCACCATAGGTAAATCAGAGCTTAGATCAGTCCAGCAGCTCAACTATCTAGGAAGCATTATTTCCTCAGATGGTAGGATTGACAAAGAGATAGACAACAGGTTAGCAAAGGCATACAGAGCTTTTGGGAAGCTTTGTAAAAAAGTCTGGTGCANCGTAGCTGTGCCTTTTGTACCTGGACTTGTCTATCCCACATCGGCCTTTTTAGCCACCACACACTTGTAGCAAGAGTGGGTAGAGCCCTTCCCATATCTTCGTTCGTGAAGCTTAGCCATGATGATGACAATCACCATTGAGAACCACCAAGGAACATGAAAAAGGGCTTTCTTAGTTTGATACAGAAGCAAATCTTGGCAGGGCAACATGTTCTTCATGACAGACTTTTACCTTTGGGACATCAACCGACTTGAAGTAGTTCATGCTATGACACTCACAGAGTACTATGAAAAACATCCCATAATTCGTAAGATGAACTTGTCCTATTGCATAATGTAGTTGGTCATTTCCAAAACATTTCTAAATTAAAAAGGTACCTTTTTACACCCATACACACCCAAACCTTTCTTGTCATGGGAGCAACAATATCACAGCTGCTTAGAAATAAGACTTCAAAAACCAAACAATTTTATTTCTTCCTCCAAAAGAACTGCTACACATTACTCAAAAGCTTACCAAACATTCTGCTTACTGCCTAAGTATAATCATAGGGATCTACTAACATGGGTGTCTGTAAGATGGGGCCATACAGTAACCTCCCATTTCATAAATGAGGGCACATTATAGAATCACAGTATTGTTCACTGCTCTACACTAGGTAAGTATGCATTCTACATTTGAGTAGCTTTTACCTGAAAATGCAATTTCTGCTAATGTCTTCATGCAATAACTTGACAAATTTGACAAGGACAAGCAGAGTCAAAACTGTGATCTCTCAGGGAACAATTAGAATCAACTAATGAGGATAAAAGAGGTCAGGCAGGCATGCACTTTTCACTAGCCTTTGAAGCAAGTGGACAAACAAGGGACGTAACCCCCAATAAATGTTTATATACAGTCAAGAGGTTAATGGAGATAAAAATAGCCACCACAGCAGGCCGAAAATAGTTTTGCACTCTTGCTAAAAGGCATCAGTGCTAACAAGTAACATTAGATGGGCTCTTTACTGCAAAGATTTCTAACATATGATGTGCATGACCTGGCAGAAACCTGAAGAAACTACCCCCACTGAAGAGAAACACAGTATGATCAAGTAGTTTGAAATCTATGAAATTCTGATGTCAAATGCCAGATCAGTGTTAGCTCTTTCCTAAGAAGCTGTGCTGAAGCAAGAAATAGGTAATGAGCTACTGAGCACTGTGACAAGACCATCCTGTCCCAGACACTGTGTTCCAAGAAGTGTTCAACAGTATTTAAGGAGATCTACTGATACTCAAGGGCTTTGTTTCTAATTGTATTTTGTTTCCCACAAACAGATTTTCTTTCTAAATCTTCCGGACAGCCTGAGTTCCCACGAAAGATACAGAAGATTACCAAGATGTCTTTGTGCCCTTTGAGAAAGTTCTCATGCCCTACTGTGCATGTTACTTTATGTAGTCAATCAAAACCAAGAGTGTACTGGGAGGAGAGCTGTAGATATACCTCAGGTGCCTTCAAATATGAACCTAGGATAGTAAAACACCAGTTAATATACTGATGGAGGTTTCTACTTTGAAATTCAATTGAAATTCGATTTGATCACAGGGTTGACACCTTCTGATATGCTGAAACTGCAGAACATCTCTCGAGAGGTTAAGTTCACCTTTGATGGTCACCATATTCAATACTGCAAATTTTATAAGCTCATCAAATCAGTTCAGCTGGGGAAGTCTTCTAAGGGTCATTCTGGACAGAGTAATAGCAGATTTGTATAGGTCTCAGACTATACCTAATTAAATAATATTTGTTTTAAGATGTTTTTGAATAATAAGAGTTGTAACTCGATTTTATCATCTCACACTTACACTGACTCTCTCAATGTATTTCTTTACTACATAACTTCAAATTCATCAAGCCTTGAGGCAATCCCATCCAAACAGCCCAGTGGACAGACACGGATACACATGTCGCTGTTGATTTGTATGCAATCAGCTGGACTGTCTTTAAATACCTGTAGCTTCCTTGAAAACTCTTATCTTTCTTCCAAGGAGGATTCAGTCTTGGAAGAATAGTTATCTCAAGGGCTTTTCTGGAAAACCTGCCAGTCAAGGCCTGTGGCAGCACATCACAGTGCCACAGCTTTTTCTGCTAGACACCCAGAGGCAGCTCCTCTCCACTCACGTAATACTGGAGATGTCAGGAAGTTTTCAGTGCTGTGGTTCCATGCTGATGACAACATCACCAAATAAAGCAGAGACATGGCAGTCTCCAGCCTATAAACACCCAATCTGGAATCTTACAATTGCAACAGATTTCATCTTGCACAGCCCCCAATATGTCTGCCAGTGAGATCTTGAAACTTAAATGCAAAAAAATTTTGCAATCCTTGGTAATTGTGGTTGAAAAAAACACAATAACCCAAACCTAAAAACTTAGAAAATCTGCTACAAATATAATAGATGCAGTTAATGTCACTTAAATCTGTAGACAGCCTGGGAAAACAGTTTTAGTGACTATGTTACAACTTTATGGGATCCAGTGTTTCAGAGGAATGTTCAAGTATCATCCATCAGATGCTCATCTAGATGAAGAGAGTACAAGAAAGAACCTGCATACAAATTGTTTCTTGTGATGGGCCATGAAACTAGGGACAGAGAAAAGGAGTAACTTTCCAGTACCTTTTCTGGTAATAGTAGATGAAAGAGAATTAGTAACATTTGAAGAGGCTGTGGTCAAACTAAAGCCTTTAAATGTTTCAAACACAAAAAAGGGGAAAAAAAATGTACACACAGATGGAATCCAAAAAGACAGCTGGGATTCCCTCCAACTGAGAAACCCTGCTGTTTACCCCAAGAGATCATCACTTGTCAAGTGACAAAACTGAACATAGATTTCACCATGTATCACTATGTACATTTCATCCACAAACCTAAAGCATACCAAAGAAATTAGTCAAACAAAAAACCCCCACACCTCAGGTATATTAATATTTTCCAACACTTGTCAGGATTTCAATATGATTCCAAATTTTTGATTACTATCAAATATGCCTTCCTAATGCAAATTAAATATGCACTAATCATGAGATAATTTCAGGTTACCCAGCTAGAATGCATTTTTTTCAAATCTGTAAAATAAACGTAAATCAAATGTCACTGTAACCAAGGTACAAAGTAATGCTGTCAAAAGCAGCTTCAGTTTGTTCTATTTAATCCAGGATACCCTTGGAACCCATCTTCAACCTTTCCCCAGAACTAGAAAGATTTAAATTAATCTGGATTCTAGAGCACCTCATCCTAGCTGAGGGTCTTGGTGATTCCTTCTGGCTGCTCCTGTGGCCCTGGAGGACAACTGATTGGAACAGGAATGGAAAAGCCGGAAACTTGACCTCTGAACACTCAGGGATCCACTGCCCATATTATCCTGTCTTGACGGGCTTTCAACTCACATCCTTCCCTCCTATTAAGTCTTCATCTGGCTTCACTCCACAATTGCCCTGTTTTCCCATCTCTCTTTTCCTCCCATTTTATATATATCTGACTATGTATAGATAACTCCTCCCTTTCTCAAAGAGCATGAGATGGATAGCAGTGTATTTTGCCATCACTCTCGACTCAACTTTCTCATTTTATTTTTCCAATTACTCTCTGTCCAATTACTTTCATTCCTTAGGAAGGCAGTATATATATGTATTGTGTGTTTACATAACAACCAGAATGAAGAAACCATATTCTTAGACAATGCTGTGATTAGCATACGCACGATGAGGATATTCTGCAGGTTGACAATTCTAAGTGAATCATCTCTGTTGTGGTGAGTTGATACCTGCAGGTACCATGTGCCCCGTCAGTGTGTCTTAATGCTCAGGTATCTGCCATGGTGTTGAACCTTTCTGCTTACCATAAAGTTGAATACTTTGGATAGTGCTATTTCAGAGATGACACACACCAGCAATGAACTTATCATTAGGCAAGATATAATGCAGCACTGCTTGCACACTTTCAAAGTGAATTATCACTGCATTTTTCCTACTGGGTTAGCCTCACTGTTGTAAATTATTGCCTACTCAAAGAATTTCATCTTTTCCTCTATTAATGACACCATGTTGATATTTGTCAATAAATACTTGACGAAGGCACTTGCTTGAACGTAACTTCTCCCACTTTTGCTAAACATTTCTCACGGAAGATAGATGAATACTCTACTTGATATGGCTCATCTGCAATTTTGCAAACATTGAGTTTATGCTGGATAGGTTGAGAGACAAGTCTGGGATAAACCATCAATCCCTGGTAAGCTTCTGACGATTGGTCTCTTGCACAAATATCATTTGGGTTTGGGGCAGTTAATGTGACAACAGATATTCCGGATGACAAAGGGGACAATTACAGAAGTTTTTCTAGAAGACATAAAGGCATATATATTTCATATGAGTTAATTCTGCCTAGTCCCATGGTCCAGCTATTTACACAGAAGCCACAATGATTGCTGTATCTACAGCTTATTTAAGGTGTGGTACTGAATAATTTCTGGTTTAGAGCAATTTTGGTTTTTTTCTCTTTGTTATACTTTCTCTTATCCTGGGATGGATGATTTAAACCAACTTTTCCAAAAGTCCAAATTTCATATATCATTTGTTTATCTAAGGAATAGAAAAAGGTGTAATGATAGGACAAGGACGGAATGGCTTTCAAATGAAAGAGGGTAGGTTTAGATTCAATATAAGGAAGAAATTCTTCACTATAAGAGTGATAAGAGATTGGTACAGGTTGTTTAGAGAATGAGATTCCCCATCCCTGGAAGTGTTGAAGGCCAGGCTGGATGGGGCTTTGAGCAACCTACCAGGTAGCAGATGTCCCTCCCCACATCAGGGGGGTTGGAACTAGATGATCTTTAAGGTTCTTTTCAAACAAAACCACTCTATGATTCTATAAATCCATTAAAAATACAAAAATTAAAAAAGGACATGCATAAAGCATGTAGCATGCATAAAGCATATAGGACATTCTATAAAGCAGCAGTTACACAGAACTACAGATTAGCTAGTTAATAGATTCTGTTTATCATATATTATTATTACTTTGTTTGGAACTGCAAACACAAGTTGTGTATTTTACTTTAGAAAAGTGAACATTTTTTTGTCATGAATGGTAAATAAGTCATTTTAGCAGCAGTACAAGAGAATGGTTTTTTAATTTCAACTTTCTTTTTTTTTTGCTCAGAACACAAGAGGTAGAAAATAAAGTTCTTTCTATATGCTTGTACAATATTTTAACTGTATAAACCAGTTTAGCTCTATTAGGATTATATTTCCAATGAATATTGTGAGATCTTTGTGAAATGCATATTCAGTACAAAGGCATTGTAGCCAATGGTGTAGGTATTGCAGCATCATTCTCTCGGTGGTGTATTACACTATACTTGAACTTCAGTGGTGCATGCACTGAATGCACACAAAATACGATATATAAATTCCTATCTAACGAATTTGAAAGAGAATTTGGTAATGGAAAAAAATCTTCTATGCATTTCTTGAGGACTTTTTAAGATTTCTATGCATATTTTTGTTTGGTATTTCTATATATGTCTTTACTAAGAGGAAACACGGTACTTAATTAAGAGTATAAATCCAATATAAAATCCTCTGCCCAAGTTTCATACTTGTTCAGATAACATAATCATTTAAGGTAGAAGTTTAACGTATGATTCAACAACCAGAAGTCTACATGTATGACTTTGATTAATTATTTTTAGTTCAGTTAAAAATCACAGTTTATCTCCTCTTAAGATTATCCTTGACATATTTAGAAATCCTAATGCAGCTTTTATGGCCCACACCTATCCCTGATGTTGCTAATGGACTAGATGTAATGAATCATTCTTATTTGGATGAAAGGACCACACAACAATGTGGCAGTCCTTTAGAGAATTAAGACTCAATTCCGATCTTCCAGACTTATGAATGCGTTTTTGGGATTAGGCTGTGTATCTGTACATCTGTTGAGTCTCAAGGGGTGTATACTCAGCTAAGTATTCTGACCTTCCAATGTACTATACCAAATGTGTGGCCTTGGGATACGAAAGGATTTGATTACAAATGTATTTTAACACTGATTTAATATATAATTATGGGGTAAAACCTAATTCCTCCTTACAGCTTCATATAGAAAATTCCTTCACTATTAAGCAGACACTAGGATATTTTTCACCCAGTGAGTATGATAATAAATGGAAGAAATTGGAATACCCACCCAAGATAATGTAAAATCAAGAACAATCTTCTTAGGAATGGCTTTAAAATCAGCTTCTCACATTTGTAAAACAAATTTAAATTATCTTCTGTGAGTGTATTGCTAGTCGGTATGCTGTTGCACTATGCACGATACTTGATTGCTTAAACTGGAACAACATTCCTTTAGTGATTTTTTTACTGTTACTCTATGCTTTCTTGTTTACAATTAATGACAGCAATTAACTTTACACACACATTGTATACAATTCTGATGGAAAAGTTTGCAAATAATTGGAATTTTTGGTTATTTTCTATTCACTTGTGATTTCTAGTTTTCTACTCTATCAAAGATCGAAAAAATGCTGCAAAATTTCCTTTAGTTGGTTAAGCTTTCATAGGATATGCATAGTGTTTTCATACAAAAATTTTAAAATTTTTTTATTCCACTGAAAACGAATTCTCAAATATTATCAGCGAAAAAACCCTCAAAATATTAAAACAGACTCCAGAAAAAAAAATAAATGCAATAGATTTTAGCATATGACTATGTAGTATTTTAGCGGTTTTACTCTTTCTTCTACACCCCCAAACTCTGTATAGGTTTTAAAATAAATAACAGTGGTATCATCTTCATCATGGCTAAGCTTCACGAACGAAGATATGGGAAGGGCTCTACCCACGCTTGCTACAAACGCGCTGGTGGCTAAAAGGCCGATGCGGGACAGACAAGTCCGGGAACAAAAGGCACAGCTAAAATTCTCCTTAGGTGGTACTGATGAGGCGCAGTTCTTTCTGCAATGTCTTTTCTCCTCCAGGTTAATTCTTCGAGAGTTCTCAAAGGAGGCAGCAGCGTTATAGATGGTGTGTCTCCATGATACCAAATTTGAGGCCAAAGTGGACCACTAATGGTGGTAAATATGGCCAAAACAGTGGTATAAGGAACTGATTAATACCAGCATTTCAGAGAAAATACATTCCAAAAGTTTTCTCATCAATATGATCTTTCACAGATCTGAACTATGAATTCATGGTGCTTACATTTTCTTTATCATTTTAGAAGGCTTGGACCAAGAAGATGAACTGAACCTTTACCTTGAAAGCAGTTACCTTCTTCTAGTTAAAGAAGACGCTACACATAGTCGGGGTTTTTTTTCCCCATCTGCCTTAAAAGAGGATTTTATTTTACTATTCTCACACAAAAACGAAAATGAAGTTCCCTAAAATGCCCAGTGGCAGATTAAAAGGATCCTCATTTTTTGTAGTTTGTATGACATAGTTGTGTAACACACCTCTCATTTGAATTATTTCACGGTACTGATTATGTGCAGATGAATAAGAACTGCAACTATGCAAGTTTCCCTGGAAAAAAAGTTTCCAAAGAATGGGTGAAGGTCCTTTACTGGGACTGGAGATAAAGATGGAGAGTCTAGCAGCAGGACTGGTGGGTATGGGGCTCTGCTTCCAGGAAGACTCAACAAACAGCTCAGATCAGAATCTAAAGTCCAGGAAAACAGCCTGTAGCTTCGAGATTAGCCTTCTCACACTATTCCTGAGTTAAGCCAGTACAAACATCATCATGAATGCATAATTATGATTACGCACTATGCTGTGCATAATAGATCTTAGAATCTGGAAACAAAGAAGTAGTGTAGGAATGCTGTTTTCAGGCTTTTGGTTTTGAACGCAATGAAGCTGGTGTAAGGGTAAGAGACTTTCTGTAAGTAAAAACAGTTCCAAGAAAATATATTTTTCTTGAAAAATTCATAAAGATACTTATGAAACATTTACACATAAAAGAAGGGGTAAAAGGCAGATAGGGACCTCGTGCTATGTTTTTAACTTGAAAATAACAATGAAGAAAGCCCAAGCCTCTCCCATGTTAACATATTTTAGGGAACTCAGAAAAAAACTATCACTTTGAATAAGTAACAACAGACAAAGAAACTGGCAGCTTAGCAAATTTATTTAAAGTCCCTTATTCTCAAAAAGAAATAAATTCATTTTTTAAAATTCTTTGCAGCAAGAGTTTGACTATGAATCAATGTTCATTTCTGGGCCTAATATATTCTAAGTTGAAATGATAGTATTGATAAAAGAATGATGCAGCTTCCTTAGAGGGAGCTGATGGATTCATTGACTTTCATGGGTAGAAACCAAACAGAGAGAAAAAGATGAACGCAGTAACTGGGTATATCTATGACTAAAGAATATTGGTGTCAAATGCTTGTCAGTTACCAGTATACTGATTAAATTCCTTTGGGCTAGTAGTGCTGCAGGTCTGTATTCTCTAATGGGACCCCTTGGGAGCTGGAATGACTCTGGGATCACAAGTCCAAGGAGCAGTCCTCAAATGGAAGGGGGCAGACTTTCAAAAATGGAGAGCATCAAAAAGAACCTAGGTCATAGGGGTCAGGTTAATTTTGGTTTTGTTCTATGAACTGAAAACTCAAAGTGGTAATAAAAATCAAGCTGTGTACCACCACGCCCTGGAATTAATTTAAGTGATTAGAAAACTATTCTACTGTTGGCTTAGACCAGTTTCACAAAAAATTACTTTTTAATTCTGAAAGGTCATTTTTCCTTGAAGGCCTTCCCTGGTTCAAAGAAAACCAAATCAAATCAAATCCCTTCAGCTTCCAATAAAATTTTCAAATCAATTTTCAGATACCTGAGCAAGAAAAAAAAAAAAAGTCAGCTTACAAACATTCCTAGCACTTCAATATCCCAGTGAAGTCAATAAAAGGAAAAGAAAGACCTTCTTCAGTTGTGTGTTATGGAGCCAAGAAAGCCACCTAATACCATGAACAGCACCAGCAGTATAAAAAATCAAGATCTCACACAGAGCAAAAGCTTTAGAAATTGGCAGAACCAGAGTAGACCAGGCTATCAAACTACACAAGCTAGCAAAAACTTATACCACAATTTCTCTTCTTGTCACAGAATTTGGCCACAGTACTGCAGCTACTGTATCTGTTTTAAACAACTACCCTATATCACTTGGCACTAAGTGGCAGCAGCTGTTCAAGGCAGACTTGAACCTGGTGCCCCAGCTGAGCAGGGCTTTTTCCCTGCTCCCAGGAGATAAGAGTCTTCAGGTGAATTGTGAAGCTGCTGCCAGCATGGGCCACTGGTCTTGCATGGCAGCCTTTAGGGTCACTTCAATGTCTGCACAGCTGGCACTGCTATGGTGGTCACAAGCCTTCTCAGTTTTTAAGGGAAGGAGATTAATAATTGCCTGATGCTCACAAGCTCAGATCTCATTTCCACTTTGAAGGGAGGTGGTCACATCTGCAGTGCCTCTGACAGCTCCTGTTAATTCTAAAGGGAACAGTTGCATGATGAATGCTTGAAAATCTGACTCTATGCTCCACTATGCAGGTGAGCTTTGATCAAACTTTCTTTGACTAACCTGTGGATGGTGAACAAACGAACACAAGCTGCAACGTCAAACAAAAGAAGTAGCACTCAGATCTAGTGCTGGTGGCAGTGTGGCTTTATGGTCCACACCAGCCGCTCAAAGGAGAAAATGACAATCAGGACCAAGCACTCCGGCTGCATGCAACTCTGGAGGATCTGGCCCCTGCTCCTTGAAAGTTTAAGTGAAACTTGATTTACAGCCACACCTTGGGCGATGGGCAAGTGCTGGGAGAGCTGAGAGAGATCTGGACAAAGAGTGATGGGAGGCAGGGGCAGGGGGCAGCGGGTTCCCTTAGTATTATAAAAATGCATCTTATTCTGTTTTTAATCAACGAACCTTATCCGGCAATCAAGGCAGATATATAATAAGCTGAGCTACTGTGTAAATCTAAACATTCCCCACAAATAGAAAAGATACAGCCTGAGCTCTCTGATTGTTACTACAGCAACTATCTAAAATGAAAATCTTGTTAACCCTTTGCATGCTGTAGCCACCCATGCATCAGTGTTAGCTGACTTCTGTGCACTTATCTCTCCTTTTTCCCCCTCAAGAAATTCATAATTGTATTGCTTCACAGTAGTTATGCTCTGGTTATCCTATCTGAGACTGAAAAGAACTGTGATAGGTGGTAGTTTCATATGTACAGCTGAGTTTTGTTACTTGCTCATTACTGGGATTATAGTTCAAAAAACAACTAATAAAATACAAGAGAAAATCCCTAGATTACTCCACAAGGCCTGGGATTTTGACTAAAACCTTGATAACTGAAATGGTATGATTTCTAATAAACTACTCTACTGCCTTTTTTCTTTCAGTTATGAAATAATTTGACTGTAAATCGCTTATTTTTCAGAGGAATCATTTATCTATAATGTGTTACAAATAGGCTATGTTTAAAATGTTTCTTTAAAGCTTCTATTTCTTTAGTATCCAAAGATGACTGCCAGTGATTCTAATGAAACAAAATGTTAGCCAGAGTGCTTTGAAAATTAATGGGCAGGTATTTGATTTGAAAAATTTCTTAAATGCAAAAAAATTTAGACAAAAGAAAACTGACTTTCTAATTTTTACGGTGGCAGATGATTTAACAATTGAATTTCTACTTGTATCTACCTTAATATTCAAGACAGTTTTATTATAATATCTATGTGACAGCATAATGACAAAGTGAAATTCTCTACAGTTCTTAAGTCTTTTACAGTGCATTGTTGAAAACAACTGCAGCAATGGAAATTTTTCATATTCAAAGTGAAAGAAGCAGGACATGGCCCTTGGACATCAATTCTATTGATTCTTTTACTTCCTGCCTACCATATAATCAATAGAGACCCTTCAGTACTGGACAGAAATAGACTCTTTATGGCACTCCCAGTTCATTTTTACTTAGAGGGAAATTTTCAAAGGATATTTTACAGAATTACTTCAGTCAATTCAACAGAGACAAAATTAAGAGGTAATGTCTTGGATACTTTTGCAGAGCTGAATAACATAGATGTAACTTGAACAAATTAATAAACAACATACTTTGTCTTCATAAAAGCAAAATTTACACATAAATGAGATAATATCACTTGAAGTGACTGAAGTAGCATGTAACTTATCCTAAGATCTTTTTGAAATTGTATTCATACTAAATTGAAGGTTATCAAACCTCCAGTACACTAGGTTAAAGATGCCATTTACAATAAAATGGAAAAATAACGGAATGGAGTATCTTAAGATTAGTGACATCAGTATTACAATACTCAATTTTATTAAAAGGAATCACTAAGATTTTTAAGTTTACCTAGAATTGTTTTAAACTTTGAGAAAAGAATTGGTTTAAAAAAGAAATTGAATTCTTTGTAATAAGTGTGTATGTCACAAGCTAGAAATTCTAATATGTGTTCTTATTTACAAAAAGTTGAACCCATTGAAGTGAACAAGATAGCTTTCCTTTTTCCTTAGTAAATGCTTATGTTTCAATAAAAGCTCACAGATCTCTCCTGCACTGTACATGAACTGAAGGACAGACTGCTGGCATTGGCAAAAAATACACGTCTTGTCTGATCTAAATTTTTTTAAGGCTAGTGTAGTTAATTTGAGGTTTTAGACAAGGATGAGTGAGGTGCACAACACATGTAAGGATGGTGCTGGAATACACACAGATAGGAAAATGTTTACCAGGAGAATTGCTTGAATTAGTTTCTGGGACTCAGGATGTGTTCCAATTATATTTTGCAACTTCTGAAACACTTCCTATTTTTCTGTAGCTAATTTGATATATAGCATTCAAAGTAACTTACCTTTTACATTTTTTTTCATAAAGTCAAATGCACATAATTTTCTAGAGTTAAATTCCATATTTACAATACTATGATCACTAGATTCATCCTAGAAGCTTTCCAAACATCAAGTCTATTTATCATTGTTGGCTTATTTCCCAGGAATATGTCCAAAATAATCTAGAAATGTACTAGTTAGTCAACATACTACACATAAAAGCATTTCTTCAGTAATTCTAGGAAAGTGTAACAATCCTAGTTTTCCACTGACTTGTTTTTTTTGTTTGGTTTGGGGCTTATGGATTTGTTGTTGGTGTTTTGTTGTTTTTTTTTTTCCTTTTGTTGGATTCTTTACTCCCCAAACCCCACCTCATTTCCGTATCACCTTTAAATTGCTGTGTTTGCCTAACTGGTCTTCTAACCAACCGACCTGAAGATACTAGTCTCTTACCAGGTAGGTATGGATTCCAACTCCTTTGGCTGTGGTACAGTTGTATATCACTATTTTGAAAGGAAAAGATTATTTGTATGTGATTTATTTATTTATTTATTATTTGTATGTGTTGCCTTCCTTGAAGAATCTTTAAAGACTTGAGGGAAGTCTACCATGTACTCACCAGAGAAGTCCTCCCTTCTTGTGGGGATTTACCCTTCTTGATCAAGTACAAAAAAGAGTCATGGGGCTTACAGCAGGTAATAGACTTTATAAAAAAATTTGAAAGAAAGAGGGCACCACGCCCTGCAGACAGGGTTTGTAATGGCAGGGTGGGAGATTCTGCTCTGTTAATAGAAATTGCTCAGTAAACCTCAGGAATCCATCACACGACTGTCTCATAATCTGACTGCAAACCTCCATGTCTTCGAATTTCATCTAAAATATTTCTTAAAGACTATGGAGCAAAAACTTCTGGTAACGCTGTAAGGGCCAAAGCTGGCAATTACCAATTTGAAAAAATCAGCTAAACAAAGTGTATTTCTAGCAGAAGCAAGGCTTCATTTGATTGTCATATGTAATCACTTTGTAGCTTCTCATTGGTGTGTAACTAATGGCAACAGAGAAGTATCATAAAAAAAGGTGAATTGCTGGAATCTATAGATGGTTCAAATGAAACTTCATAAAAATATATTATTCAGTAATGAAAAAGTAGTCTTTCCAACTCTGGTAAATTTGATTTTCCAAAGTATGATTTGATTTGGGGAAAAAGACCCAAACAAATAACAGTAATAATATAGAAAATACAACAAAATATTCCTAATCCTGGCTAATTGTGTTACGAACCCCTAATTGTTTTCTTTAAACTTAGCAGTGGCTTAAAGTGTGCAAAATAAAATATTCAGCATAATTTCATTCAAATGCCAGGTTCAAAACTAACAGTTAAGAAAGGCAATCAAATCTGTCCAGGCATATCTGTTTGGTTATGCTGGCTCATCTGTAGTTCTAGAACAGAGAAGCAAACAGACAACAGGTCATATTTTACTCTCTGTACCACAGACACTATTTCCATTGATGTCAAAAGGAATTGCACCTGTGGTTCAGATAACAGAATTTAAGTCAATCTTTACTGGTCATCTTTTCTTCATAGTTTCTCCATTGTTGAAGATTTCATGATGTTAATAATTTCATTTTGAATTTAAAGGCAAAAACATTGCTACACTTAGCTCTCCCCCCACCCCCAAGCACATCAAGCCTGACCCTTTAAATGTTTATTTCAGCATTACTTCAGCTCAAAACACCAGAGAAGTCAGTAGGAGTTGCTGTGGGGCAATCTTCAAGGGCTATAGGTTTTGGATATCATAAGCATTTACCTATTTCATTTTACTTTATAAAAGTTAACATTATTGCAGATAAAACCTCCCTTAATTTCCTTTATATATATGCAACCAATATTCATAAAACCTACAAATGCCATGACCAGCTATTAAGAAATTCATCTCATTACATTTCTTTTTCTTTCCTGAAAATTATTTCCATCTAAAGTGATACCAATTAGCTTAATCAACACATTGAAAACCACAAAATGGACATAATACTGCTCTCCCTGATCTCAGTGACACATCATTGCTCATATTTACAAATCCATAGTGTTTCTGTGTAATCTATGAACAGACTGTGATTAAAGGAAAATGTATAGAACCAAAGATGTACCAAATAAATGCTCAAGAAGACTAAAAGTTATGATACTAGAATAATGACAGCATAATAGGGCATAATTAACCCAGGGGAAAAATACTAATACAACATAAATGCAGTGATCTTGTATATCTGTGCATCCTTGTATGTTCTCCAACATCATGCTGCAAGTGTTCCAACCAAGAGATCCAGGTAGCTACATTCATATACTTTTTTCTGTCAGTTTGCTGCAGCTAGGAATGACCAATGTATTCAGAGATTATGCTCAGGGACACCTGCAGCATCGTGTACTTCTTGAGGACATGTACTTTACACAAAAGCTTCACTATTTCTGTCCCATTACCTGCACTGATGTTTAGAAAACAGATGTATTTCAATATTTCTATAGAGTTATAGATTTAAATCTTCATCTAAGAAGCTAAAAAGGTCACTCGGGCAAAGTACTTGGTCCTGTATTCAGGGAAAACCAGGTCCTGCCCAAAGGAATTGGGAAGGAGGGAATAAGAGCCTATACTCCAAAATCTACTTAAAAATAACTACAATTTTTTTTCCTACAGTTATCTGAGAGTATCCCTGTTTTAAGTGCTCATGGTCAGTGAGGCTTTATCTTTAGAAAATCACGAGGTTTTATTTACTTGGTCTAGAGTTAGATTGTGTGAAGAAGATATTTAAAACTTCCTTTTCTAGTATCAGATGTGAGAGAACTCATGCTACCTAAAATAAAAAAAAATGGCATAAATTTGGCAGGAGCAGATATATTTGAATATTCAAATTACTTCTTGAAGAATGCATCCATTTTAAAATTAGTGGCAAGATACTCTAACAATAGAAATGACATCATAAGCAGATATACTCTGTAGAAATAAAAACTATAAAGAGTGAGTAAGGGCATTAAATGAGAAAAGCTCTAAAATTACTCTCTGAATTACTGTTTTACTTAGTTAAAGCATTTTTAAGACTCGAGATGAAGAATCTAGATTCATTTAATAAACTGTGGCCATGGTGTCTTTTACCAGTAGAAGTTTTTCCAGCTTTCGTTAGTTCTGCAAGAGTTAATGTTTAATAGATTGAACAACAATAACTTACACTAGCAGATATTCAGGCTCCTAACTCTTTTTATACATGAACATTGTATCTTTTAGCATTCTTCATCTTATATTTCAACATATTCTTTTATATTTTGTATTTCACTCAGTGGTTTAGTGATTGGTAAGAAAAAAGGGAAAGCAAGATATGAGTGGTGTCCTGAAATCTCCTTCTTTCTCATTCTGAACATCGCTATTAACTCAGAAATCATTCAACAGACATTAGCTAATCACCATTACTCTGAAGGATTACATTATATAACAAGAGATGCACCAACTTGTATTAAGAAACATTTGACTTCAAACTACATGCTGAAATCAACAGGAATATACTATCTTAAATACTTGAGCAAAACTCAGTAAAAGATACAGTAGGCAAACATTGTAGTCAGCTCAGCAGTGATTACCAACTCATGCTCCAAATTCACTATAAAATGAAAATCAATATTTCCACAAGTTCCTGCAACATAAAAGATAACCTTCATTGATTTTTCTAGACTTAGGCCTCACTGATAAAATCTAATATAAATTTTCAACCACGAGGATTTGGATCAGAGCAGGGGTGATAAGTCCTGCACATCTCTTAAGAGGTGGAGAATTTTTTTTTTTAAAGTGCACGTTCATACTATTTATAATTTGCCCTGTGCAAGTGAAAGCCTTTTCCACCAGCGCTATCAGGAATCTCTTCTAATTTTTATTACTGTGAGGCTAAAGCCTGTTCCAGATAATTTGGAAATTTCAGGGGAATTGTGATAGGGCTGATGGTGCAGCCCTGGCTGACTTGAGAAAAGAGCTAACCCGTAATAGCCTCCATGGCCGTGCTGATTAAATGTTGCCATAGATGAAAGGCCTGCCATCGCCGCAATAAATTAACCAATCACACAAATCCCAAGTCAGTGCTAATCCTTCCTTGATACTCTGATCCTCTGATCAGCTCAAGGAGGTAAAGAAACTGGCTTGTGACGCTTGGTGCTCTAACCCCTGGATTTCATGTACACAACGAGCTAATGATATCTTGCTGACCAGTTCAATGGGATGAACTTTTCTCACAACCCTTAGGGAACACTGCGGCCTTCTTTAAAAAAAAATGACAAGCATATGGCAGGTTTTGTGTTTTATCGAGACACCGCAGGAAAACTGACCAGCACTTGTTAACTGTTAACCATAATTAGCATCAAACTGACGTCTGCTATAAAGCCCGCTGTATTTCACAAGTGTCAGTGATGGATTAAACAGGAACCTAGACAGTAAACCAAGAATAACTGTTCAAGTAATTGTGATTAAACTATCCCACTTTCAATAGGGAAGTCTGCTACCATTCCTATTAGCCCAATTTTTATCCTGTTCTTACAGTTTGGGCAGGGGGAGTAGCAGGGAGACGCACATCCACTTATCTGAGAGTGTACAAGAGAGGAAGAGAGAGTCCCTTTACCTCTTACACACTCAGTTGTACTGCCACAGCATGATTATAATCAGATTTAGCCATAGACTCATTTAATCAATCAACAGAAGGCATGAACACATGCAGCATTTTCTCATTAATTATGTGAATGCTTCCTTTCCAATACACTTTGTGAAATTCAGTCTGTGCAGCCTGTGTTAGTATACTTCATAATTGGGGAAACTTTTTTTTTTTTGACAGTAATTGGTTGCTAAAAGTAAGAAATCTCTGGGGTTTGCCTCTAGAGTTTTGAAAGTACACATAAAGAGTTTTGAAAGTACTTCATTATCTCTCCTGGTCATTTCTGTGAAATTAAAACTGTTTTTTCCTTCTTTGAGGAAGTGGTTTGAAAGCAGAGTTCCTAGAAAATATCTGTGCATATGTGGTGTGCGTATGGGCATGTGAGTGTGTGCTCATGAAAACGTGCACATGCACAGGTAAAATCACGTAACCCTGGCCTGTCTCAGAGACTGCCATTGCTGAAATCAACACAAACATGAAGCCCAGGGGATTTGACCACTAGCAATTAATTTCAACGGGGCATGATAGGTCTCCAGATATAAGTGGGTTTCCCAACTTCTTCAAGAATGATTTATTTTTCCAAACTTACACAATGAAAATCAATCATACTTGAGGGATTTGCTAAGATAAGTTCATAAGTTTTGGGAAGGTGTCCAGTTAGTCAAACTGGATATAACTTATAGAACTTGTGTGCTATTTGGAAGGGCCACAGCTAACTAAGTCATTATACTTTATTGCCTATCTTTGACTGTTTCATACATCTTTTTGTTCTCCTCTCTCTCAGGGATATACACACGCATGCACACATGGGCTCTGTTGCTGCCACTGCATCCCCCGCCGTGACTTCACCAGCTAACCTCTTCACACTGCTGGGCTCACAATACTTAGTCCTGGAGCAAACCTCAGGGGAATTAATCAGTAAGAATACTACAAGAAGACAGCTCTCTCCCTGCAAGCCATTGTGGGCCAGCATTTCCCAGTAACTTAGCTATCTATGGCAAAAACTGTTTTCCAAGAACAGCAGATGTTAGTGCAGTCCAGAAAGGTACTTAAAAGTTTTACTCAATAGAATCACAGGGGTTGGAAGAAATTAAATAGGGCTATTCTGTCAAATTTAATCCTTCTGATTTTACCTCTGATGTCTCATATTGGCTAACATGTATCTACTTCAATGTTCCACTTATCCAAGTTAACTATACTGCACAGTTAATATTTTAACTTTTACTGGCTATCAGAGCAATACAAAAGATCAGTCTTTATGATAAATCATTACAATAATACGCTTCAAAAATAATACCTTGTGGAAGTGGTTTTAGCATACACAAAGATTCTCACACTTGATAGCCCATGGTAAAGTTTAAAGTAAAATAATTAATGAAGTAAAAAGCAAGACTAGTTACTTATGAGCATTTACACTTTATAAGGAAGGACAGAAGTTGTCTTCAGAAAGACCTATATGTGCTTTCGGTTTACATGCCCTCCTTCATAATGGAAATGTTTTATATTCACACACTAGCATTATGCTAAGAAAGTCCCATTACATCTTTGCTAAGGTAGGGACTGCTCTAAAGACAAAAAGCATGACAACTAATGCAATGGCCTTAGACATATTTGATCCCTCACTCTCTCCACACCACTGGACTTCATAATACAACTCTAAACATAATCTTTTAGTTAAGCAAAATTGCACCATGTTTTCACATAAAGATCTTTGTTCCTGCCTGCACAAGTGAAAATTGGAAAAAATACACATACATCAGTGACTGCCCTTATGAAGCTTCAGGCCCACAGATGGGGTCCATGCTCTGAAAACTTCACTCACTAGCTAACAAAACCTCTATCTCCTGCTTTTCTGCAAATAGCATGGATAGACTAGATTACAATATCTTTAGAGAAGCTAAAATAGCATTCAGAGGGGAAATTTATAGTGCTATATTCATCTTTTTTTACAGAATCATGAAACTCATAGTACAGCAGGCACAGAATCCATTGCAATCAAATCACTAAAGAAGGCAGTAGGAAAGAGAGCTTCCTCAATTTTACTGGGAACAGAGAAGAGGGACTTCATCCAAAGATTGATTCTTTTATATTTCTGCTGGAATTTTTCTGTTACTGTTAAAAAAAGAAAAGAAAAAATGAAAAAAAAAAAAAAGAGGAATAAGAAAGAATACCATCTTTTATTTCAAATAATGTCCAATACATGTCATTCTACACTATTATTATGGAAACTGAAAAAATTAAAAGACCCATAGATTGTCTTAATATATATGTGAGTATATAAAAATAGTCCTTACTATGTCCTTCTCTTCAGGTGACAATTTCACTGACTGCATTGTCTCTTATGTCTGAATAATGGTCCCAAGCAAGTGGATGAATTTGTCACAAGGAAAACCATCTTCATTTCCATTTCCTCCGTTTCCATTATGTCCTTGTTTTGATAACTCTCCACTCACTGGGTGCACAATGTTTTAAATTGTGGTTTCAAATGTGCTAATGTAAATTCCAAATCACCCGTGTCTGCAGAGACGGACGGGAAGTTCAGCCCCAGTGTTGGTGCTGTTTTAGGTGCAGTATCACAGTGTTATTTTAAGGTCAGCACTATGCTCAGAGAGACTTTACAGAGAAAGTGGTTACTTAGGTTTAACGTACCTAAACACGACCAGCTCTGTTGGCAGAATTACCATTAAATAACAAAGGTATGAATGCAAAAATAAAAGCATGCAAGAAGAACAGATTTAAAAGAAGTAACTCACACATTTCCATCTGCAGGCTGTAAGATCTTCTAACCAAATACTTTGTCAAAGAACAAAGTAATGAAATTTTAAAGTTTTTACTACAATAACCTTGGATCTCCCAGGGAATATTCAGTGAAATATGAGAGAGGTTTTAATACCTGGAAGCACAGCTGCATTATAGTGAGGTCAATTTAGGAGCACTATTGAGACTCTAGGCCATAATGACTCCATATGGAGCCGGACAGTAGCTAAAGTAATAAACTTTCACAGTGTGATTTCTTTGCTCATTGCAATACTCATATAATTTGGCAGTTACTCATCCTTCATTCAATGGAGAGGGCTTTTTTCTCTTTTTTTAAGAGCTACCATGTGTTCATTCTTTCCTCCTCATCACAGGTTTACATATCCAAAGAAAACATTAACTGAATTCTCAATGAAAAAAACTAGAATTTTATGACTGTCTGAATTACTGCAGAAAAGGGAAATTCCTCAGTCGTCAACCCCTACACAAAGATGTTTCCGTTTGTCTTAGACACTAGTGTTAAATGGATATTGGCCTTAGTTTCCGGAGTAATAAGAAGACACTGAATGCATTTGAGGACAGAGAAATAAGAAATTGGGGACAGCTGCGGACAGCAGATTTGGGACACTGGTATCATGTATGTAACAAATCTTTATTAATAAGTACATTAAATCCCATATTTTTCATTTATAACCGCTGCATAATTTCCTGTTAACACTTCATGTAAATTCCAGATAAGGTAATAATTTTTTTTCAGAATTCTATTTCTGTTTCATTATATGTTCTACACTCTGCCCCACAGGTCAGTCGCATGATTGAAGTTTTATGCCTCATTAAAATTCCCCTAGTTAAAACATGGAGACAGAATTTTGGTAATTCCTTTCTCCACAACTACAATTAACCATTCCACTGGATTCCTGTATTATTGCAATCCAAGTTTAAAAATTAATGTATGGTGAGATGGTCAAGGGGTCTAAATGTCCTAAACATAAGGCTCTTATCTTTGCTCCAATGGCTGAAAAACCCTGCACCACCACCTCCCAGTTCAGTATTTCTAGCTAGCAGCTGCTATCAGAAACCTAAATAACAAAAATATGCAAACTTGCACACTAATTCCCTTTGGAGATAGATCTTGGCTGCAGCCCTGTCATAAATCAGAGAATTTCGATATGAAATGAGGCAAGCAGCTCTAATCATTTCTGCATTTCAAATTGGATCACTGGCTCAATCACTGGGCTTTTTTAAACTGCTTGCCTAAGAGCAAATGTGAGGCGGGAGATAATTCTGAAGAAATCTCTTCTTTTGTGGCCGTAGAACTCTTTTAACTGTTTCAAGACTGAAGGCCACATTTCAGTGATAATAACGTATATCTGCTGCGAGAGATATGGATCCTTAAAGACATCTTCCCTCTCTTTCAACTCATAGAATTCCATCAATATCTGCATATATTATATATATTAATGTATGTGCATGTGCATATGGGTGTTGTGTGCATAAAACGAGAGGGAGAGAAAAGAAGAGAGAAACATCTGACATGTAGACTCAGTATATTTCCCTTTAGAATTTTCTCTTCTGACTTGACTTGGTGTGGGTTTCAATTGCTGCAACAACCGCATAGTTAACTTTGTACACATATATCCAGGCACTCTGGAAATTTATTTAACGATGAAAGCAAAACTGAAAAGTAACCCTCACTTGCCCAGGGTCTGGCTCAGAAATAAATCAAAAAATAAAATCAAGGTAAACAGAGGTCTTCAATAATTGTGTATGACATCCAAAGGCCTCCTCCTTACTCACCAAAATCCTGAAATTCTCCTTTATTATGTTATTGATTTTCTATTTTCATGTCTTATCTAAACTCTGAAAACAATATATCACAAAAATTACCCTTACAGTAAATTACTGTGCAAACAGCATCCTCTTGACTCCGTTTTTATGCTCAGTGTATCCCCTTTTTCACCCAAATGATACTACCAGCTTGTTACAGTTTCAGTGTCCTCACCAGAGTGCTTTGAAATTGAATTTAACTCTATTATCAGCAGGCTTTTGTAATCTCATGTAAGCCTAATAGCGATCAGATGGAATTTTACAGCTAAGCTCCCTGCATTTTGAGTACTAATTTAAAATATTTACAAAATTTTTGTTTCAGTTAAAAAAATATTCACCTTACCAGGTTTTATTGTCTCCTGTTTTCACCTTCTAACTCCTCATACTCTATTTTCTTTCTGGGAGCTGGTTACATAATTTTTGGTATTTAATTTTCTGTTAATAAAATTCAGCTTCGTTCAACAAAAACTGCTTCATTCAACAAAAATTCAGTAAACTGCTTCATTCAACACTGATCCAGATTTTTTATGATTTTAGTATCACTGCAGTGCTAATGGTGCAGCCATAAACCATACAACACTGTTTCGGACTATCGCATCTAACTCTGAAAATAAGCTCATAGGTAGGAGCACCCCCAAACTCTGCATTACCTGGCACACTTCATTCTGTCAAGGTCTAAAAATATATGTTTGTGTATATATATATATGTATGTATGTACATATGTATGTATGCAATATATGTATGTATGTTCATATATGTATGTACATTTTTCAGGCACCTTGACAGCTGCAAAGGCCATATTGTCGGTGTTCTCCTACTCTGCTATGTACACATAAAAGGGAAATATAAAAAACTCCTGTCAGAATTGTCGGAGATTGTGCTAAGGAACCCAGCTTGCCAACGGACATGTCCTTGCATCTAATAGTACATAATACTGAAATCTGAAGCCAGCACAATGATGGAGTTCAAATGAAGTTTGGAAGAAGGACAAACCCCAAAGTGATCTGAGATCTCCAGAAACCCAAGCCTTTAGGACATTGGCTGAGGACCACCATGATCAGTGCTCAGCAGCTGGGCACAGCCTGCAGGACCTGCAAAATCGGGCCACAAAGCAGCACACATAAAACCAAAGCTCAGTAACACCAACAGCCCGACTGACAGTAGGCTTTTACTCTTCTATTCAAAACAATACATTCAATGTTAATACATCAAGCCTCATGGGGTCTTGCCCGTTAAGTTTGAGGATTTGAATCTCATGAATGTGGAATCTGCATTGTTCTCAGCAGAGGTCACTTTGCCGTGCATGTAGGAACATGTGGGTTGCTTCAACAGCTTACAAGCGTAACAGAATTGTCAAACTCATTTGGAGCTCACCTCTGTTTCCTCAGTGTCTCAGGGCACACAATCCCAAATCCTTACGGTTCAGTGGGGAGTTAAAGTCATACACTGACACTGTTTCAGAAGTACAATGGTTGGTGTTACTTCTCTAGCTCGTCCACTGATAAGAATTTATAATAACCTTACCTTATTCCACCCATCCCACTGACATTTTTCTGCTCGACAAGGGCTCAAACTTCACACAGCAGCCCACATTATAGGAGAGCAGCCCTACACCAGGTCTGAAATTACTCTCCAAAGTACAACATGCATCATGATTTAAATGATTAAGAAGGTGCCAGCAGAAGTTCAGTTGAGCAATCATTAGTCTTTTAATGTATGTTATCATACTTTCCTCTCTCTCCGCCTTGGTTTAAAAAGTCTCATGATTAATGTCACCTTTCTTCAAAAAATGTTGTGCAAACAAACAGTTCAGCATAAAGTTTTAATTTTAGGTTAATTTTCTGATAGTCTCCATCTCTTACATTTAAAGTAAGTGTCCACTGAAAAAAATTAAAATTCAATCTAGACCACACTAAATGTTTAAATATGACCTCCGGCTGCTTCTAGAGAACACTAAATGAAGTTAAATTGTAACAATTTCTGAAAAACATCTGTTTTCATAGAGAAGTTTCTTATAACCACTGCCTGTAGCATGGTTGTAGACACGTGTACAGAGCTGCAGTATGCCACCAACACTTTTTCTCTAGAGATAAACTGTATTTTTTACTGGTTACCTTGCTGCTGTTGTTTTCCTTGTCAGCAAAGCAGAATTGAATAGTCCTTTGAGCAGAGGTGCATAGCAGCTTCTGAATTATTAAATCTCAATGCAATGTAACTCAATAGTAACTCAATAGTAACCTAATAGTTGTAATATAATGAATCATTTTAGGCTTCACAATCTTAAAAAGTATCATAATAATAGGAGTTCAAGTAGAAATCAGATCTGAACGCCACGTCACAGAAATGGCCTCCTCTACATACAGCCCTTTTGACACTTGTAGGAAGGGATTTTCTTCCAGCATGGGACCCCAAAGCATTTTGGAGGAAAGTTCCCACTTGGTGGAATACTCAGGCTTTTTATAGCTCCTTTCTTTTCTCCTCCCTGACTTCATCTATTTAATTTACATATTCAGAGTAAAGAAAAAAACTCACAAGACAAAAGGACCAGATACAAACAGAGAGTTTTTTCTCCACTGGGACACCACTACACTGACAGAAGATTTAAATTTTACTGTGTTTCTTGTCTCAAATGTTCACCTGTCCCCTTCACAAATAGAGCAGAACCACACCTGCTACGCAAACAGCTGCTACAGCACTTAGAGTTGCTTTGTTCAATGGGAACTGATTTTACAACACCTAAGAAAGTAACTGCTCCTATGCAATGTGGAGGATTTAATCGGAGAAAAAAAACCATATATTTTGGTGATAAGTCTTCTATTCTGATTCCATGGTATTCAGTGTAATATGAAAATCTGTAGGATTCCAGAAAATCCCATGTGTCTTTTGCTGCTACAGTGCTATAAGGTGATATTTCTAGTAAAATAAACATATATATATATACACACGTGGGTATTTTTAAGTTACAGAAGAATGCGATCATTTCTAAAGCAATAGTTAAGTAATTATGAAAACATAATGAAGGCAAGGATTGACTTTTGTCACTGAGGAAGAAATAGTGTACAGCGGGCAAAATTAAGCTCTGCCTCTGAAGATCCAAAAACTCCTAAATTTAATGAGTAACTGTATGGAGAACTAAATAAAATGTGAACAAATTAAAAAAAAATAACACAGAAAAATATAAAAAAGTCATGATCTACAGAATATAAAGATTTCATGACAATGTTACGTCAGTACTGTCTCACTTTACATAGTATTTTTCATCTTTAGACTACATATTTTATTATGTCACTATTTAGAATCCCAAATGTAATAGCATGTTACACTAATTGCTGCGTCAAGACTCCTGAATGTTTTAAAGTTTAATTATGCACAATTAATATTGAATAGAGTTGTATTCCTTCATTGATGCCTTTGTGAGGGTTGGAAACATCCCACTCATTCTGTGTTTTTCACTCTATTCTGTGTTTTTCAGGGCTTCAGGCACCATTTCCATCCTGTTACACTCACTGTTAAAGGTAGAGCTTGACAGATCAGCAGTTCCCCTGCCCATCACAAACAAGGTAGCCATGATCTCACTTTGTACTTTGGAGATCTTGTTGAACAATTCTTCTCATATGATCTATCTTATGAGGGTTTTATTGGGGGTTTTTTAATCTGAAAAACTGCAAACTTACATTAAGATGAACCCCAATTTCACAATGGAATGTGTCTGAAATTCTAAACCTTCTCAAAATTGAAACATTTTTCCAACTCTTTTACAAAGATGAGCCTAAAACGAAGGTAAGAAGGTGTGTCATACTCTCAGTCTTAAGGAAACCAGAGCCATCCCAGCACTGCCTACAAATAATGATAATGGATAATGAGGTGGTCATCTCTACCTGAGCTGTTTCCCCAAAACCTATCTTAGACAACATCTTGTTTCCCAGTGTACAGGTCAGTTAAGCTTTGACAACAGGGCATTTGTTTCTCAATAAACACAAATGCCTAGTGAGTGATCCAAATGCAAAGGAATAAAGTGCACTACTCAAAGTGAACGTATTAAAAAAAAAAATTATAGAAAAGGTTGAAAGAATTATTCCAGCATCTTAATTTCCATTGAGGCTGAACAACAGTAACTTTACATTTTCCTGCAGCCTTATTCGTTCAGCCAAAAACGTAGCTAAAAGCTTCTGAAGTAAGGAGATTCAATTAAAACAGGCACCTTTTTTCCAGTTCAGATCAGAGATGACATATTTCTTTTAATATGCTCCTTTGAAAAGTGAGAAAGAGAATAGTACTTTACGATAAAAAAGGATTTTTTTTCCTCATTCTGTTTCCATCTCTGCTTCACTTTACACAGGAATCTTTTCTCTTTACAATTCAGTGCAACATGTGTAAACATGGATTATACCACATCAGAAACCAAGTTAGCTATCTCAAGAGAATTTGTATCTCTGCTGTGTGTAAGTAAGCAGATTAATTCCTAGATCAGGCATTACCTAATGCATTTTCAATTCAATTTCTTCTTTTCTTTCTGCACACAAGATCAGGGAAGTGGGATTATTTTATTAATTTAACTAATATTTTGCATGTTTTCTCTGTTATCTTTCTTTCCTCCAAAAATTTTTGTTAGCTCCTAGTGAGTGATTTAGTATGACCAAGGATGTGTAAAGACAAGAGACCTGAGCCCTCAACACCTTACAGAAAAATAAATGGCATAGGGAGTGACAAACTTTTCCTCCCACCCACTGCTGGGAATAAGGAATTCTCACATATTTCAAACCCTGATCTACAGCAGCACATTCTGCCTGGGGTAAGCTCAGTTATTGTACAAAAGTTAGGAGAAGATTATTTATTAATATTTATGCTGCTTTTATGGAAAATCTCAGAAGTAAAGAATGAGCCAGTCTGGCTTTATTACAGCAGTGCCTGCTAGCACTGTTTGAGGTAAGGGTCTGTCAACGTATCACAAAAGCATGGGATTTACTGTGTAAGATCAGTCCACTGGCCCATCGAGCCTGCTAGCATGGCCCTGGTAGTACCCAAGCCTGTTGCTTAGCAGAAGATGGCATAGTAAGCTCTTAATACACCTGAATTGTATGTAATGTTAAACTTGGGCACAGGCAGAGGCAAGAGATTCCTTCTTGCTCTCTGCAGTGTTCACCTAATGCACAAAGACAGGAGCTGACTATGCCCTTATAATTAGCAAAGTAACAGACAGTGATAAAACTATATGGATCCTTCTTAAGTCAGCCCTGCAACTAGGCACAGGAACAGGTGTGCTATACTTTTTTTTTTCCTTTAAAATCAGCTCCAAATGCTACTTCCGGCCAATGCACCCTAAATTACCTCTTTGGGATGGAGTCTGAAATTAAGGAAGGGCAAGTACTTCAGCGTTGAAAACAAAGTCTTGAAGATCAGTAAGAAAAAGGACAGAGAAATTAGAGAAAGGAGAAGGAAACACGGCTGAGAGTGAACAAAGAGAGACTAGAAAGAGGAGAAAGGCTAAGGGGTAAGTACCAGAAGCATAAATAAGAGATAAATATCAGGAGATGGGGGACAGGAAATTGATGAGTTAAGGGAATCCATGTAGCTGAAAATGATACTTCATGGAAAGAGCAGTTCAGGTGTGGGCAGAGCAGCAAGAGGAAGGCAATCAAAGCCACCAGCACAAGTTCACCTTTACCCAATGCTCCAGATTTTCTACTGTTTAAGACCTCAAATTCTGCATTCCAGGTGATCTCATTCAAATATTCAGAATTTCAGAATATGAACAAGATATCAAATAGGGATGTATGAAGACATGGAAGAGCAGAAACTTTCAAATACATTGCTAAACAATCAGACAAACAAGCCAACAAGAGGTGGGGGGTAAAGTGAGAGTAATATCAGTGGCTTAAGCTGATGGAGATCTCAAGGTATTTGGAGAGATTTTGACCTGAGTTAAGGACAGTAAGGACTTTTATACCTCTTGAGATGTTATAGTTGGTAATTCTCCTACACGATACTTTCCTCCTTCAAACCCGAACTCATCTTAGTATCTGCACAAATGCAGCAATAACCTGTAGTGCACATCTTACATGGATGCAAAGTAATCCTGTATGTATTCTCAAACTCACCCTGCCACAGAACAACCCCACCCAAAACCAACCAAACAATCAAAAAGAAGCAGGCGTTTCTTTTTCTAAAATGAGTAATTTTTTTTCTCCCCAGACATTTGTGAAATTAGTTATTTTAGTTGTCACCCCTTTCAGAGAATGATGTTCATATCTAAAGTTAAAATTAATACAAATGACTGAAGAGGCACAGCCTCATTACAAAGGATTTATACACAAACCCTCTTATCAATACCAACCTCCTAGTTCTTAGACTCCTAAAGACAGAAATATGGAGCTACAAATAACATTCATTTCCCAATTACTATGCCAACCAGCTCTTTTATTATAGACTGTATTTGCATTTGACTGACTGGCCTATTGGAAACATAGTGCTGCTACACCATCATCAAGCATTTTCTCTTTTTCAAAGACATAATCCAGACTATGCACACCAGTGTGCTATCTATTGGTTTAATCATTCCTTTACACGATAAGGGATCCTACTCTTTGCAAATCTGGATTTTTGTTAAATGCCTTCATGTTCCAATTTTAACCCATCAGTCACAAAATGATGGGAATTCATTGCAGATTAATTGTTTATTGGACTTACATATGATTATACTTACTTTCTTCTATTTTTCATAGGTGGTACATTTGAGAATGCATTCAAAGGAGCATTGTTTTCTATTTGCACTTTCTTTATAGTTAGGATCTGTATATAAAACACATAAAAAGTTTGGTCTTCTTTCATAGCATGAACAGACGTGAACAGAGAGATTCCTACATGCCTACTTTTTATTTACACTTCTTATATAAAGAGTATAAAAATTAATTCAATTCACAGGATGCTAATGTACAACTCTTTGGGTGTCTGCTCATCATTCCAGGGAATAATCTTGTAACACAGGTGTTTAATCTGCAGGAAACCTGAGACCTCCAGAATCCTGTCAAGCAGGTCTGTTAATTTCTTTGTACCTTGATCTCCCATTCGAAAATGTTTCTTGTTCTTTGCCCATAAATTCTCTCAGGAAGAAATTCCTATTTTTGCCATCTTGATTTGGACATTATAATAACAACAGCATGATTATCTGTTTTATGACATTTATTAGGTTCGTCTGGATACCGAGAACTTCTTGGGGCAGAAAGCACAAACCAAAAAAAAATACAGTTATAGCAATTAAAATACTAGAATTCAAATAAATAGTAACAAATACTGTTCTCAATTACTTGTGCAGGTGTAATTGATTTTAATCTTCTCTTATTGTTTCTCAATCTAATTGTTTCAGAGACAGATTTGAAGTGTAGCTCTGAGTGCACTGGCACCCAAGTTTAACAGAAGGTCATACACTGTATGTGCTGTATGTGGCCAATGATGGGAACTAAGGAATGCAGTAAGTGGAATATTTTGCTGTTATAAAAGCAAAATTACGGCCTTCATCATTCTTTATATAGGGAAAAAAGGAAGGATATTTATGTAAAATATCCACCTTTCTTCTTCAGATATATCCAATTGTCTTAATTACATTCTTATTTTACACATATCTAGGAGTAAGAAATAAAACTGTATTGCTCTGCTTTGCATTATGTCTAAAATTAGACTCATCATGGTTACAGAACAAGAAAGGTCACCTCTCCTGCCCCACAAATGGAACATTTGGGGTTCTACACCCAGCACACTGTGGCCAAAAATATGGCACAAAGATTCCTGAAAGAAAAAGGGCAAGTGAATATGGTTGATATTCCATGAATTTGAAAATATTTCAGAATTAAAACAACAAAGAAAGAAATAACAGGAAGAATTACAGTTGCTTGAAAAGTCAATATTTTAAAGAAATCAGTGTTTAAATACTAACACTTCAAAATTCTACAGGTATGCTGTTTTTCAGTGACACTCATGACAAATTATGTGACTAGTCTATTGAATGCCATGTGCTGGAAATGCATTTGTGGGAAAACACCCATTACAAGAAACACTTTAGGGATGGACACAGATTAAAATAGAGTAAGAAAATTTCATCCTGCACTGTGACAAAGATTTCTAAAATCTTCAGATATTTCAAATTTCTTTCAAAGATACATTCTTCTCATTTTTTTTAGGGATGATTTAAAAATGGCTTGTTCCTCCTTTTACTTGTTACAACTAAAATTCAAAGTGAAATCATTATTCACATTGTATCCAAACTTGCATCAAATATTGTATTGAACCCAACTTAATATTCCTATTATTCATATTGGATCCAAAAGTATGCACTATTCGATGAAAACATGAAGTGCCTCACTTTTAATGCCTAAAATACTGCACAAATATCCTTATGCACATCTTATAGGTGAAATTTTTCATCTATATAAATCCACCTTCATGATTTTAATATTTCAATTTATAGTGCTTCCATATATGATATTAAAAAAGTAAGCAATGGCATTTAATTGATTTGAAAAGCAATATGATGAGAGTGAGTCCAGTTGTGCTTTTTCTATTAACACTGGTGCAACGATTTATTCATTTGTCATTCCACTTACTTCTGTGTTCGATCAAACATAAATTACAGTTATACCTCTACATAACTACCACTTGGCACATATGTGATACTGGTAATGACATAAGTAGAAGAGATCATGACAGTATTCTACTCCAAATCAAAAGCTTTCTGAATTTGTCTAGTGAAAACTATCACTCCTATCATGTGAACGTTCATCTCTTTCAGAAAAAAACCACCATAAATTTAGTGACTGGTGTGTCAAATGTGAGGAACTGTAATCAAGTTGAGAACTGTAAAGGAAAATCAAGGCAAACACAACAAGTTAGAAGTTATGATTAGACACAGTCAGTGATGACTGGCATTACTGAAATGGAAATGATTCATAAACACTGACCAGGTCTTGGCACTTCCTTAATATTAGCAGTTTATCTAACTAAAAAGCTCAGCATAAAAACAGACTCCAATTTCATGAAAAAATATAGAAATGTCCATTTTTTTTTTTTAATTCTACACTAGAATGATTTAACTGATTTAATATATTTAATATATCACTTGGATCCTTTCTCTCTAGAAGTCTAGAGGTCGTGGGATGCCTCACAGTGGAAGCTATGCATGAGGCCCTTTGATGCCAACTTCAGGAACAAAACTAGTGTCACTCACATTTTGCAGTCCTGTAATCAAAACAACGGGTCACTCACTATAGAGTTTTTATTTTTAATCTATTCTGTTGGACTTTTTTATCTGTTGGAGAGTAAAAATAAATGTTCTTAAGGAGAAAGGTGCTGTGCAGCTCACATATATCCCACGCAATACCCTCATAGCTTTGCTTTGCTTTCTTTGACTAAATCTTGAAAAGCCTTACAAAAAGAGTAAAGATATTTTTCAGCAAAACAGCATTGTAGGGCTTTGTGTTTTCTGGCTGTTCATCTCCACCAGTAACCATAAACTGTTGGCACTAGCACCAAGTTTGTTACAGAGAGATTAATGTTGGCAGCATAAGAGTTTCTGAGATTTTTAAAATAAATTTGGCACCAAGCTCTAGAAGTGTTCATCATTGCTGATCTAGATTACATCTTTCTTTATCAGAAAATAAGTTTCAAGATCCCTATATAAATAAATATTCCTGATTTATTTGTATTTTCTTCCACTAGATGAATGCATATTCTGAAGTCATCTGCAAACTCGCTGCATTTTTCATTCACTATCTCTAAAAACTCATGTCTGCTGCTTTAGTGTGATGTAACTGTTACTATACTAATCTTAATAATCACTGTTTTAGCTTTTGCCTCCCACACTTGTTGCCATTGTACTCATGTCAGATCTAAAACCAGGACCTAAGCTAGCTGAGGCAGCAGCTGTCTTTTTAATATCAGGTTCAGAGTCTAGCACAAAGGAGCACTAGTTCCTGACTAAAACCTAAACATGCTGCAGCACTACAGATGTTAAATATCATAATAATGATTGTATCTTCCTTACACAGTGATTATTAACAAAGCTGCACAGCTTTCAAAGAGCCCTTGTTTTTACTTTTCACCAGCAGCTGAAGCAAGGAACACATTTCCATTACAAGATGAAGCTGTACAATCTCATCCAACAAATGATCTCACTCTGACCCTCACGCTAACTTTGCTATTAAGCAAAAACAGGCACATTTTCAAATATTGATTCCAACTAATGTCTGATCCTAACAGGCATGATCTTATCGGGGTCCCACTATAATAGAAGGAGTGTCAGAGTTAAACAGAATAGGTTTAGATAAGATCACAATCTTCCTCACCATGATGTGATGCTATCACTGAGTGAGTATAGTATTTGAAGTAATTATCATTACTAGATATTGGCAACAGGAATAGTGGTCACTGCTAAGATCTAAACAAATTTGTGCATGATAAAATAAAGCAAGTTTTATCTGAATAGTGGGCAAGGATATGTTATGTGCCCTAAGAGACTCTGCTGCCTTTACTTTTTATTTTGAAATTGTAGATATTGTATTAAGAGAGAAGTACTGAGGGGCAACATTGCTACTCGAGTTTGTTCTGTACATTCTGTTTCGTGGCAAACTGCCATTTTAGCCTTTCCGCTACTTTCCTGATGTCTACATTGACCAGACATCCCATGCTGAGTTGTGTGGACAGACCTCAGTCCCAGGGTTTGCCTGAAGAGCCATGGCCACAGCTGATTTCATGGCACCCTTCCTTGTTAGCAGACAGTGGAGCAGCAATGAGCTGTCTGAGAGGAGTTGTGGGAAGCAAAGGGTCATTTTTCTAGACTTTGAGCCCAACAGCTGTTTTCTTAATTAAACTATTCTTTGCAGAATTATGGGTAGCCCCATGATGGGCTAACCTAGAGGAGTGCTCTCTAAGGTAAATGTGGGCTGTGGCAAAAGCTACAAGGTTGACTGACATCTGGCTTAGTTTGTTTTTTGCTTCACCATTTGTTCTGATTGTGGTAGACTATCTGCATTCTCAGAAAGAAGGTGGTACTTTAAAAGGGAATACGTGCTTTGACGTGTCATATGCTCTGTAAAACTCTCAAGTCTTCCCTGAAAATCTTAGCATGCAAGGCCAAAACAGCATTGAATAAAAATAATAATTAATAAGCCTGGAAAATCAACCTAGGAAAACTGAAAACATAAACTTGAAAAAAAAAAAAAAAAGTCAGTTGATAATTATGTGTGTGCTTTTTGTAATGAAACACAAGTATAGCTAAACTTTAATACACTGAAGTCATACAAAAATAATGCATGAGAAAAGGATGCAAATCTAAAATCCCTTTAAATATTCACCATTATCAAAAATAAGCAAGTGTGCAACACATAGAATTAAGAGGGCACAATCAGATTTACAAGAATCAATGTTCTCTATTTTATTGTGAAAACTCTAATACAGTATTTTACAGACATTAGCTAATTAAGTAATTTTAAACGATATTTCTAAATTAATAGCATACTTGCCAAGATTGCCTAAATATTGGTCTTATACACAGAAACCTACAGCCAGCTTTTCTACTTATCTTCATGCATTTCTCTTCTCAAATGTGTGATTAACTCCAGAGCACTGAAATCTTTTTGATAATCACTGAAGATGAATGTATCAGGACAATCAGCAGCATATGGAACACAGAATGCTGCCAGATGTTAACACACTAAAATAAAGCAGAACCACCCATGTACTCTGTATCTTGTCTAAAAATAATATACTCATTGACCTTAACCCTATCAAACCAGTCCCAACTTCAAGGTCAAATAAAATAACAAATATTTATCTTCTGTGGAGAGCTTCATAGGCTGTACTTGCAGTATTCGGTGTTTGAAATGCTAAGCATACCTCAGCCCTACTGCTTTGAGTGAAAGTTTGGGGTGCTCAGCATCTCCCACTGGTGCCCAGTGCTAGGCAAAATGAAGTCCTAAGTGCATTTTTAATCACTGTTGGAAATTTGCAATCATTGTGAGTTCCCTTTCATGGCTTTATATTTTTTCAAAGACTACACATGGAAACAGGAAAACACTTAGCTTAAAAAATACAGGCATATAACTGCGATCTCTAATGAATGCTTCATTTGGAAGAGATTTGCACATGCTCTATTTTGCCTTGACAGAATAATTTCAACCATCTTTGTTTTCCCAATACAAGTGATAACACCGAACTAACATACTGCTGCAGCTCTCATGAGGTTGCAGCGGCTCATGGAAGCAAATGCCAAACCCTTGAACCTCTTTACTTCCCTATACCTTACAACTATCCCAAAGGAGACACTGCAAGTGCTCCTGTCCAACTGCAGAGCCAGAGAAAACACAGAAAACTATGGCATTGCAACTGTATTTCTTGAGTTCAGAAACCACACAGTTATGGTAGTAATAGTGAACAAAAGACAGTGGTATGACTGACAAGGAAATGGTTATTAAAGGTCAGAAAGGCCACTTAGTCCCAAGTATGCCACTAGCCAGAACAAGCTAGTAGGTGCTACTATAAGTCACTTAAACACTCCAACAAGTGTTAACAATTGGCTTGGAATAGGGGATGTGAGGAGTGTTCAAGAGGCACACCCACACTAAGTGATCTCTCAAGTTTCAAAATATTGATGTTCTTACTTGCCACTTCTGAATGTGGTGGTGGAGAGGGAAGCAATCAGTGCACGTGCAGTCATTTGCTCCACACAGGTACCATTTGTGTATGCATTTAAAAGATTCACTAGCACAGAAGCACAAAATGAGCTCTGAGGATGCTGGTGATGCCAGGAGCCTCCTCACAAATGTTTCCACATCCAACCCATGGCTGTTCTCTGTTTTTCAGCCTGGTTAATCGGGGCTCTGGTACCTGATAGTGGATGACTGACTATAAAAATCAAGATTCATCTTACTCCCTGGGGCATGTTGTACTGCCAGATCAAAGTGCATACACTTGGCACCACAAAAATGAAACAACATTACTCTCACTCTGCAAATGTGTGACACAGAAACCTGGGACAATGATCCTTATAAATTAGGCATTATTCCTTAAAAAAAAAAAAAAGAAAAAAAAAGAAAAAAAAATCTAATCCAGAAAACTTAGAACAAAGACCTAGGTAGAACTGAAAATAATGTTTTGAAAAAGCTACACTGATTTAATATTTGCCTATACACAGAATGTCAATTCTAACTTTAGCTAGCTAGAAACTGGACTGGGAAGGGAGAATATTCAGAATAAAAAAACCCCTACAGGCAATTGGGAAGGGACGTGCCAAAGGAATGTAGCATCTTACTTCCTTATCTCTCAGCTAGTTCTTGTTATATTTCAATTAGATTTTGAAAACAGTATTCTATACTGGTGTGACCAAATGTCTAGTTTCCTGTAACACCCCATCTGCCATCTTCTACAGAAAACACTGTCTCATTCTGGCCTTTCAAAGCCAATCTTGAAAGATTTTAGCTACCTGCAGGCATTTCTGGGCAGCCAAACAAGTGAAGTTGGCTGCAGAGATTTCTTGGCATCAGGGTGCCAAAAGCCACAGGGGTCATCTGATCCTTTTCCTCCCCCACACTACGGCTCAGCTGTGCCTACACCACTCCTGTCGTCTGGGTCCAGCCTGTTCTTAAACACACCAGCCACAGATTTACTGCAACCTCCTGAATCTCCTCCAGCTTTTCACTCTCATTAACATTAGGAAGTTCTTTCTCCTATCTAGCCTAAATCTTCCCTTTTGATACCCTGCTGAGTCTGGAAGTTTCACTTAATGCAACTTATCATGTCATTCCATGGCCCGCGATCCAGTTGAATCCAAGAAGCAAGGACAACCCTCCATCATGGATGCATACAGGATTAAGATGTTATTTTCACTTGGAGGAGGCAAGGTGGATTGACCAGAATGAGAGGAGAAGCAGGAATAGGGTGAAATAGTGGATCCCAAAAGAGAAAAATACAATCTGGAATTTAACAAAATTAAACAACAAATTCCAATATTTAATGTAGTAAATGCAACCACATCCAAGAGGAAGAAACATCATAAAAGCAAAGCAATACAACTAAGACATACTACGAGGTCCACCGTAGAATTGAAAATTACCAAGAATAGAACCAGACCAAGTTAAACACAAACAGAAAAGAAGGAACTAAGATATTTTGGATTAATTATTGGTTTTGGCTTTATTGCTCTCTTTCCTTTATGCTAATTTGTCCCAGTTTTCTTCCAAAAGTGAGGACAACAGATTGCACGAGGGGGAGAGAAGGAAGGATCCTTCCTCACCTCCCCAGCTTCAAGGCACACCTCCCTCAGCTCCCCTAAACTTGTCTTTAATGTCCTCACACATGGCAGGAGTTCCAGTTTCATGTTTAAAAAAAGTGGTCACTCAGCCTCCAGATCAGTGACTGTCAGGTGGAAAAGAAAGCTTCAAAGAAAAAAGAAATATTTGGGGAAATGCTTATAAATAAATACATAATAATAATTACTAACATTTAAAAGCTTTCATGAATGCTTCTATGCATTTCAGATATCAAATCAAATTTAGGAAACAAGGCAGGGAGAATTTTAAATTATAAAACACATTCTGAGAGTGAGAATCATCTACATAAAATATTACAGTATCTCATATGTTATGTAGTTTATTCTAAATGAATCGGTAATGTTCAGAATGCTATCCTTCCCTTACAGTACAGAAAGGACAGTATTATGTCTACGCAAAACTCAATTATTTCCTAAATATGTTAAAAGAGATCCAAAAAATTGTAGCTATATTTAATGATTCACAAGTTATGAAGCACTTTGTAAACACATTTAAACTTTTCCCCTATTCTCTAGTCTCTGGAATAGAAGATAAAATGCATTAGTGAAAAGAAAGAGGGCAAAAGTTTATTAATTAGTATTAAGTTATTTAAGATGACATAAGAATATCACAGAATCATTTGGGTTGCAAAAGAGCTCTGAGATCACTGAGTCTAATCTGTGACTGATCCCCACCTTGTCAAGTAGACCACAGTACTAAGTGCCACCTCCAGTCATTTCTTAAACACCTTCAGGGATGGTGACTCCACCAGCTCCCTCAGCAGTGAATCCCATTGTTTAACAACCCTTTCTATGAAGGAATTCCTCTTGATGTGCAGCCTGAACCTATCCTGGTGCAGCTTGAGGCTGTGTCCTCTCATCCTGTTGCAAGCTGCTGGGAGAACAGACCAACCCCCCCTCACCTTGCCACAACCAATGAAACAATATAAATATGAAACTTGTTCTCTGGGCTTGATAAATGAGGCTGAGGTCATTTACAAAACTCACTCAGGACTGAATTTCTCAGACCAAGCTCTGCATTGTCCCTATTTTGGTAGTGCAAAGTAGATCTGCTGCATATGTACAAGGACACTTTTTGCTACTGGCTACTTGATACTACAACATCGCTAGAAAAGGAGCTACAGCTGAACAGTGAGGAAAGTTCCGCAAGATGATAGTATTTCAAATAAAACTGATTTTTAGGATTTAGTCTAATACCTTCTTCTGACTGGAACATGCTGTTTTTATATACTCACAATTACTTACATTGTGTGTATATATACATGTACGTAGGTATACTTAGTATATTTTTTTACATTTTTATGTTTACATATTCTTCTTTAACATATTTATGTATTCACACATACTGTACTAATTATACTTACTAGAAATATTGAGAGGGGTTTTTTTTCTATTCAAAACATTCAAACCCACACTTTCACTGGACACAGTTAATTTGGCTGGTAATGACAGCCAGAAATACCTTTTACTTCCATCATTCTTGAAAATTTCTAGGCTACTTCTCTGAAGCATATTCAGGCAGAAAGGGAACTGATCTTTGGAATTTTGATCATTTCATCACACTGTATATATGGAAGAGAGCAGCAACTAGCCATTGTCTTAAATGAAATTACAGGTCTCTTAATTTACTTGAAGTAATTTTTTTATATAAGTGAAGATAGACAATAATTTCAAATATTGTTATTGTTATTATGATATGGCATCTTCATCTGCACTTCTATTAATGCAAACAAATTTTGACACCATCAAAATATGAATTTTCTTTTCACACCAGAATCTTGTCTACAGCACAATTTTATTCCAAACAACTGCCCACTCCCGTGTCCATGAATCTTACGGAAAGTATTCATTTATGTTTTCATAATCCTGTACATTTATATGTCCAGACAGCACATCTCAACAACATACTGAGTGGAACACAAATGCTACCGTAGTTCAATAGGCAACAGCATCATGGTACTTTTTTCCACCACCGATTTACTCTAAGGCTAAATATCCCTGGTAGGCATAGGTTTACGTGTATTAGCCAAAAAAACCCCCAAAAACAGGAGTATTCAGGACATTTTATTTTCAAATGGTCAAAGAGAGAGCACAAGCCTCCAGGTCTTTCAGTTCAGTACCCTTTGTAACTACCAAATTTGTGGCTTAACACTGCAGACATCCTCACAGACACAAGCACCATCATGCTTTATGTTTCACTAAAATGATGAAGCTAGAATTTCCCATGCTTGTTCTATGAATGTGAAACTACTGGAAAAAAGTGTCAACATTTTAGAAACTGAATTTTATTTCAGAATAAAAAAAATAGTGTTAACATTTAGTGAGAAGGAAGTTATTTCAAAAACTGCTGAATATTTAAATCTGACATTTTATATCTTTATAACTTATATTTCATAAATAAGAAAAAGTATCATCATAAAAAGCATGAATCAAAAAAGTTTCCCCAGAGGACAATATTAATGTTAAAGTCCTTGCCTCAAACATGGGTATAGAACTCCTCTCTGTTAGGTATTGCAGTGCAGTGAGCTATATGAATGACCTTAAATGGAGAAAAATCAATTAATTTTCTTGCATGAAGTTATCAAAATAAAACTGCATCCCATTCTAAAATTTATTATAAATTTAGCAAAATCTACAATAGCAAAATAAGCATTTGAATCTTAAAGCCTGTGGTACAGAGACCAGACTAGGTAGAAAATTATTAAGATAAGACACAGTCTAGAAACACAAGAACATGTTGCTACTAGTTTATTGAAGTGATTCTCTCTAAACAGTTTGTCCTTGTGGGTCTTTTCCAACTCAGCATATTCTGGGATTCTGTGATCCTAAAATTCAAAAGCCTGGCACTTTCAGACAGCATCTCCCTCTACTGAGGTCTAGGAGAACCAGGACCAAATTGTTTTGCCTTTTTTTCTATCCTAGGCTCCTGCCTTTGCCTCATCTCTTCTGCAGGGCCATCCCGTTGCTCTGCTCTCAGCAGCCACCTGGCAATGTGCCTCAGGGTACATCGCCACTTTCAGAAGGATCCCCTACCGAAATGAAGCTTGCCAAAATAGTTTATTGAGTTTTCTCCCAGTGGACTGAGTTAGTTTAATGGGTATAATTGGCAATGTCTACTACTTAATTACAATAGTATTAGGATAAATTCTGCTTGATGGAGCTGCTTATAGCAAGCACCAACTAACTGAATTATTTTTTAAAACCTCTCAAAGCAATCAGTGGTAGTTTTAAACAAATGTTAAAGTTCTGCTGTTTTGATAAACGGGTGTCAAAATTAACCATGAGTATGTGTAGTCTTAAAAGGGCTATAGCCAAGGAAAAAAAGATTAAAAAACAAGAGCAATTTCACGTAAAAATCACCTGTTGACATAATACTGTTGAATAATGTTGAAGTCATCCATTCAGAAATGAAGAAAATCATGGAAGAATGTAATTTCCATCCTGTTTTATTTGTATGTCTGTTAAATATTTAATAATGTAAAATTAAGGCTACGGTAATGGTATGCAGTACTAATTACCAGTGTACTATTAGCATCTAGACAGAGGAGTAGGATCAAGGTGTCCTTTCTTTTAATACACCATGTTGCTTCATCACCTATTCATTCCTCACTGAATGTGTGGTCAGGCATTGGAACATATACCAAAATAAGTCGTGGAATCACCAAGTGTTCAAAAGATATTTGGAAGATGTAGTTCAGTGGTGAACAAGGTGGTACTGGGTTAACAGTTGGACTCAATGATCTTAGAGGTCTTTTCCAACCTTAATGATTCTATGATACTATGTGGCCAACCCCACCATATGCACAGTGCTTGAGCACCTGGCTGTTAGCGTGACACCACGTACTGCCCTGAAGGGCTGCTCTGAAGTGAAGTGCTGCAACCATAACATCTGCTTATGTTTGGGGCAGAAAGAAATGATCTTAAACTAGCTCTAAATATGAAGAACCTGACAGTAATAGTAATAAGAATGAGAAAGAAATGCTTTTGTAGTCACTTGACATATTTGAAGGTATAAAATTAGTACAACAAAGATTAGAATCATTACTCAATAAACTATTTTTGGTAATTAAATATAAAAATGGCTCTATGCTATTAAGAGGCAAAATCTCCATTTGCAGCAAAATACCTAAACACAAAATCTACCTTATCCCTTTCCATGTTTGAAAAAGAGAAACAGAGACTATAGACTGGCTGCAGCCTGACTATGGACAGACTAACTGGCTGCCTCAGTGGCCATGCAGCACCTCCAATCAAAGTTCCCAGAAAACCCTTGTGCTGCAGCTCTGAAGATTAGACGTTACTGTCTACTACAAACATGAGGGGTTTGACCTGAAGTGACCAGCCATAGACGAGCTACCGAGTAACTACTGCATTTTGAACCTTGGATCCTTAGCCCCTCACACACTACCCAGCTGAACAGTTCTGTGAGCATGCCTTCCAGAAGAAGGGTCTTTTTGGTGCTGAATCTCCCAGATCCCCTTAAAAGGTCCCTGCTGTGTCCCACTGAATGCCTGGCTCAGCCCTCCACACTCTTCTCCTGTGGATTCCCTTCATGACCATGTTGAATCCTCTTTTCCTTATCAGGCCAGGTACAGGCCTGCCCCATACGCTCCACTCCACAACAAGAAAACGAGAATGGGGGGCTGCATCCAGCTGCTCATTGTTTTGCTTCACAAAACCATGCCATGGGCACAGATTAACACCAAAACCTAGATGGAAGCAGCCAAGGAAAAAGGCCTCTCAGAATGCTTCCACACGGCTGCTGGAGCAACTGCTGTTCAACGCACGCTATGGGCTACATGGTTCACTTCTGCTTTCATCTCCCAGGGCCTCACTCCCACCAAACTGCTCCCTCAAACAGGGACAATATTTACAGATGAAAAAAGCCAAGTGAATGGCTTTTCCTTAAATAGGCTGCTAGTGCCTTGAATTTAGATCTGCTTACACACAGAAGGTCCTCTTTCAGTGGTCTGTCTGAGCAGCCTAGAGAGGTCTTCCGCTTGTCTCACCTGCAGGGTCACATACTGAATTTTCTGTGATGCAGCAAGGCACAAAGTTGGAGTCTCCTGGTGAAACTAGAGATCAAATTGTGTCATATTCCTTTCTACAGTTGAGTTCTCACCAGCTGTAGACAGACAGCAGTATTGTACAAACTCTTAATGGGTCTGTTTGTCAAAACAGCAAGATTATATTAAATCTCAAACAGAAGCTGGAAACACGTAGACCTGTACACTTTCTAGGCTTGAAAAGATATTCACATGCCTTTCATTTTCTTGGGACTATCAACTGTTACGGAACAGTGAATGGAAATTGAAAGTTGTGGAAGGAAATGGAAGGCAATAACCTCTATGCCCAATTATGTCGAGATACAAATTATGCATGCAGCTGAGAGCAGAGGAATTTTGCCAGTTTGGCAAAATTACGGGAACAGATCACTAAAAGTACCTAAACAAGAGATCTATCACCCTAAATCTAACTAAAGTATCTAAATAGATACCTATAAATATTTAATTATGATATAAGGAATTCTTAAGGTCATATTGAAACAAAAATTAAATGCCTAGACAAGTGTTAAGATCTGAGATTCACTTTTTAAAAATAACACTCTTAAGATTTCTGGTGACTGCATGCAGATTATTTCATCAACAGTAACAGTAATGCAATGGCATACACTATCTCATAATGTAATTCATGAGTATTGGCTAAACTCCTAGATGAGAAAAATTAAGAACTTTATTAGTCATTGAGCTATTTCAAGTCTACCATTAGAGTTTGAGTATTCTTCCATCCTGATATGAGCCTTGCTCTATCGTATCTCCTGACAGTGCTACAACACTGTTGATGAAGTCAGCAGCTGCCATTCCTATTACAATTGTGAACAGCAACTTTTGTTCAAGGTACCCAACCTTCCACTAGTCTGAGATATATACTGCTAATATACTTCAAGACAGAAACTTGAAAGATCTAAAAAGTAATTGACATCTGGCACGGTAACTCAATTAAATACCGTACTGAATTAATTAACTTGCTGTGTCTCCTGAGCCAACAGCAGTGAGACTGTATTCAACAACACAGCACTGCTCGAAACAAGAAGCACTTCAACAAGATATTACACGTACAGGCTGTACCCAGTGCAGAGTGCAAGGGTAGTAAGTAAGCTGTAACTGTTATAGCTAGGTAATGAATCCTGTGAGGCAGTGTCACACTGCTAACACTAAACAGTAAAGTCAGGTAAGGTACTCATAGTCAGCCACAAATGTATTTCCCAATAAAGATAGCAGCTGCAAAAATTATGATTTTTACTCACCTGAGGGTCCCTGAATTTTTCTTTCCTTTCCTCTCTACACCAAAAATCCACATTAAAGCTCTTTTCCAAAAGTCATTTGATATTTATAGCAGTGCAATATTTGAAGTTCTCATTCAGAAAAGGACTAAACCTGCTGCCACCTGCTCTTGTGAAAGTCTGATTGAATTCTAGGGATGTAAGGCTTTACCCAAATTAGCTTTCCAAACCAGATATAAATAACCTACATAAGGAATTGCAACTCCCTTTATGAACAACAGAGAACATGTATTATAGTGAAATAAGTAATCAAATGTGCCAAGCAAACAAAAACCTCATAAATAAACCAGAATTTTTTCAAGGAAAAAAAAAAGATAAAAGAAAAATATGTAGAAGCTGGTGCTGGGGTTTTGTTACTTGAACAGTAAATTAAAGTTGCATCAAAAGGTTTACATTACACAGCATTCTAAAGTCACAAATGTAGGATTACAGGAAACATTTGGTATTTGGGAAAGAGAAATAATACTTAGAATCACAGATCAATTCAGGTTGGAAGGGACTTCTGGAGGTCAACCAGTCCAAACTCCTGCTCAAAGCAGGGCAAACTTCAAAGTCAAATTTTCAGCCCACACCTCTCTGAACTACGCTGAGAAAGATGTTCCACCCTATTACAATTACCAAGTTAAAAGTCAGTTCTGCTTAATTACGAGTTCATGAAACCCCAAATATCTTAGCTAAATGTTTTTGATACTGCAGAAGTGGTATTTGCCCAAATTTACAAAGTAATAACCGATCCTAATATATGCCTACACTACAAGAGGAAGCAAGCTCCTGTTAGGATTGTGATTGCCACATGTCTCCATCAAAAAACAAAAGCAAAACAAGATGTTTGATTGCTGACATGTCGCAAATTCATCTCACAAATATCTGGCAATGATTAATTTTGTAGTGAAAGGTCAATCAATATAATCTCCCATACTTAAGTACTACCTTTGTGTTGTATATACCTGAGAAAGTGGTACAAGTGGAGAGGGACAACACCAAGATAGCATTTCTCCTTAGCTATGAATTGTGAACTGACTTTGAGCCACAATAGGACTAAGGTTCTGTTGCATGAAAGTTGATGAAAGAAGAAATAGTGGAATTTAGAAAATTATTTGAATTGCAGGTGGTAGTCAGAAATAAAAATTAAAGGAATGAGGAAAATGGAGACGAGTGTTCAAATTTTCCAGTTTCTCTTTTCTTACGATAAGGCGCTTTAACAGTGCAGTACTTTTGAAAATCTATTCTTTATTCAGGTACCTGTTTGGGAAATCTGGTCTGGGTTGAGAAGACTGAACTCTAGGAAACGTAGACCAAGTTTCCATGCCACTTTCTACAACATTTTTCAGCACATTTCAATTAATAAATTATGCTAAAGAGTACGAAACTAAAATTTTAAATGGTTACTATGTACTCATAACTGCATAAAGTTTCATGCAAATTTTAATATGTCTATTTAGAGAAAGTAGCACGCATGCTCTCCAGCAAGCCCTTAGAAAGAGAACTCTAATATATTAGCATGGGTTCTACACATAGGAGTTAAAGGCTATCAGTTTCCCCCCTTTTCTCCCATGTCCACGTAACCCCTCTCTCACACTGTCCTAGATGATATATCAGCAATTCAGTGCTCCTCATTCTCTCTTCAGGTCCTCCAAGGGCAGGACAACACCTACCGTTGGTGGACACTGGGAAGCTCAGCTTCTCCATTTACAGCACAGATTTATGTACCCCAAACGTGTGCAATCCCATTCTGTGAAAACAGTTCCACAGGTCTTTATGCCAAATACATTCAAAGCAAAGACTGTAATAGCAAATAGTGATCAAGCTGCAGATAATGGTTCTTCAGAAGAATCCCACAGGGCAATGCATGTTCTAAGATTGTTTAAACCCTTCTTCTAGAGGTATTAGTTGTTTCCTTCCTGATATTCTCAGAAAATTAATCTGAACTATACACAAATAATATTGAAGCTCAGACTTAAAACCAATACAAACAAGGAAGAAATTAAGACCTAGGAATGATATGATTTTCAGTGCACTGAACTGAGATGAGCAAAGCACTGCTTTTAAGTAATATGGTCCACATATTTTCTGCAATCAGAATAAAAAGAACGGCAAACTGAGAATTTATTATATGACAGCTTTGATGCCTTTCAAAAAAATGTTAATTTGCTATATTCTTACATTAACAATAAGGCAAATTTAATTAGTTTTATCCTAAAATAATGTAGTTATTTATTTTTTATATTTTTGTTAATATAAATTAGGTATTCAACAATTAATACTACGAAAAATTTAAGAAGCCACTAAAAAATCCTCAGATACTACTACTGAAACACAACAGCTTGGTTCAGCAGACAAGGAAGTGACATTTCCCTCCTGTAAAGTAACAAGTTACATACTATTAACCTGTGCTCCAAATAACTTCACGTGGATGGCTGCCATAGATGAACTAATTGGAAAAGATCCAAATATCACTGTCCATTAAAGCTAACAAAGCCTGTTTTCAAATGCTCTGCCTGAGTAGCAATTCAGGCTATTCCCTAAAGAATGACACACAATATAACAAAGCAGAGTGTCTTGGAGCATCTACATACCAAGGTGTTATTATTCAGATCCATCTTCCCAGCGAAAGGCCCCCATGTTGTTCCAACCGGAAGCTGCTGCCGGCTCTGAATCTTGCGCTCCCCGTCTTTCTGGACCACCTCCAACTCTCCTGCAAACAAAGAAAACAAGCAGTGTTGAGAGTACTTTCACTCATGCCTTGACAACAACCACCTCTGCCTTTGTGTTGGTTTTATACGTGCAATGTTCTGAGGACCAATATAATGAGAATTAATTATGCTTGTCTGAAAAACAACTGATCTTGTCATCCTGCAAAAAGAAAAACAAACCTTCTTCCCTTATAATTATATTCAAATTCGTTTTAGAAAAGTCCATTCCTTCTTGCATCTTTTCACACCCATTAGAGTTTGAAAGCAATTTTATTCAGAATACCAGTTTCATAAAAGTTCTTAAGAAGTGCTGAGGAGGGAGGAGATGACAGCTGAAAGGGGAGAGTGCAATAGCAGCCACACCTGGTGCATTAACCTCACTGATGCATTTTGCTGCACAAGATCACATTTGGAAGCATGCAGATACTAAAAATTTGACATACACCTTATAGTGATATAAATCCAGAGCATCTCCAAGATACTACTAGAAACATTTATTACAATTACAAAAAGAATTTTGGAATGAGGTTTTATATGCAGTAACATTTCAGAATTAGATATAAAATAATTGTTAGCTTCCCCTTATAACACAAAATATGTAAAAGCAATGTGGAGGCTGTATAATGATATTTTTTTTTAGTGGATCCTTATTTGCATTTTTTTAAAAAGTAAACTTTATTTTTGAAAGTAAGGACTTCATAATTAACACTTAAAACTGAACTTGTTTCTTTAAATCACCCTAACTATTCTGGATTTTCCAGTAAAGAGAATGAATAATATACAATTGATCATTTCCATGAAGGGAAAAATAAAACTCAGTCACCACCTTTCTCCCACATACTTTTTCCACTTCATTTCAAAATTATAAAAAAAATAGCCTGGGCGACCCTTGTTTGAAAGCAGTCTCTTCTCTAAGCCTATTTTTCTATGAACAAATATTTCAATCAAAAATACAGCAACGGTTATATTTATACACACAATACCTAACATTATTTTCTAAAACAATTATATTAAATTCTGGTTGCACATTTTCAGAGGGATAGTATAGAACAAGGAGAGGCTTATCTGTGCTTTTCTTGTTAGATGTTTAACAGCATTTTTCCATGCTCTTGCACATCCAAGCTTTGCCCTTCCTGAAGGTAGGCAAAAAAAATCTGTGTTCTCATGAGCAGCAGAGCTCACCTTGACTTTGCTGTAGTCATGATTTCTCATGACGTGTTTCCCATCACTGCTAAAGTCCCTTCCTCCCTTTCCATACTGAACAGATCAAAGAGTGATTCCTGCCTTTTGCATCAACAACTCTACCCCAAATCAGGATGGTGCTTTTCCACAAACAGAGTAAAGTCCAACTGTGTAAGGAGTCAACTCATCACAGATTTAGAACTGGTGGTTGTTGTGAAATGAACCTTGGGTCACAGGAAGTGAGTAACTCCTGGCTCACAGGCAGCCTTCACAGACTTTCCGAAGCTAACCATTCCCATAAATGCCCGGATTTACATTACAGTCAGGCTGCAAAGCTTTTTCTTGTCCACAGGGGTTAATCTTGACCATTTTCCAAAGGGATGACTTGGTTTCAGCTTCCATTTTCAAGCACAGAGATCTAAATTTCACCTCTGAATGTGGCAGATTACAAAACTACTCTACGTAAAATTGTGCATCAGATCCTTCCTGCAAACTGGAACAAATCTAGGAAATAGAGCTGTATTCGTTTACAAAAGCTTCTGTGTATGTGGGTGAGTCCTCATCATGACAGTGCTATGACATTATAAAAGGCAGGATGTGAGCAGGAAAGCTTATGGATTAATTACATCTAATTTACACATGTGATACATATGAATCCAAACAGAAAAAAAAAAAACAACATAAATGCATTTTTTCCTTCTCACAGTCACATTGTTAGAAATTGTATTAACTTTAAAAAGTCTCTTTATATGTTAATTATGGAAGACAGAAATCGCAAGGTAACATGTTTATCACTTAACCATACTGCAGCATTTTCTCTCTACATAGACATGAAAACTGCAGCATTTGCTTGCTTTTACACACTAAAAAACAGCCATGTCTATGGACATGTCACATTTAACTGATACCAGAGGAATCATGAGAATCTTTGAAAACCCTTTTAAAAAATAATTCAGCCTCCCTTTCTGCCACTGACATTTTTCATTTGAAAAGGGTTCAGACACAGTCAAACAGTGACTCCTTATCTGTACCTGTGGATTTACAAGCAGGCCTGTCTTTTAATGGATTAAGAACGACAAACTTAGGGCAGATCACCCAGTGATATCCAAAAACCTACCGAAGTTTTAAGGTACACATCATTACACATTATATTTTAAATAAAATTAATAACATGAATCTTATACCTGATAAGTAGTTCAGATTTGAGACAAACATAAAATCAAGCATTTTTTTTCCAAACATGTAATTTTTCCCTGCAGCTGATAATTAAATAAGTTAATATGGATTCTTTCTCTCATTCTCCTTTGTTACAGTTCCAAGCTGTAGTTTGGGCAACACATTTCAATATATATATATAAATACTTTGAAATGTACTACAGATGGGATAACATCATGCTGAACTGTACTGAAACTGTTGTTTTTTCCCACAGAGTAACAAAATATTTTGCGGCATAACCCCTGTTTCTCATCATCACAGTTCCTCAGATACATTTCTCTCTTGTCACCATGACTAGCAGCCATTTTAATGCTATGGGTGAATGTCAGAGTTGGGAAGGATAATCTGCTCACATATTTTGGCAAAACCAGACAATTTGGCTATGCTTGTACTACGTGCAGCACATTATATTTGGTCCTTGGAAAAGATTTTTTTTTCACTGAAAATCTTTGTTTCTTTAGAAGAAAAAAATAACACTGTCTGCAACTTTTCTGCATTCATTCACAACATTTTGCTCCTCTGAAATTTCCTTCTTGGTAAATGGTATCGAAACTGTGGTACAGAGGGGCCCAGTTTCCCACTGATGTAAAAAGGGCTGTCCCCTACTCACCACTGACACCCCACAAGAATTAAGTGACTTAAGTACCATACCTGTGGCCCCAAGCTACGTGTGACTTTAAGGGTGTTTGCTGGGAAAAAAAAGAGAACCTTACCAGATTAATTAAAAGGGTTTGAAAAATGCATCAGAAAGACAAGATTTTCCCTTTCAGCCTCAGAAGAAGTTCAGATGTAAGTATGAAGTGCTCTCTGCAGCTACCATCCCCTGCAGAACTGCTCAGGATATTCACAGATTACATCAGAAGAAGGAAAAGGATCTGAGACTTCATTGCTGTATCACCACTTTCAGTAAGAAGTATAAAGACTCAGCTGGTACTGACTCTTCACACATGCTTGTCCACGGAGATTCCAACTTACAGGTAGAAAAAGCTAAAAAAGTATGAAAAACTGCTGCAGCTTCCTTTAATCCATGTTCCAGCCCAAAGGAAGTAGAATTATGGGCCAAACACTGTCAGATGTTTTTAGCAATCAGCAATTGCAACAGACCACCTCAGTACTGAAAATAATGTTCCTTCACATAACAGCAAATTATAATAGAATTTACTCACACCCCTGGAACAAAATATGTGATATGCTCATTGTACCCACGGCAAAGTAGCAAAGCAGTTTTATTTGACTGTTTTCATCCTAGACTTGTCAGCTCTCTCTCTCTCTCTCTTGAAAAGGACAGCAAGAAGTATAACAGACACAGCACTAAGAAATGTAAGTAGGGAGGAAGTGATGCTCTGCTTTTAGTTTTTGCAAGTAAAGTAAAAAAATTACTTAAGAGACATTCCATTTAGTGATATTTACTTTCCCTTTCCAAGGCAAGGAACAGTAAATACAGAGAAAGTTGGGGTTTTTTCCAACTTGTTCTTCAGGAACACACTTATTTCCAGCTTGCTGAGTAAGTTTATACAAAATATTTGAGACACATAGTATGGGCTAATCAATTTTGCTAAAAGATAATGCTGTTAGTGCTGTGGGCTGTTTCTCTTATCTTGTTGATGTAGCATACTTTTAAAGTCTGTGATTACTCAAAGACTTATGATAGCTGCACTGTAAAAGAAGCCTCAAGACATGACTCACTAGTACAGCTACAAAACATCCCATGGCTTTTAAGATATTAGGCCACCTTGGTGGATAGAAAACCAGAATGAAAGGACTCAATTTAGGATTCTTTTCATACATACGTATATTGTTTCAGGGATGCCGTGTAGGACTTTCAAAAACCAGAATGTAGAGAGGTCAGTTTGGCATTGTGTTCTTTTACAGCACAATTTAAAAAAAAACACCTCCATAAAACATATAGTACACACCACAACACAACAACAGCTTTTGGCTTTTAACAGGATTTGACCACAATTTGAACAGCAGAATTCAGCTACATACAGAATTTCTGAAACAAAATAATAGTAGCTTTCATCCATCTACCCACATTCTGGCGTAGGAAACAAATCAGTGTATATCTGAAGGTGAATGATAAACAGCGTTTTGTGGGAGAAAAAATAGAACTACTTCATTCAGAAATAACTGTATCCAGATTTATACACATTTAACATTTCTAAACAAGTCACTGATAGCTTTGGCAGTAGAGTTGGTTTTTTTTTTACAATCAGGAATAGGTTTCTAAGTGAAGTCAGTTAAAAACAATGAGCAAGCTCTTCCTCTGTTATAATTAGAGACTGGTTATTTGACATCATGAGGGTCTACCAATTTCCACTAGCAAATGGCTCCTTCTTTGCTTATTTCCAGTCCACAGCCACCTGGCTCTCTAATGAGTATTTCTGCATGGCAGAGAAATCGTATATGTTGTAGTTTCAAACAAGGACTGCTCTGAAGTCCGAGCAAGCAAGTTAAAAACACTCTTAGAAGTTCTTAAACACTGCCTAGCCCAGAACTCAAGATGTGCCCACCATCCTGTGTGCACAGGAAAAATCTGCAATTAAAATTTGGCTGTTGATTGCTTCCATTGTAACAAACTTATACATGTATGTTTGCACACAGCAGTTCACTGACAGCAGAGAACTATCCCATTTCCACTTCTGTGATACTTAACAAGGTAGCTCCAATATTCAATGTTCATATATTTGCTTTGCAGAAATAAACGGCATTATTGAGATACTTCCTTTAAATTCTCCTCCCTCAATTTTCAAGTCTCTGAGACATAACACATACTAAACTACAGTTTTGAACATAAACTTGAAATACGACATTCTCTATTCAAGTACTCCAGTCAAACCCTGATAAATCAGGCTGGCCATGCAGTGATCTTATCCCTTCTGACTCTTTAATAAATCGAACCTTGTAAGTTCACGCTGTTGGAAGTTGTCACTAAATGAAATTGTGACCTTATCCGATGTGTGAACTTATCCTGCTGACAACTACATTTATTGTAAGGATAAGCACAGAGGAAAAAAAAGAGGCTTTTGATAATTGTGATCTTACCCATATGCAATTCTAACAGATGGGATCTTTTTGATGTTCCATTAATGATTTGTCCGTGATGAGCCTCTACTCAGAGAAAAAATAAATGTTCTTCATAGGTAAGTGGTAGGGGGACTGGTAAGCAGTATGAAAAGTGCGCAAAGAGGAGTGGCTGACAGCAGTGAATCAGAAGCTATTAGGTTAACACAAAGAGCTTTGAATTAGCTGGTAATTGCACTGGAAAAGATAACATAATGGAAGTGGCAAAACAGCAACATTCCCTTTCCACAGCACTCATTCAATAACCCTAAATCCTGAAACAAGTAACTGTGAGTCTGGAGCAGCAATCCAAAATATGCTATACTATGGCACTTCATGATGAATGAATGAATGAATACTGCATCATCTTCCAGTACTGACTGGACATGTGTCACTGCTATTGTGGAAGAATGTTGGGTAACATAAAATTCACAGAATCATAGAATAGTTTGGGTTAGNGGCGTAGGGTTAACCAAACCTCTAATCCATAGGGAAGTAGACATAAGGATAACCCACAGGTACTTATGGCTTTAACCAACCACTCTCCTTAGCCTATGCTTAGAAGCATGTCTAGACAGCAAACATCATGCAGCAGAAGCTGCCCCAGGCTGCTTCATTCCTAACTAAGCTGCCTAACGTTGCCCCACCTTGACAATGCTCCCACAGGACAGCTGTGCACTCTAGGTAAGGATGACAAATGAAAAGGCTTCTCCATTTTCTATAACAAAAAAACTTGCTGCTCCCTACCTTTCTTTGGAGCTGTGAGAGTCAGAAGCAGAGTTTCTTTATCTCTCCTACCTGCTGCTAGTACTGGAAATGGCAGAGAGTGCAGGTGCTATCCTTATCTGCAATTGCGCTGTCCTACATCGGGCAATAAAGGGAAGGAAAGAGTATTGTGAAAGAGAGGACAGAGAAAGGCTAGACAAAGATTTTCAGAGAAAAAGGAAAACGACCACAAAAGAATGAGGGTGGGAAAGAAATTTAAAAAACAAGGCTAGAGAGAAAGAGTCTAGGGAAAGAACCATTTGAAGACCCAGCTTGGGTCTGATCAGGACACAAAGACAGAGCCTGTAAAAATAGGATCAGAAGACATTCAAGAAAAAGTGGGATGCAGAAAACTTGCCAGAATGAGAGAAGTGATACACATTTCCAAGTCTGAAACATGAGAGAAGTACATGAATTCACATTTAGAAACAGAATGCAAACATTCTATTAGTCTTTTTTAACCAAGCCATTTGTGTTCTTGCAGTGCTTAATTCATAAGCTAAACCACTAAAATAAAATATACTTATTCAAATATTTTATTGCTCAGTTGAATCCCAGCTCAAACTGAACAATTAAAGTCTGTCTACACTCCATCCAGTGATATGATTTCACCTGACATTTGGTCAAACTCATTCTTTACCTCTAAGCAGCCAGATCACCATGTATACCACAAACTTAAAAATTTCATTACTGATTATTTAGTTTACATCAGGCTCCAGCTATGACCACCACACTGACATGGTACTCCAGCCTGGTTGATGTGACTAGGGTATAAGTACAGAAGCTGTTCCAGGTTTCCAACTGAAAGGCAGAGCTAACTTCAGTGATGTGAAGGTGCACTATGTCTTGCAACATCAGCATGGTTTAGAGAGACCATAGTTTCAAAAGAAGTGTATGCACTGACGCTTCAAATACAAAAATTCAAATATGTGCTCTATTTGTATTAAGTTGTTAATATAAAGTAAATACAAAGGAAAAATCTTTACATTCCTATAGAACCTCACACTCCTGTAGTCTACAGAATTTACTAGGAACACGGGATCACATCCCAGATTAGAAAACCGTAGACCTACAGTGATGAACACAATCTGCATCAATTTGAAATGGCAATGCAACTTCTACATTTGAAGAGAGCTGGGAGGGAGGGCAATTAATTCAATAAATGTTAATAGCACGCAAATTGAGTAGCTACTAAAGAAATGGAAAAGGCAAACTAAAAAATAATTTTTCATTAAGTATGTCATCAAAGTAATTTTTAAGGCCTAAACTGAACTACTACAAAAAGTACTGTTTTTTCTTGAAAGTCAGAAAGGAAGAAGTACCAAATGAACACTGCTGCTAGAGTTTGATTAGCTTTTTAATAGAATAGATTCTTACACAGCTCTATAGACTTTTCCATTATTTGGACTGCTTCATTTAACTTACAGAAATGTGCTCAAACTAAAAAACAGAGACAGAAGTAGAAGGAAAAAGATATTTACTCAAGATACATTAAGCCAAAGGTTTGCTCACTTGCTTCAGAGTCAAGTTCCATATAATATGAAAAATACTGTGTTCATATCAGCACCTAGTCTGCAGACAGAGGAAAATAAACTCAGTCATCATGGCAAAATCCTGATCCTGCAATGAAATGACAAGAAACTATCTTTGGTTTTCAAGTCTATTCACTACAAGAACACTTTACAACTCTTTTCTAAGTCTAATTCCCATACAAGAAGATAAAAAAAAAATCTCTTTGTTTTTCTCAATAATTTTCCACCTTCATATTGGGAGACACGGTTCAAGAGATTTGTATGTGTTGAGATAAGCCTGGAGTAGAAGTATTTGCAAAAATACAGAAAAAAAAATCCCCAAAGGCCACCAGTGTATCAAAGGTAACCACTGTAGCTGAAAAGCCTTCCTTGCTGTTTTCTGTGAGGTGAATACTGTAAACTCCATTCTCAAATGGACACTCCATACTGGCAAAAATGATTCCAAATTATACTATAACACCCCACAGATCCAATGGGTTGAGCAGTTCCTTTATCCCTGCTACTTGTAGCTTGCACAACTTTGCTCCCTCTCTCTCCATCACAAATACACAGGATACAGAAACACCAGACTTGGCAAGAGCAGGCTGATGATATTACTGAAGAGTGTTTTCTTGATAAGATCATCATCTGGTTTTGGACTCCTGGGTATGCTCCCTTCCTCAGCAGAGGAACAGCAGCCTGTGATAAGTGTCCCTCTGTGTGCAGATTCTCCCCCGATATATGCAAAGACATTTCAGTCCTGAGTCTGCTTTTTTGTTGCTGCATATACCTCAAATACAGTTAGAGGTATATGGAGCATTGTATATAAAGCAACAGAAAGTGGCCACAATTGAAAATACAGCTTATGTAACTCTGAAGCCTTTTTTGAGACAAATGCTATTCCGAAGGGGACAAAATAAAATATTTCACCATCACCTACACCAGTGTTTCCCTAAGACTTTTTGGAACCCTTTTAGCT
>WEIV01021220.1:1098-28004 GCA_013390005.1 Calyptomena viridis
CAAAGTGGTAAAATATCACCAACAGCAATGATGCAGGGTCTGTCGAAAGTTTATTTTTAAAATTAAGCTTATTATATGCAGGTTCTCATAAATGTCTTGAGCTTATCTTCACTCTGCAGATTTACACATATAGGCCTTGCATGCCAGTTAGTTTATGCAATTTAAGATAATTGGGGAATTTAAGAGAGATATTTGTGAAAAATCTTGCACAGATGTTGAAGGAAAAACAACCACAAATTTCCAAATCTCATGAGCAATGCAACTCAAAATTAACCATGTGGGGACAGCAGACTACAGTAACAGTGCTAAAATTAAGCATGGTTTCAATGACATTAAAAAGAACCATTTTTCCATTGGTTAGAGCATCACTTTCCAACAAAGTGCTGAAAGAAGAAGCACACCTGCCATTAACAGTGATTTTTACTGCTCTGTGAATGCACAGTTATTATTAATAGTTAAAAATACATACAATCCCAGCATGAATTCAGTATTTAAGATCAATTTTATTAAATACAAGCGTCGCACTAAAGTGAATGTATGAGATCATCAGCTGAATTAATAATCTAAGTCAAATAATGCCTATACTCTATTAAACTTCTTTTAAGATCTAGCAGAATTCATCTCATTTCTTAGACTTCTGATAGGGCTCTGAAAGACTTTTTGTAGTTCTTTTCACAATCCAGTTTATGTTGAACATGCATCTGGAGCGATAGCTGAAGCTTGACAGTTTATCAGCAACAGCCTTAAGGGTATATGCTATCTGCAGGAATTTAAGCTTTCAGAAGGAGTGTAATAATGATGTTTTTGAGAACTTCTACAGAGAAGGCAAGTGATAACCAAAGTAAAAAAGCAAACATATCTTCAAAAACAGTTCTTTTGCAATGAAAATAGTGCAGAGTAACGTTATTCAGATTAACATCTCATGAATTTCTTTTGAAAGACTGGCTAATAATCAACATTAAATAATGACTGTTCAAGATTTATATTTAAGACGAGATGAAATATTTCCTGAAGTGCAACAGAGACTTCTTGCTTTTGAAGTATTAAATGAGATTAAATAAATGTCAGTGCTTCTAAATGAATGTGCCAATATTTCAGGACCCAGTCTAAGCCCACACTCACCTAGGCCACAAATCACACACACACACAAAATTATGACATTTGAATTAATCCTACTGAAGTCACTACAGAGGGTAGAGCAGTGTTCTAGATCTTTTCTGTGGGCTACTGTTAGGATTTAGTTCACTTCAACTCATTTCCCCCCGCCCTCTTTAAAAAGGAAAACCTTACAGCCTTTCCCCTAGTATTTACAGTCTGCTTCTGAAATCCTATGTTGCTTTTACTCATGAGATCTGCTGTGTATCAAACACCAAAGCTTGTTTTGAATCTGTTCCTGCTTATTTATTTGATCATTTTTATTTCTTTTATTGGAATACAAGGCATCCTACTCATATACACTCTCAGCATGTCTTGATGAATTTTAAGATGCCTTCATATCCTTTTTAAGGCATTTATTGGTTTTGGTCATTCCTGCTAATTTCTTCTGAACTTTTTCCAGTCTGCCCATATTTATTTTGAATTTTTCCATTGTCAGCTCTTATCCTCACTACCCTGAACAATTGTCTCAGGAGCATCCTTTCCTACCTAAGCTTTTACTCTCTCTTTTGGGAACAGTCTGAAAAGCAAACATTATAGAAGTCTTCAGAAATCTAGACATTTTAGTAATAGTAGTGAGAAATCTGAAGCTCTAGGACTAACTAAGAGATTAAAATACCAAATAAAAAATGAGGCAAAAAATAGAAAAAGTGAAGAGATTAAAATATTGCTAACATCATAAGGATGCTACAGAAGCTACTTATAAGTAAAAAGCCTACATATGAAGTAAATTTTATTCCAGAAATATTCTAGAAAAGTCATAGCACATTGGAGTATTTATTTCTGAGGATTCCAAGCAAATCACCATTTGTCACAATGATTGAGTGCATCACTGCACAGAAATAAATATAATGTAAAATATACAAGCAGCTCAGGGTGCAAAGAAAATACAAGATAACATTTGTAATGAAGAAGTTTTTAGTCTCTTATTTAGACTCACTGGCCTGGGTTTAGGAAAATGAAGTAAGCACAAAACCAAAAATATAACTGAAGCTTATTTGATATCCAGAGTGTGACAGTCACCACCCAGTATATTGTCCCACATGAGTCCAACTGAACTTTATAGAAGCTGAAGAATGATGTTTCCAGCCTTTGAGATTCCACACAAAGCTATTAATTTCATAGTGCCACTTCATGAAACAAAGATAGGGGTGGAGGCATCCATTTCAATCACAACCACCCTCTGGGGCTTAAAGCTAGACCTAGCAACATCCAGGAAGTGGTTAGACAATAACATCAAGCACAGTGTGAGTCAGACGGTTGGGTTGCTTTTGTTGAAGCAAACTGAAGCTGCTCTGAAACACAAAGTGCACATCTTGAGAACATCCAGGACATCAGAAGCACTTATTCACCAAGAAAACAAAAGAAATGCCAAACCACAATTGCATCGGCTATCAAAATTACCTGCTCATGTGGTCAATATCAGATCTAATGAATAATCTAAGTTTTGAACTTTGAATTTTGTCATCAATATTTCCTTTAGTTCATTGTTTATGTTTCCTCTTCTTCCCATCACTGAACTTGCCATCCTGGTACTTTGTCATCTCTTTTCTTTTTCATTGATATTCTTAGAAAGTTCCTTAGGTCACAAAACACTTTCTAAAGAGTTCTCTTACATTATGAGAATAATCCTAAATATTTTACAACAATTCTAGATAGTTAAGGCCTAAGAGCACCTCTAAAAGCAATCGAAAAACTTTCATTCACTAACATCCAGTTGCAGAACACTGGACTTTATCGGTGGGAAATAGAAGACACTACAGGTATACAAAATACTTCTAATTTAGATACATAGAAAAGCTAATAATTAGCTTCTCTGCAGAATACATTTTGATTCTATATTGTAAAAAATTGAGGCAGCTTATCAAGTAATTCTCAGGATCACAGTCAACATCAAACAAAGCCATCAGGAAAAATCTTACAGTGTCTGATGCATCATGACATGTCAATAACTAACTGATGGAAAAATTACAGTAAGAGTGGAGGAAAAGTAATTTCTAATTTAGTATGGCCATTATTTTGATCCATGTCAAAAATGTACAATTTGCATAACAGTCTCAATCATCAGGGAAAAACAAAGAGATAACAGAAGTTGAAAGTTTTAACTATTTGTTTATACCTGTGTTCCACACACATTTTCGAAAAATGGGTGACTTTAATTTGATGTGAAGAAATAAAGATAGCAAGTGACAATGAAAAAAAGGAAAAAAAGGAAGGAGTTTAATGAATCTGATGATAAATAATCTAAAATAAAAGGCAGGTAATAGACAAGAATTTGAAGTCTTAGTTTTAAAAAACCAGCATGTCAGCAGAATACAGCTTCGAAACAGCTAATTTTCACTACCTCCAAATACATTTATCAAATGTTTCAGACATGGCTCTTTGTGAAGGATTTGATGCTTTTTGTCTGTGTTGTTCCATGCAGAGCTTAGCTAAGACACACATTTCTCAGTGATGCTGATGGAGTTTCAACATACAAGCCACAGATCTCTCTCATTTAACAAGTCAATCCTTTAACTCCACTTATCATGTAAGTGTTTAAAAGGGTAATTTTCAAATCATTAAGTAGAACTCATGATGTTGGAGATCAACTATAAATCATTCAGTTACAAGATGTATTATTTAAATAATTATAGCTACCTAGCTGCTATTGTAATGTTAATAGGCTATATAGAACATTTGCTTATAAAATTTTATTCTTCAGACACAGAATACTCAAATGTTTTCTGGTAAGCTTACTCATTCAAATAAGGTGTATTTCCTGGCTTCTCTGGTTTGAGCTCCATACTCAATCTAAAACTTAAAACTTATGCATGAACAAATACTCCCCCCCTGAAGGGAGGGGTGGAAGAGGGCATCAAACGAGCATGAGGATTTGAAACCCAAAAACTCCAAAGCATGACCTTGTCACAGATAAATACAAAGTTTAGAACAGATTTTTTTTTTTTTAAATACTAACTACACAGTAGTTTGATCTGAAAATCAATGATTAGCAATAAACCAGAAAGAAAAAATTCTTTAACTGCTGTCATAATACAGTCATTGTTTACAGTGACTACTCTATCATGTAACAACTTCTTGCAGGCATTCTTGTAGGAACCTCTTTCCCCTCACACCCTGAGTTCAAATTAGCCTTCATTGAAGAATCCTGTGATAGCCTAAACAAAATGCTCAGAATATTTGTTTTCTGAATGCAAGATATTTTTTTAATTTCTCTAGTCTCAGAAGCAGCTCTTTGAAGTGAGATCATTTGTGTTAGAGGATGTCAGCTAAATTAAAAAGGAGGACATTCTTCTATTAGAATACTTCATGAAAGTTTTTTAAGAGATTGTGACTGTCAAGATGGAAGCATTCTTGTTGTGTTGTTATTATACAAATCATTCCCTACAAGGCCTATCACTACCTCAGAACACATGCTACTTACTTAAACCCTATATATTGTGATGACATATCAATTTTATAGTGTCCATAGTTAGTTTTAAACAAATTTAAACCTCCACTATTACTTACATGTGTAGTTCCCATTAGAAAATCTTCACACTCCCACTTTAATCTATGAACACCTGTACCTTGGCATGTTTTGATGAGTTGCTGAGCTTAACATATTTGCCGGAGGCAAAGGAAGAAAGGCACTTCACCTTGGCAGTCACCCCATTTACTCAGCAAGAATCAATTATATAAGGTCCAGTTTTGCAAGCACTGTATTTTTTCCTTTAAGTTCCTGAGAAGAGAGAATTTTTGGTACCCCACGCCCACATCTCCCCTACCCTTGAATTTTTCTACTAAAAAACCTTTTAAAATAATAAAAATATTGGGTTTTTTATAGAACTATAGAATGGTAAGGAGTTGGAATGGACCTTAAAGATCATCTGTTCCCAACCTTGTTGCAAGGAGTTGGGACATCTCCCACTAGACCAAGTTGCTAAAGGCTTTATCCAACCTGGTCCTGAACACTGCCAGGGTTGGGGCATCCATAACCTCCTTGGGCAACCTGTTCCAGTGTCTCACCACCCTCACAGTAAAAAATTTCTTCCTAATATCTAATCTCAATTTCCCCTCTCTCAGTTTGTACCCATTACTCCTTGTCCTACCACTACAGTTCCTGATGAAGAATCCCTCTCTGGCTTCTCTGTAGCCCTCCTTCAGATACTGGAACATTGCTATGAGGTCTCCATGAAATCTTTTCTTCTCCAGGCTGAACAGCTCCAACTTTCTCAGCCTGTCATCATAGGGAAGATGCTTCAGTACCCTTATTAACTTTGCGGCCCTCCTCTGGGCTTGCTCAAACAGTTTCATGTCTTTCTTACGTTGGGGACACCAGAACTGGATGCATTACTCCAGGTGGGGTCTCACGAGAGCAGAGTAGAGGAGCAGAATCACCTCCTTTGACGTGCTGGCCACTCTTCTTTTGATGCAGCCCAGGAGTCCATTGGCTTTCTGGGCTGCAATCTCACATTGCCAGCTCATGTTGAGCTCATGTTGAGCTTTTCACCCCCAAGTCCTTCTCCACAGGGCTTCTCTCAATCACTTCTCAGCCCAACCTGTAGGTGTACCTGGAATGCCATTACCCAGGTGTACAACCTTGCACTTCACATCTTTGAACTTCATGAGGTTTGCACAGGCCCACCTTTTGGGCATCTCAGGGTCCCCCTGGATGACCTCCCTTCTCTCAAGTGTGTTGGTTGCACCTGCAGCTTGGTGTCATCAGCAAATATGCTGAGTGTGCACTTGATCCCACTGCCCATGTTGCTGACAAAGATGTTGAACAGTATTAACCCCAGTACCAACCCCTAAGGGACACCACTTGTCACTGATCTCCATGTGGACAACGAGCCATATTTGCACATGGGAGTTTGGATTTAGTAAAAAAAGGCCAACTCTTCATTTAAAGCACAATTCCACAATGATAAATGCAGTGATAAATTCAACTTTTAAAATTTTAAACCTAGTTTCATCTAAACAACCTTATATTAAAATTTTAACCAGAATTTACAAGATTTTATTCAAGTGAAATATTTAATTTAAATGAATGTTCCCTACAAGGGTGAATTTCATTTAACAGAAATATTTTAGAAGACTTCTTTCTGTGGTGGTACTAATCGTTAGCTGGTATTACTCAGAGTGCAAATATACTGACAGCATATAAGAACATAAACAAAAATAGGACAGTCTTTAAAAAGAATATCAATCAATTCAAACCCCAGGTAGACTAATTAAAAAAGGAGCTTATTTAAAAACATTTCCTTTCCCCCACCAAACCATCCACCTGTTTTAACCAGTAAAAACATGCTGTAAATCTGTCAAAGTACTCATAAATGTGCTTAATCAAGGTCTGTATCGGCCAAGTTCCAGAAACTTGCAAGGTGCTTTGATAAGTACATTAGTAACCTCTTCATTGTCCAAATTCAAAGCAAGGAAGACTCATTTAGCCATGACAAGCTGCTAGTCTATGGACTTCAATACCAAATACAAGTACAGGTCCTGCAACCTTCCCAAACCCCTCTGAAATCCTAAATCCTGTTCTTCCTGTAACAAAGATTAACATCCTTCTGGTTTTGGGACTTAAGTATGTTCAGATGAATAAGGTCAGCAAACACATTTGTAAGGCAAGCTGCCATAAATTAGTTTCCAAGAGACAACTGATTTATTCAGGTTAAAAAGGGGTGATTGCCCAGAGCACTGAGTACAAATAAAAATAAAAAAAAAAATCCATAAGATATCTCTGGGGTGCAATATGTATTAATTTTTCAAGCCATTTATCCACTGTACATTCAGTACAGACTCTAGAGAGATTTAACAGAACTGCTTGCAACCGCATACCCAATAACAATATTCCAGGTATTATTCAGCCATGCTTACCTTTAAAGAAACAATCTTCATTGTGTACAATGGTGACCTTCTGCTTTTTCAGACAGGCAGCCCTGTGCACTTCACAGTGGTTTTCATAGAATTCTCCATCAGAACCACACACAGGCTTGTAATGTGGCTTGCAGTGCTCCATGCACAGACACTCAGCTTGACCAGTCTTCCCGTTCACAACACAGTGTCTACCCAGACCACAGTACTTGTTTTCGCATGATCTGAAATGGCCATCCTGGCCAAGATACCCTTAAGGAAAAAAAAAAAAAGCTTTGATTTATTAATAAAATTTTGTTTAACTGCTTGCAGTATAGAAAAAGGATTGAATTGCATAAAGTGAAACTATGTCGTTTGTTACATCCTTTACTGTTTAACATACGTCGGCCCAAAATGAAACAAATTTAGTCTCTTTTTCATTACTTTTATACATTTAGTCATTTTCATAGACTAACTGTAATTAAGAACAAGATCTATTAACAAGATTTACTCTTCATTAAAAACATTCACAGTAAATTACATCTTTTGAAATGTATATTGAAGTTGGTTATCTTAACATCACAATACTATTGCATCTAATAGAACAATGTATTCTCTATAATTTAGATTACAGAATATCTCAAGTTGGGAGTCATAAGGATCATTGACACCAACTCTGTGCTCCTTGCAGGACAACCTAAAACTAAACCATCTTCCAGAGAAAATTAAAACATCATCCAGAAGCTCCATGAACTCTGACAGGCAGATAAAATAGACTTCCACACAATGAGACTGATACATAAGAAGAACTGGAGTTGAGTTAAGCTCTTAACCAACATGGAGAATTAAAAACAAAAAAACAACAAAACCTCTGTGGTGGCAATATAAAGACACTTCAGGGAACAGAGCATGGACGAGCAGGACATTCAACTGAATTGTGGCTAGAAGTAAATGAGCCTTCAATGATATTTCAACAAAGACAGATTTGATTAGTGCTGCAGTAGAGATAAAGGAGTTTCTGCTGTCCACCACTTCCAGTTCCTTCTGCTCCTAAAACATGGAAATAGATTGTCTATGTTAGGCTACCAAAGCCATCTGTCCATTTTCTATCCCATCTGTGCTGCTGCCACCATGTAAGAGAAATACTGCTTGTCAGCACCAGGTCTCTTGGTGAAATGGAAAGTTCAGTGCACAATAACGTTTCCTTATTGTGTCCTCAGTTTCCATTTTGGCTGCCTTAGAACTAACTGAGGCTTCTTGGTGATGGAAAGGGTACGATGTGAAAATGAAAACAAAATTTTCAGCTGCCAAAACTTCAATTACATAGGTGTTCTGATAACATAATTGTGTCCTAAAATAAGCATAAATATACTAAAATGTCTTCAAATGTGGAAAGAGACACTGCCCTTCAGTTATTTTATTTTATTATATTCTCCTGCTCCACGTTCCTATTCTCCAGAACAAACACCTGGTATTCTAACTCCTTGCAATAATTTCCTTATCCTCACAGCCTAGCTGAATAATACTCGGCTAACTGGTATAAAAATAATGTGAACAAACAAATCACAATGCTTAATTTGTTAGTAGTTTGGTCATATTAGATTTGTTTCCTGTAGTGAGGTGCTAACATGTCAATACTACTTTCTGATGCACATTTCTTGTAATCACCGAGATATTATGTTCTTCACTTTAGTGGCAGAAATAAAATCTTACCACTTTGTCTTCTTAAGCCTACAGGTCCATTAGGCAACTGTACTTTGATTTCTCTCTTTCTCATAGAGCACCAATTTTCTAGACAAATGTACTAGAGAAAGCACACAACCATAAAATTTGGTCTAATTATATGCTTTTGTTATATTACTTGATAACAATTTCAGTACAAAGTTAAGAGTACTACATATTTGCCTCAGGTGTTGTATGACTGATATAATACAGAGATTTTTATTCACATGTATAGACCAGACTGATGATGGGTTTAACTGCTTACCACCCAATTAACTTGAAATAGGAAAACCCAATTCAACATTAAAAATTTCCCATAGGTTTTTGAAACTATTTCTCATTGTGCCAATGTATCACATCTATATACAAGCAACAGACATCAACTGACAGAAATTAATGTCAACCCAATTTCCTTCTAATAGTGTAAACTTCAAATAAGGTCTTACAATGTCCAAGAGTACTTTACAGCATAGGTGTGCTGGTTTAAAAGTAAACTGGAGGGAGAAATGAACCCAATTTGGAGAGACCACAAGTCAGAGCTACAATTTTACTAAAAAAAAACCAAAACACAATACATACAATGACACAAGATGACAAAACTGCTTTGATCCACAAGAAAAAAGTACAACCCAGCCCCCCAGGGCAGGAACAGCACGGTGCTTGTGAGCTCCTGTGCCAAACACTGTGTGGTGCCCCTGGGTGCAGAGCAGAAGGAAAGGAAAAACCTGGTAGTTGGGATGATGGTCCTGTTGAAGACATGATAGCAGTCTCCTCCAGAGTGGCAGCCACAGTCCTGCTGGAGTTCTGTTCCCCCTCTGGGTCCAATGAGGTGGTATTCCAGTACCACATATATCCCCAGTACCTCCCTCAGGGCAGGGAGTTTCACAATGGGTGTTTTATCTCTGTGAGTCCTGGGATATTTTGGATTCTCTGATGATATGGGCCATTGTAAGTGCCTACTGTGTCAGTGCAGCTGGGCCCATTTGCAGGGAGGACCCCTCCAGCTGGGTGTGGAGATATTAATGTCTCCCTGGGTCTCTTTCCTTATCTCTTGTGGCCTGAGGTGTGAAGTGTGCTCTGGGCAGCTGTTACCAAATGATTTATCATTAACAGTCCATCAGGAATGATGTAGAGGATGTAGAATATACAGTTTTTGGTTATCATCATCATGGCTAAGCTTCGCAAACGAAGATATGGGAAGGGCTCTACCCACGCTTGCTACAAGCACGCTGATGGCTAAAAAGGCCGATGTGGGATAGACAAATCTGGGAACAAAAGGCACAGCTAAAAGTCTCCTTAGGTGGTATTGATGAGGCACAGCTCTTTCTACGTTGTCTTTTCTCCTCAAGGCTAATTCTACGTGAGTTTTCCAAACTGACCCTAGAGATTTTGGTTATACCCTCATAGTGATAAACCCGTCCCAGCCCTTGTAATTATGATAATAGGTCAGTACACATATTACAGAATTTAAGAAAAACATTGAAGTGATGGAATTATTACAGTTTAAGGCCAAAGTCCATAAATCATTATTGGTTTTGCTTTCTGTATTGAAAATAAAGATCTCAATCTGACAACCTCTCTGAATTAGTGACAGGTGTGTAGTGACTAAACAATGCACCATGTTGCTATGAAAACAGAACCAATTTAAGACTTCACTTGGGACTTGATTTTACCACTATAATTGAATCTGATGATGCAAAACCAGCTTCTTTCAAATAAGGGAAAATGATTTACATGATACATATTGATATTTATAATATTGATATATATCAATATATATCAATTACATAAAGCAATAAACAAGCAAGATTTTTGTCCTAATGAAAAACTGTATTTGTATGAATTTTTTTTAAATGTTTCAATTTTACACCATGAACTATTCAAAAACAATACATATATTTGCATACATCACTGCACATACAACTCCTACAACTAAAGTCTGTAGCAAAATTCCCCACAGACCTCCATAGAGGCAAAATTCTTTCTCCAGACATAGTCTGAAATCTTAAGATATAGCCTTAGGTTTAACACGTTTTCCATGCTGAAACAGAACAACTATATAGTGTTTCAAGTGGTTTGCAGTACATATAGTGTGTATCTAAGAAAAAACAGTTTAAAAGTGTACTCTGAAGCAATCCACCAACCAATGGTTACCAGATTACTAGATCACTCATAGCAAAGGAAAAAAAAAAATTAAAAAAATTAAAATCCGTTCAATTGCAAATGAAGTGACAAAATGTTCACAAACATAAATTTAAACTAAAGTGCACACAATTCTGAAAACGAAAACAAACCAATAAATACTAAATAGCTACTGTGAGATACTTAGAAATGCGTTTAGACGTCAGTAAAAAAAAAAAAAATAGAACAAGCAAACAAAACAAACAACTTAAGTAAAAACAACTGCCGCTTTCCACTGCTCCAGCTCAGCTCAACTTGCAAAAATCGTTACATCTGGCAAATTCTTATTTTTATTTTATGTTTCAAAAAAAGGGACTTCCACAATTTTCATCTTAGAATAGAACTGCTACAAAATTACATGAATTTTGTCATTAATAAAAAAACCCCTGTATTTTCAACATATATGCACTGTATCTTGCAGCCCATTCATGAAATGCTTGACTGTTTCAGTGATTCCCAGGAAATCTCCACTATTACTTTTCCTTCCTGGAATTATTATTAATGGAGGTATACTTTTGATAGCGTGCTAATGGGAGAGGCTTTTTTTTATTTTGTTGGGGTTTTTTACTTGTTTAGTTGTGTGCTTTGAATGTCAGTGTAGATAAGTCTCTAAGATAAAATTGCTTAGGAAGCAGCACCCGCTCAGGAGACCATCACCATCACAAACACCAAGTTTTTCTGAAGGCTGTTTTTCTATTTAAGCATTTAAATTTAGAAAGTGAACTATTACAAGATGAACGTAGGTTTCTATATTTAGATATAATTCAATAATTTCATAGAGGAGATAAGCAGGCCAGCATATTCAATATTAAGAGATTGAAAACAAGTAGGTCAGGATGACAATTATTCCAGCAATTTAATAGTTATTGTTTATGTGATGATAGGCAAGTCTACATTTGCCAAGTGCCACAACATAACAATAGGAAAGTGTGTACCCATATTAGCAATGTACCCTGAATTTTCAGCCAAAAAAAAGTATAATATCTATGCATTCCAAGAGAATCTATAGTACTATGGCAAAAAAAAAGTATTTTGTTCCATTTGAAAGTAAGTCAGGAAACATTTAAATTATCATAGCCTTAAGTTAAAAAGAAATATCAGTAAAAGTGAATTATGCCCAAAACACCCAAAGCAGTCCATTTCAGATTCTCTTGAAATTTAAAACTCTAAGTAGATATAAAATTAAAGAAAAAACAAAAATGAAAAAGCTTTTCTTTTTAAAGAGTGGAGAAAGTGCAATTTTTTTTCACTTTTAAGAAAAAACTAGTAAATACAGTTTCAAGTTGTCAGTTGGGATTCCTTGTACAGGTTTCCTATTTCAACAGCATCAAGAACTGAGCAAGTTGTAGGTCACATTGTATCATTTACAGTTGGGAATTAAGTGGATCTTTTAGCATGCAAAAGGCTCACAGGAATATATACTTTTTCCTTTTAACCAGTTTAAAGAAGCATTCCACATGGAAACTTTGGAAATTCATGAGAGTATGAATTACCACGTTCTACAGTTGGCCCTGGGCTGGAAAACACACACAGGCTTTCTGTATGCTGAGCCCTCTCTCACAAACTCACTGTTTTTTTATTTCTCTAACAACATAATTTGCATTCATGGCTTCTGTTGTAACTTGCTGCATTAGGTAATGCATTTAAAACAAACGTCATTTAAAACAAAGCAGCAGATATTTTTTGAGATAATTCATAGATATCTTGTGTACAAATAGCTAATGGTTATTTCTGGTGTCCCATTTCCCGCTCCTGTATTTAAAACCATTTTGTAAATGACAATTCAAATACTACAGTTTTATCTTTGCTTAATACACTATCTATGAAAGGCCCAACCAAGACTGTAATCCTTATTTTGCCAAGTATTCAGTGTAGTCTCAAGTTGCACATAAAGCAGAAATATCTCAAGGACAGCAGTTGGGAGAAGGAAGGGAGAAAAAGAGAAAAAAAACATAGCAAACAAGAGTGATCACCACCTACTATTAACACTGAGCGGGCATTAACACTGAGCGGGCATTAACACCGAGTATGACCTCGGTATGAACTGTATCTGTTCATAAATATTAAAGCTTTAGACTTTTTCCTTTCTTAAAAATGTAGCATTTTAGCAGCAGTTCTTTGACAAATTTTGATTTCCCTAGCAAGAGCATCTTGTAATTACATGGACTGAGCATGAAACTAAATCTGCATCACTCATTCCCATTACTCATCCAACACTCATAGTATATGAAATTCTTCAGTAATTTAGCATTTTTTATTTTGGTTAGGAGTATTTTGGGTGAGGGACAAAATATAAAGAAAAAGGTGAACTATTTGAGAGTAAATAAAAAATGTTTCAAAATTTGTCAATATAATGCTTATGGTAATTTCCACCATATAACTAACAGCATAATTTTAATAAACTACAGAAATAAAGGATTTCAAGCTCTCCTTACCAAACTATTTTCAAAATACGCTAATAGAGGGCCTCACCTTAGCATGTCTTGACTTTAAACTGTAGCATCCTTGATTAATTGGTTTTTTTGTGAGTCAATATTGTCAGAAACTGTGGGAATGGAAAATCCTACAGGAATGGAAAATGGAATGGGAATGAGGCCATGGGAATGAAGAACAAAGAAAAGAAGACACAGAACTGAGAAGGCTGCAGCTTACACAAAGGAAATGGATTGATACAGGCTGTAGCTATATGTTGCTAAAGGCTGTAACCATGCATATCACACAATACACAATGCTTTCACTGAATTATGTAGAATAAGGAATCAATTCATTGTAAAGGTATAAAAACAACGCCTGATGCTAAATAAAGCTGTCTTCGTTTCTGCACCAAGAACGAAGTCCGTGCCATTATTTGCCACAACAAACAATACTGTATTAACAACTGAATACTAATTTATCTGCATTCTAAACTCTAGCCAATCTTTTGGGTACACTACTAGGAATTTCTATTTCACACATTTTTCTGAAGACACAGGACCTCTGCAATATGGTCACCTGGGGCAGAGTGGTGGTGTATAGAGAAACCTCACTTGTGGTTTTCTTCATGGATTTGTATGCAAAGTAATTTTAATGTGCATCTTCTGTAAATTACACACTGACACAAATATTTATTACAAATTCTTAAAGCAAGAAAAATTTTTACTCCACATTTATTCACGCGTCTTTCTGCAAATGACTTACCTCTAACACTTACAGGTAACCTTAAATTTAAATAGTCTTTCATACCACTGACTACAACGTGAATTTAATACAAGTAGAAGGAAACATATACCCAGATCTCCAAAAATCACTTTTCAGACTTTTTAATTTAAAAACTCAGCCTTAAAAAATAGTTCAATCTAACATTCTTTTAAAAGTTAAAATTAAACTCAGAGGTGTCTCTTGTCTTTACAACTAAAAGTCTCTTCTCATTTCTCCATATTCAAGATTTTTTTTCCCTCAGCTTTTCTAGGAGCTTAAGTTTAAGCACAGAAATTAAAAATAAAAAATTAATTAGCTATCCAATACATTCTGAAGTTCTTTGTCTATGTGCAGTAGTGGAGGCAGAAAGACACAAAGAAAGAGGTAATTATGGCAAAAAATTATATATAAGAAAGATTACTTAAATGATAGCATTTTTCCTGACTGCAGAATAGAAAACTCAGTAATCAAAAAAACAAGGTACACTAATCAATTACAAAGCTTGTTGCTTTTAACAGAAACAAAAAGCCACTTGTATAATTAAATTTAGTAGAAGAGAAAGTAAATTTTGTCACATCACAAGTATGAAGAAAAAAGTCTTGTAATTATGGTGCTTCACCCCAAGGAAAATCATTAAAGCACCAATTTAAACATGGTCATAGAGTTTGAATACAATGATTATTAATAAAATAGAGAAATTCCCAAAATGGATCCCTATTCACAAAGGTGGAAGAGTATTCATACAAAAGACTGATCATGCAAACAATTATTTTGAGCATGAGTTCATCAGCACATGGAATTATAGATGAAAAATTCTGAGGAACTCGGCTGCCTTCTACTGTTAACATAAACCCTTGTAATGTTTAGGAAATGAGATAGAAGCTGAAAGAACTTCAAAAGATGACCAATATATAGCCACAAGGATGTGCTATGCCACTCTAATGATCAACAACAAAATGCCTGCACATATTCAGTTCCCCCCCCCAAAAAAAATTAGTGGATAAAATGGGAGGGATATTTTTAAACCAAAAAGTAGGATTAAAAATATGGAGTTCAAGAGGTAAAATTGCACAGAGGTAAAATAACTCAAGGTTTACTTAAATCAATGTTTTCTATTTCCTAGTGATTTGGAAGTGTAAAATAGATGTGCAGCAAGACCACATAAAAAAAACAGAAATAAGCATGTGTTAGAATATTGTTCGTCCTCCCAGGAGGTTTCCAAGAGTAGAATTCCAAACTTGCTTTGAAAAAGATAAAGCAAGAGTGAGCTATTCCTGTTTCCACTCCAGAAAGAGTTCCTCTTAACAGCTCTATCAAGCAATTCCATGTCACGTACTCTTTTCCTAAACTCTGGTAACCATAGCTATCTTTGAAAGCAGTAATTTGGATCTCCTTCAAAGTTTCCACAGAGTCCAAGGAAAAACAGAAAATTACATCAGCTGCACTAGTGGTTCAAAGATGTGAAGGTGCAAAACAAGGACAAACAAAAGCACCACAGATGTGCAGGGGCAAAATGAGCACCTACAGCCTCAGTGACTGCCCCTCACATCCCTCAGTTCTGCTCCCACATGTAGGAGTGAAAGAAAATCATAACCATGGCTGATCATTAATTTGCTGTGTCATGGTTTTCTTTCAGCATCAGCCAAGTAAGCTGGAGTGCTTTACACAAAAGTTTATTTTGTGTGTAAAATCAATTTTTTGGTTGGATCTTGTACTGTCCTCTCCTCTGTTCTTCCCTGACTGACTGCTCTACCCTCACATACATAAAAAAAGTGCCATGCCCTCCTACCTTCTTTCCCCCCCTCCCACTTTCTTGTAGGGGGACTGGAAGTACTGTAAAGATTTGCACCTCCATGTAATTTGATTGAGATCTTCTGGTGTGCTCAATATTTACTGGTGAGGACTGACTAACAGAAATAGAGACATTATGACTGTACAGGCTTTTTTCAACCTTAAAAGTTAAGGCTTAATACACAGGAGAATAATGGTCTGAATTCAAATGAAATATTATTTCTTATTGTTTTGTAAAGGTAAATTGGAACAAATTATTAGAAAGTGCCACACTTGTAAAGGAAATAATATGCAAAACTACAGTGAAAAAGAATACCAAGTAATACAAAGATCTGTAAGTGTTGAATACTCAGCTATTAACTTGAAATATTCAAACATCACAAAAAAAGTGCATCTGTCAGCCAGAAACAATCAGCTTATCATCTTTGCCCCATGAATCTGTTTCCTTTACCAGCACTTAGCAGCCATCTTCAGCAAAATTCACAGAACTTAGTTTCCTCAGATAAGAGGAAAATCAAATCATCCCTCCAAATGCTTAAATCAAATTGAAGACAGAGAACAAAAACATCACATAAGAAAATGAGGTGAAATCACATGAAAACATCTTTTGCTTATTATGGCTGAAACCTTTCCCAGCTTCACCTTCTCCTCCCCGTTCCTGGTAGCAGCTTCTTCATGGGCTTGATCTGCACCAGGCACCTATACTCGGGGGCTCAGCAGCTGCCTGGCCCTCACCTCCTGCAATGAAAAAGGTTTTCTACAGGTTCCTGCCTCTATAAACTTCTTTGCTTGCTCATAAGGCTATTAAACACCTGCTTTGATATCAGAGCATAACTGCCTGTGACAACTCCTCTGCATAGCCTGTCCTCCAGTGACATGCCCTGTTCAGTTTTCTGTCTTTATTAAAACCAACTTCACCTCCAAAGTGCTGCTGGGCAGCAAGGTCTTGTGCAACCTCATAGCCCAGGGGTCTGCCAGTTCCCTCAGGTGACATTACTATCCTAGCAAGGACAGTTCATGTGCTCATGGAAATCAAGAAAGGGTTGCCCAAGTCTCTTTAACTGCTAAGAGGTGAACCTGGAGCACAATTCTAAACCTTGTAAAAATCTCCTTCATTAATCACCATCCTTATATTTGACCAGTGACCATTAAATTTTAACAAATGGTCTGTGAGCTCCAGACCTGCTACTTGCCTTGCACAGGGGAATGGAAAACACGTACCGATCTGACACAAACAGCTGAAGAGATTTGGAAGAAGAGCACTGCTAGCTCTAAGTCTAAATATAGACTGATGTCCTTTGAGCACTCTCAAGTCAGCAATTAATTGTTTTAGATTAAATCTTTAGCTGTACCTAGCATTTACTGTATTTGTCTTTCTCACATATTAACTTTATCTTTTGAAAAATTTTTATTATTCATTTAACATCAGACCAGTGGCAAAAAGAGTTTCTTTAAAAAAAGTCAGGAAACAAATTACATGGCTGCCTCATCACAGATACACAGACCTTTACTCAAATGGTTGATTGCTTTTCAATTGCAGCACAGCAGGCAATCCTCTATTCTGCCAAACATGTTACCCAATGTCACCAAGAGCAGGAAATGTGCATCAAAGCGACAGCAGTTTTGAAAAGGTCATAGTCTGATTAACCTTTCACACATTTTAATGTCTTTTTGAAATAAGGCTTGCTGAATACCACAAAGACTAGCTAGCTTAGTTATCAGACAAAACAACCTGAGTGCAGCTCAATTGTTATTCAAAAACCAAACTGATTAGTTTTAGCAACAATGGTCAAAATAAGCAAAAGTTTCAGTTAAATTATTGACTGGAATTTCCCTCTTAGTTAAAAATTAGAAAGGCTGTCATGATTTGGTTTCAAGAACTAAGGTAGTAACTGTTGTATCACACGATAATATTAACTGTTCCTCTCTGGCAACTTTTCAAATGAAAACAGATTTGTTCGTTTTGAGTTAACACTATAGTAAAAGACTATTGTTTCCTCCATAGGCTTATGTGGCTTTCCCTGGGACTAAATATACTTCTATATGAAACAATATCATAAAGAGAAAATTTAACTCATCCCATGATCAAGTAGCTGTCACTAAAAAAGGTTATTCAATTTTCATAGTACAAACTAGCATACTATAATAGAGATATTATTCAATTCCTATGTTAGACATTGAAACAACACTTTTGTTGGAGTTTTTCACTTCTAAGCCCTCCTTGAAAAAAATAGCTGTGATGTCTTTCTGCTACCTTCCCGAGGGAATGCTACTAGAAAAAGTAGTACAGACATTGAGCAGCATTTAAGCCATATGGTTAAAGAGCAGCATCATTACTGTTCAAGGAAAGTTAAAGAGAAATGTCAAGTATTTTCAGTTTTACTGATGTGAAACATTTGCTCCTAGTAAATTTTACATTGTCCATTTTTTCCTAGTTGTTAGTAAGGGATTGTGGTAGGTTGTAGTAGGTTGACCCTGGATGGCCCAGTCGCTTGTTCATTCTCCCAGGAATTCAGAAGAAATTCAATAAGGAATTCATTCACCAATTTCCACTGGCAGGCAAATGCCCAGCCATTTTCTGGAAACAAGCACAGGTAACAGGGCCATGTCTTAATCATCAATATCCACAGCGTCCTCCTCCTTTTGCCTGGCAGTTACTGTTGAGTAGAACAGCAAATGGTATGGGATATTCCTTTGACCAATTTGGGCCAGTCGTACCAGCCATGTCTTCTCTCAACTTCTTGCTTTGACGGGGACAGAGTGGGAAAAAGGAAAGACCCTTACACTGTTCAAGGATGTTCAGTGATAGCTAAAACTCAGCACTGTCTTGGTCACCAATGAGAGTATTATGTCAGCTGCTATGAAAAAAATTAACTTCATCCCAGACAGACCCAGTACAGGAACACTCTGGGAGCTTTGAGAGCTTCTCAGGCATTAGTAAATCCAGCAAAGTGAGTGTGTGTGTGTGGGGGGTGATATAATCTAAACTGTTAATCAGTGGAACATTTTAGGAAAAAGTATATTTAGAAGAATATTATAATAATTTTGTTATATGGAATTTCTAATTCAATTTCTTTTACGAAAGTAGTAAGATAGTAATAATTTCTATGTCCTTCACCTGTGTGGAACATAAACACATGAAATTTAATAGCTTAAGGGTTATTAAAGTGTGCTATGATCTTTGCAAGCCCTTCAGAAAGAACAGCAAAATACTGCACATTTACATACATAAGTCTCAGAAATACTTAGCTAAAAAACTTTGACACCAATGACCCATGTGTGGACTTCTGAAAGGAAAAAAACCCAACACAAACAAACCATACAAAAAAATTCCCAAACAACCTACAAAAGGTAATATTTTAGAGACAGTAAAAGGGAGTTCTAAAAACAATGTTTTCATAGAGGATATAAATATACATGGTGAAGTAATACCATTTCCCTCTGGACTTTGCTAAAAGAAAATAATTTCAAATATGCTTGAACTTTGGTGACTGAAGCCTGCCATTTAAAATAAGCTAAAAGTGATGCATAGCAATATGCATTCTGTATACACCTCTTTTTTTCAGCGCAAGACTGATCCTATCTGCTCCATATATTCAGCAAAGTTGTGGGATTTTTTCTGAAGGTGTTAGTGTTAACTGAAAATAGCTACAATTATAAAAAATCACACCAAAAACTAGGCTCTACCCAAAAAAAAAAAGGCAAAATGTTTTTCCAGATCGCTTTTAGGAGAGAATACTGCTCCATTAAAAGAAAAGATATATGGAAAAGTAAGGTATCAAAAATCTTCATATTAACATATGAGAATATTTCTTTTGGAAAAATTTATAAAAGCAATAATCTCCATAAACAGTCCATTTAAAATTATTTCTACATCTACATCTAGGTCTATTAAAAAATACCTGATAAACAAGAGTTGTCCACTCAAATAAATATAAAAGTAATTTCTTTCAAAGAATATAATGCATTCACGAGATGACAGTCAAGCAATGTGACTACTGAAAAATTTTTCTCTGTGTTTAGAATTAAGATATTTTCTGTGAAATATAAGCCCTAAAAAACAAAAAAATTTAAAAAAAAAATTATAGTTTTGCTGCTAAACCACAGAGACTGTTTCAATTTTATATCTGGTAGTCTTTGTAGAAGTAGTTCACTGCAGAATTGATTATTCTTGTCTAATAAATATGTAAAAGCAAACAAAAGTCAAACTACAAAGTCATATCACCTACATCATGGAAAATCAATTGCATGAGAAAATCGTATCTATATCTTTATGAATGAGAAAGTATTTAGGTTTCAAGAGAAATTCTAGTCAGATATTCCAACTGTCATGCTTTTTGTATTAGTTGATATAATTTCCGTCTAGTGACAAATTGCCCTTATAAACATGGGAAAAAATAGTACTTTTTTCTTGGATAATATTAGAATTTGATAAAAGCCACTAGCAATGCTACATATGAATTAATCTAGGACTATAGTAATAAATCATCCTTAAGCATTTCAAAAGTACAAGCTACAGAACTAATTGTACAAGAACATAAAAGATAATTTTAAACTACTATTCAAGAGAGTGCTGGCTACAAAAACATTTATAGTGATTCATAGCTTTCACCCATCTGGTTCAGCTGTTGCATTTCTTCCCATCAGAAAATGGCAGAAAGTCAGACTGAAACCCATGGTCAGCACACATACCAAGTCTCTGTTTAGAGAGACTAATTGTTGTTTAGCTACACAATTGCAGAAATGTTTCAAATGAATGAAGATGAAAATCCTGTTACAATATTTGTTGTATATAAAATTTCCAAAAGAAATACTTTCATGCCCATTAATAAAGCTAAATAACTTGTTACACATCATACTTTCTCAAGTAATTTCACGTAATTTATGAAATGACACATGCAGTTGTAAATTTACTTTTTGTAACTAGAGAAATAAATTCTGCCATGGAGATAATTACTTTGAGCTACTAATTTTTTTATATTTTACTGAATTGAAAGTTATTTCAGGTCAACAAATCCTGCTTATGCCTGGCAATCCTAAATTATTAACTGCAGCAGAAATAAATATTTCATCACAAATCTTTTTAAAAGCAATGCCTTTGTAACTAAATTTTACAATTGTTTTTATCATAAACAGTTTAGTTAAATGACTGAAATTATAATCCATAATATTTTTTCTCCGTGCTTAAGGGCTGACTTCACAGCAGTTCAAAAACTGTCAAAGAAATCTATAGGAGGTCTGTGTGAAATCAATTTAAATTAATTAATAATTAGTTAAAAGTTCCTGGAATGATCCGGGTAGCTGGCTTATTTTTCCATAAACCTGTTATATCTTGACACTATATATTTATCCTTACACACAAGCACAACTGAATTAGAACTGTATTATTTTCTTTTTATTACTGCATTGTAAAGTAACATTTCAAATAACGCTTACGTTTATTTGAGGTATGACAGAGCTTATTTTATTGCCTTAACTTCATTTTGTATGCAGATGAACTAGCACAGTACTACCATCTAGAAAAAAACAAGTGAACTACAAATAGGAATAGAAAAACTTTTAGAGCAGTTTAATCCATAAATTGTTATAGTTATTTCTGAAGAATTTGGACATCAATGTACTTCCAGTCATGCTTGTTAACACAAACTTCTCATGTCTTTAAAAATTTTTATTGTCTCACACAAAATTTAACCAGGATCACTTTTTGAATTACCAACTAAAGCTAAAAGACAATTTAATATTATTGTTACACATGTATTCATAAACAAATTTCCCACTGGTAGCACTAGTTAGCACTACAGTTTCTAGAAAACAGCAAAATTATGGATAATGTGTTTATGTGTAAAGCTCTCTGGAGCTCTATTACACCTTTCTTGAGAAAGAGTTGGAAAGCTCATCACCTAGAAAGAATGCTTTCTATTTCCTTTATAGTTATTCTTAATTTTCCTTCTGAATTTTATAGCCAGTTTAAACAATATTTATCAATATATATGGCAATTTTTTTCAATATAACTTTCTTGAAGTGGAGTGATTTTGTCCAAGTATGTATGCTTGACAATGTGCAAGTACTGAACTTATATCTTCCTGTCTCTTCCACACTCCCACAAGAATTCTATTCTTTTTCTTCTTATTTTTCCCTTTCTGAAGAACGTTTTTGAACAGACAATTGTCTTGACAGTAATATTCCGTTCACAGAAACACCACAAGAGCACCACAAATTAACTCAGCAAGATAAAAATATGAGAGTTCTGTGGATTCTGCATCACAGTCAAGTCAAACTGATTTTTTCAGATAGAAGGAAGCACACTTCCCTGTAACTTGAAACTTGTGTACTGTGATAAAACAGACTCTGAAGATTCTCACAGCAGTGATGCCAGCTGAAACAGATAAAAATGTGCAAATAATTGAGTGAAGTGTTAAGTGCACCATCTGAAGTTGTGTCAGTAACATGAGATTCCTGCAGCTAACACAGAAACCACACCAAGTGCTAATGACTAAATTCATCGGACTTTCAAGGTCTGAGTTTTGTTTGGGTTGCTTTTTTTCCTGTAAATGGATTATTTGCTATTTTATTCTGGCATTTGCTTAACTTCAGTATTGTAAAAAGGAGAAGTCATGCTATTTTTTTTTTGTACCTCTATAATTTCTTTAGTGAAATAATTTCATGGTACAGACATTAATAAACAGCTCATGAGTGATCTTCCTAGATTATTGGATCTACACTGATATGAAAGTATAGCAAATTAACTGTGTTCTTTGAATTCATGCATGGTGAAGAGCAGATTTTTTAAAACTGTACTGAGAGATAAGTTTATACTGAATAAATGTATAAATAAAAAAAACAACTGACAAAAAGTGTTTAGTAAATAGAATAATTTTTCTAAAACTATTCTTGTATTTTAATATAGTGTTTAATGAAAAGAAAACATCTATCTTAACAGCTTCTCAGAGCATATTTACTATTTTTTATTGTAAAATAATGTTCCATTTCATAATGATGTCCAACAAACCCCTTTTAAAGATAAAGTATGCCACAAGAAACAGCAGAAGAAAGTATTACTTTTTCCCCAATTTTCAACAGCAAGGGCCATACTCCTATTTCTCATTTCAGAATTCAGACTCAAGATCATTCAAAGTACCTTAAGTTTATTTCCTTTATTCCAATTTGTGGGAGAAGGAAGAACCATCACTCCATTTTAGACTTCTTGAGGGATAATCAGCAGCTTGGAAGAAAACAGTCAGTGTAATGAATTTAAAAATCAATTTGGCATAGAACCATTGAATCATTAAGATTGTAAAAAACCTTTAAGATCATTGAGTCCAACTGTTAAACCTGCACTGCCAGGTCCACTAACAAACTATGTCCCCAAGTGCCACAGGTACACATTTTTTGAACACTTCCAGGGACAGTGACTCTACCATTTCCCTGGACAGCTTGTTCTAGTGCCTGGTGTGGGATGGACAGCTGGCCTGTCTGTCCCTGTGACGATGAATTGGATTTGGGCCCAGCTGATCTACTGCCTTAAAAGATGCTAATAGCACCAGTACAACCTTAAAACTACATGACTCAGCACATCCTGTTAATGGTGGAAGGCTGCCTGCGTGACCTCCTCGCTTCAAGTTTAATGGCAGACTGTTTTGATTCATGATCCAGTTATACATGTTTATATTTCATTAACACCAATGTTAACCTGCCACATATTAGGTGACCAATTATGTCTGTCCATGTATTTCCAAGTACCAATAGTCTTTGTGGAGTCACTGTATATAATGGGTTAATAAACTGCCCTCAAGGGTTCGGTTCACCGCCCTGAGGATTCATCCTGAAACCTTGTCGCTCATCTCTTCACTGTGAGACCCCCCTGGACTGCAACAGCCTGGCCACCCTTTCAGTGAAGTAATCTTTCCTAATATCCAATTTAACACATGCATACACATACTGATGCAACTTGAGGCCTTTTCCTCCTGTCCTATTGCTTGTTACTTCAGAGAAGAGATTAACAGCCATTTCTTCACAACCTCCTTTCAGAAAGCTGTAGAGAGCAATGCAGTTTTCCCTGAGCCCTTTTCTCCAAGCTAAACAGCCTCACCTCCCTCAGCTCCTCCTAAGACTTGTGGTCCAGACCTTTCACCAGCTCTACTGCCCTTCTCTGGACACACTCCAGCACCTCAATGTCTTTCCTGTAGTGAGTGGCTCAAAACTGAACACAGTACTTGAGGTGCAGCCTCACCACTGTTGAGTACAGGGGAACAATCACTTCCAAGTCCTCCTGGGCACAGTATTGCTAACACAGGATACCATTGGTCTTCTTGGCCAGCTGGGCACACTGCTGGCTCATGTTCAGATGCTGTCAACAAGTACCTCCAGGTCCTTTTCTTCCAAGCAGCTTTCCGGACACTCTTTCCCCAGCCTGAGGTGCTGCATAGGGCTGTCGTGACCCAAGGACAGGACCCAACACTTCTTGTTGAGTCTCATACAATTGGCCTTGGCTCATTGATCCAGCCTGTCCAGATCCATCCGTAGTGCCTTCCTACACTCCAGCAGATCAACACTCCCACTCAGGGTGTCATCTGCAAACTGACTAAGGGTGCATTCTATAACCTCGTCCAGATAATCAATAAAAATATTAAACAGGACTGGTTCCAATATTAACCTATTGGAAACACCACTGGTGACCAATCACCAACTTGATCTAACTCCATTTACCACCACTCTCTGGTCCTGGCCATCCAGCCAGTTTTTACCCAGAGAAGAGTGCTCCTGTTCAAGCCATGAGAAGAGAGTTTTTCCAGTCATGACTGAACTCAGGTTTGATGGAAGACACAAAGAAAGGAAAAAAATTAATGAAAGGGAGAGAAATATATGTCATATATATAAACATATATACATAACTTTTCTATAGATAAATCTTATATAATGGCTCAGAAAACTAACTCAAATAGCATTAAAAACTAGATTTACTTTAATGTTAGTGCAGACAGACTTTCAAAGATAAATATCAACAAAATCTGAGGCTAAACTGAAAAAATGCATTTAGACATTTATCATCAGTCATTTAACTATAACCCTATGATAGTATACATATCTAACTGTTTATAAATTGTGAATTCCAAACTATTATAGTGAATTACATTGAATTTATAGAATATTGACATGCACTATGTTCTGAGTACAAAAAATATAGCAAAGCATGTAATTCTGGAGAAAGGAATACAAAGAAAAGTAAAGTGTGAGGTGAAAAGAGCTGTTATTGACAGCTATTTGTCAAGAATATTATAATTCCCATAGCTTGTGCATAAACAGGAAAACATGAAGAACAAAGGACACTTGCATTTTGGAAAATAAAATAGAAGTGTAGCAAGGTAAAAAGAGATTATTTCCCTCTCACTCATCAAGAAAAAGCAGCTTTATTGCTGTGACTCTCATTCATTTTTATAGTTGCAAAAATAGCTAGTGACTCTTTTTGGGGAAATAAGATGTTCCAGTCTAACATTTCCTTTTTCTTCCCTCCAAAAGTTTCTTTCCTTTCTATTATCTTCTCCTTTGCTCTAACAACAGAGAAAAGAATATTTCTTCTTTCTGGGAATCACAGTTTACAAACCACTACACCTTTTTTGCTTAGTCCATCAAAACTCGCTACATGTGAAAAGCTTTGTCAGGCAGCTTTGTTATTCTGTAATTATTTGTTTTTACATTTTTGGTAGTGTAATAATGAAATCCATTATTATGTGATTCTGCAAGTTGTGGCAGAAAGTCATACTTCTGTTAGAGTCTACCTAGGCCAATCTGTCTGACTTACACTCTTACAAACAACACGTGATCAGATTAATTTTGGAATATGTTTTGTATTGTTGCTATGTGAGAAATGCATCGTTTATAAACATATTTATAGGAAATACATAAGAAAGAGAAAACTACTATCGCAACCCCACAAATTAAAAAATTATTCATAACAAAGTAGGATCTTTATGGTTTTGTTTCAAAAAGACTAGCTTCAGAATGAGCTTCACATGATCTGGAGACAAGTCACAATCTCTATTCATAGAGAAGAGGAAACAGATCCAAGCTTAATAAAAATTACTACTTCTCTGTACAAAACTCATTGTAAAACTATGTATATATATGGTTAAATTGCAATCAATGATTCAGTTTCTTTCTTTTTCAAGCAGGATATTTCTGAGGGATCAAAAGCAAAACTGTAAAAGAACATCCAGAACACATTGATGTCAACAGTTAACAGACAAGGAACAAACAGCGAATCTTTAATTGTGAGCTGCCTTTTTTCCTAAGAATTAAGGCAATTTTAAAGATACAGAACACAGAGATCCCTTCAACAAGCTAGAGAGCAAATTTTGCATAAACAGGGATCCTTGTTACTGTCAAAAGAGCACAAATATCAGAGGAAGGTGTAATTCCTCATCTATTCCAGTTCAAGAAGAAAAGTCAATCAGTTGCCAAAACTCCTCAAGAAGAATTTTGTGTGAGATATGAGGATTGTGCAAAGGAGAGTGCATTCACCACTACATATCTTCCTGCTGCAGAAACAGTTAATTTTCACCAATAGCATTGAAATTTCAATCAAAAGATCATCCCAATTAAATCATCATTCTGAAATCAAAATATTTGTACAAATAGATCCGTGAGCATATCAAAAGGCACTTCATTCACTACAAAGAGGATTTAAAATCTTTTCATATTTTTGATTAATGAATCCTGAATCCCAGTACTTTCTGCTTGGATATAAAATGATGCTGTATCTGTGTGATGTAACAAAACTAGAAAAAAAGTTAATTGGGAGTTTAACATTAAAAAACCCAACAAACCTAGTAATATCTAAATTATCTTTGTGCACATTTGAGCCTATTTCTCTTTATTAAGTCAGGGGTTTTTTTACAGTCTTCATATATTCTCATAGATTCTTTTTTAAATACAAAGGCAGGAAACACTTGATTTCACCAACTTTTATCAGGTGGCATATTCATCAGGCAAATCAAATCTCTGAAATAAAGAGTCTTTTACACTGCCTTCAAGAGAGCAACAGGCC